>OY720457.1:62107466-62197466 GCA_963082715.1 Harpalus rubripes | reverse complement strand
TGCTTCAAATAAGAGTTTTAGAGAATTAAATTCTGCGTCTAGCACATCAAGTATTATTAAATTAGCCCTTTGTATAAGCGAGATATGTATATTTAAAACTTATATACTTTTTGGTTTTTGTAATGAAGCTTGCTATGGATTAGGACAAAAAATAACAAAAAAATAAAAAAAATAGATGTTAATGTCAAATTACGTCAAATATTTTTACGTGCAATTTTATAATTGAGTCTATACTTCATATTGGTCTTGCGTACAAGGAAGTCGTGTGGTGTCCACATAGATTTTTTATTTTCTATCTTACTTTATATATCAGTTATTCATATCTGAACATAAAAATAAACCCATATTTAGTTTGTTACAATGACGACAATAGTATATTAAGTATTAAGAACGGCAAGAACAATTTACCAATTTACCGATCGAAGACAATGTTTGGGGACTGAGTGAAGCGAAGGTCCCAATTTTGTCTGAGATCGGTAATTCCTTAACGTTCGTGATGCTTATACTATTTTTTGCACGATCGACGCACAAAATTTAAAAGAAAAATAAGATTTGAAAATTATTTTAACATATTAAAAAAATACAGTTATCATTTTTTAAGTAAGTTTTGGTTTTTATTTATTTACCATCTCGCCTCCTGAACGGTAAGTGAAGCACATCACTTACCGACGTGAATCACATCACTTACCGTTCATTAATTTGTAAATAACACCTACTGTCTTAGAAACATAAAAATAACCCGATCGTGCAAAAAAAACTTTTTTTGGTGTCCGGTTTTTATTGCTTGTCGATTGTATTTCGACTATAATTTTATGGTTGTAATATTGTAGCAGGTAATGATATTTTGTTTTGGCAAAGTTTTCGATAATTAATAGCAAAATGGATGTACGTAATTCCCATTAGAAATACAAATAAAATATACATATTATAAACTGTGCTTGTTCAGTTATTCAGAATCGTGAACAATAAGATTGTTAAATACTGAAGAACAACTTTAGAATATGATGTAAACATTTTTGTTCAGCTTTTAGAAATGACGTGCAAAAGAAATCAACAATATTTTTACGAAAATTTCGGTAGAATAGACCACGAATGCTTTCAAGAAAATGAAGACAAATACTTAAAACTAACAATTGGTTTTGTATTATTTGGTACCCCACAAGGAAATGAAAATTTGTATAATTTAGATGGTGACCACACAGTGGCACAAATATATAATAAAAAACAAAACAGACTTATTAATAAGTTATATTTCGACATCAAATCAAAAAGTAAGTCCCTTGTTTAAGATTTTATTTGTTTTTTTTACTATTTTTCACGACAGGTATTTATAACGAAAATAAGGACGAAGTGCTTATATCTTTTCTCTTCAACTGCTGTGAATTCCCAAAAAAGAAAAATGAAGACGAAGGAAAAATTGCATGCTACCCAGTTTTTCGAGTGAATAAATGTAGTGGAAGTCCAGAAAATAAAAATTGTTGTGTTTTTATTGATGAAAAATCAAGGGTTTATAAAAATTGGAATGATTATCTTAAGAACAATAAGATACCTAAATGTAAAATGTTTGTTCCCAAAGATGGAAAGTATCAAGGCAACAATGATGATGAAGTAAGATTAATTTTATTCTTAGTAGATTCTATTTCCACAGTGGCGTAACAATGCAGCCGTGGGCCTGTGTTCCCGAGTCAATGCGGGGCCCCTATATAGATAAGGAAAATAATTTTTACTAACCCCACAATAGGGCACTTTAAAAAATCCTTTTTAGGTAGCATCTATACACCCTAAAAAAATTAATCTTGAGTTTGGCAGGACATCTGTCACTCTTTGTATTTACATTTTAGTTCTAAAATTAATACGCCAGAATTTACAGCCATATGAAAATTTTACCATTGTATTTCCTATGGTCCATAAAAAAGTAGACACCCGGTACGTCAA
Source organism: Harpalus rubripes (assembly GCA_963082715.1). Classification (NCBI taxonomy): domain Eukaryota; kingdom Metazoa; phylum Arthropoda; class Insecta; order Coleoptera; family Carabidae; genus Harpalus; species Harpalus rubripes. Next base: position 62,195,531 of record OY720457.1, on the reverse strand, counting down.
CAGCTTTAATTCATTTTTTTCACGTCAAAAGTTGGTACTAAGTTAGATACATATTATATTGTTTTGGCAATTTCGTTTTCTATTGAAATAATAGATGTCGTATCATCGTTGTTGCTCTATAGCAGGGATGGCGAACCAATGGCACGCGACACAATATTTTGGGCACGTCACTGATCACAAAATTCATTATGATGCACTACGAAAAAAAGTGTGAAGTAGGTATTATATGACGAGCGAACGCGAGTGATCCCTACGCTACGGAATGTTCGGGTGCGTACTTCAAAGATTTGTTGATTGCTTGGAATAAATCAGACGGTTTCTGCAAAATGAGGGAAAAGTTGAAGAATACCCACAGTTGTTATGTGGCTTTCAAAATTGATGTTTTTTACAGACATATGCCAACATTTAAATAAGTTAAACATGAAGCTTCAGGGCATAAATAAAACAATTATCGTCATGATAGATCTCATTCGCGCTTTTGAGGCTAAATTGCAAGTTTTCAAGAACGATATTATCACAAGAAACTACAAGTATTTTCCAAATTTGAAAAAAATATATCAACGATTTAGAAATACATGAGAAACCAGACGAAGACCAAATTACTGACGAATTTATTTCTGTGATTGATTCTTCAATCAAGGAATTTTCAGCGAGATTTTCTCAGTTCAAAGAATTATCGGAAATACTCAAGTTTATTATGTACCCTGATGTGACGTCATTTGATAAACTGAATTTGTCCCAATTCGATTGGTTGGAAGTTGAAGAATTTGAAATGCAGCTGATTGATTTCCAGTCTAGTTCAATATGGATTCAAAAATTTATTGAAACAAGGAAAGAATTAGAATTAGTTGAAACAGAAAAATTGACAACTAATATAAGTGAAAATGCTAATGACAAAATTTTGGAAACATGGAATGCGTTACCACACACATTTAATTGTTTGAAGAAGCTGGCTCATGCTATTTTAACAATATTTTCATCAACCTATGCCTGCGAGTCATTATTTTCAGATATGAATAACATTAAATACTCGGTTAGAAACCGTTTGACAGATGACTCCAGTTCAGCATGCATTCTGCTAAAAGTAACATCTTACAACCCTAACATATGTTATTTGTCATCTAATCTGCAACAACAGAAGTCACATTAATTTTACTTTAATTTAAATTACGCGTATAATTGAAACATTGCAAAATGTTCCCATTTTTTTGTAGTAAATAAAGAGTTTTGAGTTGATAGTATTTATTATTATTATTTTCCCAATAATCACAAACTTAAAATTATTTGATGGCACGTCTATGACCTCATTAAACATTTCTATAGAAAAATGGAACGTTGATACGTAAAGGTTCGCCATCCCTGCTCTATAGTGCTCCTTAAGGATTTTAGTAATTTTAATTTTAGGTTACATCTAATTTCGCGGCTGTTTTTATGGTAACGGCCGCAATATTGGATTTCAAAATGTTTAGCTCGCGTCCGGTTGCACAAAATAGTTATTTATGTAACAAGTGTGTAAAGTAGTACTTTTTTGGTCGAGTGCGATGTTTTTGAAGCACGAGACAAAAAATACTATTTTACACACGTGTTGCATACAACATTTTTCCTACAACCGAAATGGTTTTGATGTTTCTCATAATATTGAGTATACAGGCATCCAGCAGCTTCAAATACTGTTAGTACTCTTTCTCATAACACTGTACAAAATGTAACTTAAACACGTGGAAGAATCTCAGACAGACGATAATTATTCTTTTATAATGTACAAATTGAACATTTAGTATTAATATTAAAAATTAGGTTAGGTTAGAATACAAGTCAAAAAAATGTTAATGTTCTTAAAAATTAGATTAGTACTCAATCTGTTAAAAAAATATTAGATTTGCTTCATTTACAGAGTATATTCATATTTCTTAATAAATTTTATTTCTTTCATTATTATTTACTACCTAATTATATACTTGACAGGTAAATTAACAGAATTTTAATGTTGCCTAGCAACGCTTATTTACTTTTCAAGCACTAGTGCTTGAAAAGTGACACTTTACACACTGTAATGAGTGCGTGAAAAGTACTTTTCACGCACGGTTGTAGGAAAAATATTTTTCGACGTGTGCGTGAAGATGCCCACCGTTAGTTACACCACTGTATTTCCAATTTTATTTAGGTTCTTTTGGAAGAATTATTGTCGCCTGCTTGTGGAATGAAAGAAAAGCTCATGAAAGTGGCTGATATTTCAACAGGAGCTATCACTTTGGTAACAGGAGGGATAATGATTGCAGCTCTCAGTCCAGCAATAACTGTTGCCCCGATTGTGTTAACCGGGGCCCGTTTGGTATACGGTGCCTCTAATGCTTATTTCATTATTAGAGGATCTGTAGAATTACATGACAGAATCATTCATGACCAGGTAAAGTTTTTAACTTCTTTATTTTTTCGCAATATTAACACTTAATTCTATAAATAGGGGATCATCACTACGTTGCTTCGAGAAATTAAAATAAATTTAAAAAAACTTAATCTATTCATTATAAAAAATTACGAACATGTTGAGAAACTGTGTAAACTTATTCTATGTATATTTGATATTAATGTGCAAGGATTACTGATGAAATTATTAAAATTTTTACTAAATGATATAATTCAAGATGCATGCCGTGTCTTGGAACAAATATTTCCAAAAAACGAAAAGGTTGTCATCATTCTGAACTTTGTCATCCATTTTTTGAAGATGAACGCTTCGAAAATGGAAATAAATTATCAAAACAATGCACTAACTTGCACAGAATTAAACATATCTGAAGATGAATACAACAGGAATCATAATTTTAAAAATAAATGGGAGAGAATGGCATATTTTTTTAAAATGGTTGCTATAAAAATGATTTGTGAAAATGGCATGCCTCATGAAATATTATTTAAAGAAATGGTCAAATATTTTTGGGAGTGGCTTTCAGAACAAGTCATCAAATACAGAAACAAAATCTCTCAACAAAACAACCAACTTCTGCAAGGTAATATTGAAAGAAAAATAATTCCTTGTTCAGACTGTGGAGGATTTTATTATGTTGACTAGTTCACTTACATTGTGTCTAAGAAATATACTATAATATTTTATTTAATCTACAATATTTTATTTATAATTCCTTCCTGTATTTTATCTTTCTCTGCTTCGGGTGTTTCTCTAGCAGCTTGCATAAGTTCATAAAGTTGGTGGATTTGATCAGCCCGTAAATTACTTAAAACTTCTTCGGAAATTTGTGTTCCTAGTTCAGGATTGGTGTTAAATTTTCGTAATCCTAATTGTTTTGCTAAAGTCACAGCGTAGGTCTAAAAATATTTGTAAATAGGAATACGTATTATATAAAATATTAATCTATTTTGGTTCTATATCAGTTATTTTAACATCCAAAAGATGGCGATAATAATCATTCGAGTGCTGCAAAAATTATGTACAATTGTCGCTGTACATTGTATACAACTCAATTTAATTTATAAAAAAAAAATATCGAATTTTATACACAGCGATAAAATTTAATTAAGAACTTGCGAAAACTAGAATTATATTGGCAACTGACTTTTAGGGTACCTTTATAACCAGCCATGGCGTAGCTCACGTTTCGTCCGCCATTACCGGCCCATCTGTTATATGTCTTGTACTTACGCAAATTATTATGTATTTTCGTGGTTATTTGTTTTATATTAATGAAAAACACATTTAATTATCATTTTAATATGTATTTAAAGTGTAAGTAAAATTTTTATTTTATTTACTTGTGTAGTTTGTTAAGATACCCACCACGATTACTGACATATTGAAAACAACTATAAATTACCAATATTAAGCACAATCATTCAAATTTTAAAAGGTAAGTTTAGAATATACAATTATTATGTAAATAAGAACTACAGATATTAAATTAGATGTGAAAATAACAACTCATACCATATATTCTACATAACCTCTAAATGTATGTCTTAATAATAATTGTGTATCTCTTGAATTAATTAATTTTTATTACCCTTAGAAATTCAGAGTGTGATAATTTAATATTCTTTTTTAATATATCACATTTATTACAAATAAATAGGGAAATGAATTACCGACAATGGCGGTGATCTTGGACCATGGCCATACCCTGGTTATAAAGCTACCCTACTGATTTTAAGCTTGCAGCGCCAAATTTGAACTCACGGAGTTGAGATAAATTGACCTTTAATAATTTCTTTTGTTCTTAAATGTGTATTATTAAGAAGTACTGCATTTCTAAAAGTAAATAATATAAATATAAAGGATAAAATTAATGTTTATACAACCAAACTAATGTCACATAACATTAACTTACACAATCAACGATAGTTCCGAAAATGGCGCCAGATTGTTTAAAGTCAGTTGCCAATATCTAAAGTTGGTAAGAAGAAGAGAGAGGAGTACAGTTAGAAAGAGAGAGATGTACATGATATAAAACTAGTAATAAGAAGAGAATAGGAAGAAAGTTAGAAAGAGATAAGAACAAGAGAGGCGTCGCAGATATGATGGTACAAAAAATGATCAATAATGGTTAACTTACACTCCATTCTTTAATGAATATTTCAGCCTCTTCAGGTTTACATTTTTTATGTCTTTTAAATTCGTCTTTAACATAATTATCGCCAATAATTTGCAATTCTGGGGGCATACCTCTATGCAATTTTAAAACAGTTTTGTATAACAATCGAACTTGTCTTACATGAGGCGAAGTCATTTTAAAATTAGCGCTAAAATAATATACATAAATTGTTACATAAAATAATTATGTAATATATAGGATAAAATATGCAAATAATTATGCATTAATATACTAACCTTTAAATATATATTTTTAAATATTATCAGTAATTCATAATTAATACTGTACAATATCAAAAACTTTGTAAACACAAGAAAATATATGAAATATATATTAATAAAATCGCAAATCAATTTTATAATCCTTCAAACTTAACGACCTTCCTTCTCAAAACAAAATACCCTAACCTATCTTTCTCCTGTCTTCTGTCAACCAAACGAGGAAATGACAGATGTAATAAAATAATTATAAAATGGCAGGTGGTACTCCGAAACCATTTGCTTGTACTAGTGACGGTTGCACCATGACATTTACCAATGAAGATCATTTGAATGTTCATCAGCGAAAACACGAAATGGTCTTGAATTTGGGCCTTAAGAGTAGCAGCATTGTTGGTAAGTACAATTGGGACAAGGAGGTAAAGTATCAGCCGTTAAAGTAATAATATTTTAAAAATATTATCGATGAACGATGATTTGCCTAGCAAGTATAATTTTCTTAAATGTCTAACGCGCCTAAGCAAATATTACAGAAGACACAATGTCGTAACATATGAAAAATAATGATGTGTTTTTCCTACCTTATTCGCTGTTGAAGTCTGGTCTAGAAGATTTCGCAGATTTCCTGTAAAAATAAAATAAAAATATGTTAGACAAGAAAAAAATAGCAGAAGACATGAAAGTAGTACGAAATTGGAATAGAGTTTTGTGTTATAATTGAAGAGCTTTAGCAAAATCAATCTTAGCCCATTTTATATATTCCGGTTTCACAAAAGATAGTTACAAACTTCTTATTTTAAATGAATTACTATATTTTTACACGATTGGGTTATTTTTTATGTTTACCGATAGTGTTTCCAAGACAGTAGGTCTTATTTACAAATAACTGAACGGTAAGGGATGTGACTCTCGTCGGTAAGTGATGTGCTTTACTTAGTGTTCAGAAGGCGAGACGGTAAATAGTATATTAAGTATTAAGAACGGTAAGGACAGTTTACCGATCGAATGTTTGGGGACTGAGCGAAGCGAAGGTCCCAATTTTGTCTGAGATCGGTAATTCCTTAACGTTCGTGATGCTTATACTATTTTTTGCACGATCGACACAACATTTAAAAGAAAAACAAGATTTGAAAATTATTTTGACATATTAAAAAATTTAGTTGTCATTTTTGCAGTAAGCTTTGAATTTTGTTTTTATTTATTTACCGTCTCGCCTCCTGAACGGTAAGTGAAGCACGTCACTTACCGACGTGAGTCACATCACTTACCGTTCAGTAATTTGTAAAAAAAGACCTACTGTCTTGGAAACACTATCGGTAAACATAAAAAATAATCCGATCGTGCAAAAATAAATAAAAACAAAAATCAAAGCTTACTTAAAAAATGGCACCTAAAATTTTTAATGTCAAAATAATTTTTAAATCTTATTTTTCTTTTAAATTTTGTGCGTCGATCGTACAAAAAATAGTATAAGCATCATGAGTGTTAAGGAATTACTGATCTCAGACAAAATTGTCTTCGATCGGTAAACTGTCCTTACCGTTCTTAATACTTTATATACTATTATATTTATTTTACAATTATTGAACTTATAGCTACATACATAGGAATGTTATGCACATCATAACTGCCGCAGATGTAAGTTTGAAGACATCTAAGGCTTGTTATGATTAATAACATCGGTGGTTTGTTCAAAAGTTTCAGAAAATTAAGACATTGATAAATATCATTTTTTGAAATTCTCTCATTAATGCTACTTTCAGATTGCTATGGTTAACAGAACAATAATTTTGACATATGTCAATATGACAAATATTTAAATTATGTGCTTTATTCCTTATGTTTATTACTTTAGAATAAAGTAGACCGTACTTAGAACGATAGGCTAACGTTATCTGTATGTATTAATGAAGAGCATTATATTTTCATTTTATTTTATTTTCATTTTGTAGACCGTTGTTGACAAGTCAGTAAGGTAATAATATTACCTACCATACAGATACAGTTATTACTTAGTTACCAGCCTACTTTTGTACATGTAAACCATGAAATAATATCCTGAAACCGGTAAAAAAAAATTACATTGTTACTCTATATCTCGGGAGAATGTCGTAGTTTTTAATGAAATGAGTTAAGCTATGGATCATGTACATCAAACACCGTAGAATTTTATGTATAAACTTTCAATACAATGAAATCATAGTCATAGTATCAATATTATTTAGCTTTTAAATATAGCCATACAACAGATCAACAGAAGAACATTATTTCTATAAACTTGTTTTTTAATTTGCCAAAAACTACATAATAATGACATTTCCCCTTTTTGCAGTGTGGTCTTCGTAACCTAATTTGTACAATCTGTAAAAACAGTTTTGAAAGAAAACAGATGCACTTGTGGCACAGCGGGATACCAATCATACCACACGTGAACATTTCTTATCTCGCTGTGACGTCATCCGAACCCTTGTTTGCGTTTGAACCCCGCCTACCTGTACTTAGTTTGTCCATATAAATAGATGCAGCTGAGCAGCTGCATGTACCCAATTATTTCTAACACTCGGATGCTACAAATTGGCCACACACATCTTAAATAAAATAATGTAGTTGTAGCCACAGTCGCTCCTTGGGTATAAGGCGCTTTTGTGCTATGTTATATTTTAGCGACCCTTCCCCTTATGGTGTAAAATTTACAAATTAAACTTTAAATTATAATTTTTGTTCTTCAACAATGCTAGATTTAATATATTGAGGAAATTTTTGTAAATTCATTCTTGTAATAAATAGGTTATAATCAAAATCGTTTGTTGTAATCAACAATTTTACAACAGATTTCAGAATTGTATATGCAATTGATTCTTCGCAAAATGATAGTAGGTATTTAAATATTGGATTCATTGTGGGATTCATTTTTGTAATCAATATTCTTGAGTTATAATCAATATATTCATTGTTGTAATCAACATTTTCATAGTTATTATTTCAATATAACAATGCTAGAATAATAACGAACCGATTGGTACGATAATTGTTTTACTTATAACTAGAGCTCTAATGTAAATAAATTAAAAAATATATTGTTCATTACTATCACGTTAATTTGTAAGTTTTATAGTACATAGTGTTCAAAAAAAATCCTAACTCAGGGTAGGCTATGAACAGTGAAACGTATGTCTGATCATTATTCAATTCATAAATCAACTTGAAATGTAATTTTAACGTGAAAAGACAACGAAGAAGGATATAGTTTACTGACATTCGTTATTTTATAATTTGTTTCTATTTTTAAAATAAGATTGAAGAAGAAAAGCTTTGATTTCTTCAGATAACATTTTTGACAATATCTCATGTCAAATTGACATTTAATTAAATATTTTTAAATTGACATACGTTTCTTTGTTGAAAGCCTACTCCGAGTTACGAATTTTTTTGAACACACTGTATAAGTTTTGGAATAAAACACTCGCTGAAACAGCCGAAACTGCAGTAAAGATTAAAGAACTTAATTTTGTGAAACTTCAGCGAGTGTTTGATTCCAAACCTTATTTCATTATGTTTCGAGAACCTACAGATTTTTCAATCAAAATTTTATAGTATTTTGTATTTACGAAAAAGAGCATTTTATAAAAATATACTATTATTTACTTTACTGTCTTGAAACGGCGCCCCTATCGATATTTTAAATAAATTTTTAGTTAAAAATAAAGGTAGTTTATTTAATTTTTATTTTTCCAGCTGATCAAACACCGACACCAACAAGATTTTTACGAAATTGTGAAGAACTGGGTTTATTTCAAGATCTTCAAAATGTCAATCCATTTGAAGAAACGTTTAAAAAAGCAGCCGAAATGGTCAAAACGGGTTCATTACCTGTCCCAGATTTACCAGAAGACGATACATTACACACACCCCATATTCTACCACATATTATGGAAGAAAACATATTTTCACAAACATTTAAAAAAGACAAAATAGAATTGAACTTAACAGTTGAACATATGAACTCAGACAAAGATAAAGATACTGTAATAACTTTAAACAGTTCTGAACACATTTTAAACATAAATACAAACAAAACACCAACGATTTTAATTAATGACAAGCCTGCTTTGCCTGACGAAAAAAAGCCAAAATTTGTCGTGCGCGAAAAAAAGTTTTCTTCATCAAAAATTGTTAAAAACTTAAAACCCATTTCAGCTAAAGAAAAACTACAACAAATATTGCAGACTAAAACAAAAACAGATCAAAAATCAGTAATATTTGTTCCTATGATACAAACTTTATCTTCGGACCTACAAATATTACCAAAATCACAAAATACAATCACAGAAATAGTTCCAATAATACCAACTACCGAAATATCAATACTACCAAAACAAAACACTATTCTAAAACATATGACAACCAAACAACCGATTGTCCAAAGTATAACAGATGAAGTCGATAAACGCAAACTAGATTTGCTTGAAAGAAATCGGGCAGCAGCTACTAGATGCAGAGCAAGAAAAAAAGAATGGACTAAATCTTTAGAAAATAAATATGATATTGTTTGCAAAGAAAATGATAAACTGCAAAAAGAAAATACTAGTTTGAGGAACGATATTCAACAATTAAAGGCTCTCTTATTGGCTCATAAAGATTGCCCAATCACAAAAGCTATGAATATGGGTGAGTAAATAAAATCTTTTTTTTTAAACAGATGTGCTTTTGTCTGCTCATAATAATGGATCAAGTAGCCTTGTAACCGCAAAGATAAATAAAATAATAATTTAACAAGGATAGATTTAGATTTGGATAAAGTCTAAAGTACCCACCCCTGAATTTTTTTATTTTGATGGTTATCTATAGTTGCAAAATCATTAAAAACACTGAATTCCATTAAAATTCGGGCGCGGAATGCAATATTTATAGTAATTATGGCATTTTTTCTGAAAAAAGTAGGGTTAAATTCCTATAAAATGATGTACCCATACGACTTTCATCAAATTGAATTCTTTGTATAAGATTACAGTTACATTAAAGTATTTTTTGAAAATTTCCAATCGAAGAAGTCATAATTTTTACAAGTACTGTCTTTAAAACAGATAAAATCTGACTTTATTTTTGCAAAAAACAAAATTTTGACGGTTTGAGATAATAACATCAATTGTGCAATTGAAGTTACCAGAAAGATCTATTTTTCGAATAAAGCCAAAATTGATATTAAATTTTAAAAATGTGCTTCAAAAATAATTTAATTATATATTTTTTTTCCTATATTATATTTAAAACAGCTCAAAAGTTAGGTATATTGTTCAATATTCATTATTTTATTCATATTGTATTTCATTCTTAATAATATACTTATTTATACCGACAAAGAAAAGTAATTACAATTTTCTTACCAACTTCGCCACGATTGGAAGTAAGGTTATTTTTCTCTTTCTTGAAAACAGCCGAAATATCTTCATTCACTATATGATTTATATGCCAAAATGACCACAAAAGTATAACGAAACGAACGATATATAAATTATTATTAATATAAATCTTTTAACTAGGAAAATCTTTAAATAATTACGCGACGAACACCGGTCGTCAGACTCGCGCTACGCGGGGCAACAAGTGACTGAACAAAACAGTTGAGACTCGTTAACAGGCCAACTACGATCCAAATTTTGCGTATTATATTTTCTTATAGGAATTATTTTATTGATATAAATTATAATGTATACAAATTAAGAGAAATTTTCTTTAAAAAATATATATATAATATGGGCAGCACAATACCTCCCGCCAATAAATTATTATTAATTTAAATATATACCTACATATTTTCTAATATAGGCCAATTTTTAATGTATTATTAATATATTTTTCTGCAGAATCTTACCGTTATATTAATTCTAATTTATTTTGTGATAATGATATTATTATTTTTAATTAGAAACATGAAATTAGGCAATTCTAGCTCAGTTAAACTAAAATATATTTAGTAAAAAAACGAAAGTATATACTAAATGATGAATATTAATAAATAAATAAATAAAATGATATAATTGAAATAAATGAACTTACATATTGTGTGTATAATGTGTCGTCACGAATATGGATATATTTTGATTGGACTAAAAGACCGCCTATAAATATACAACGAATAGCGTTTTAGGAGGAGGTTCGCAGGTCCTCGCTTATTAATAGGAATTTTTCATCGCATTTTCAGTTCACCAATAATCTTAGATTTTTATTATTAATTTTTTAAATTTTGTAATGTTTTAAATATGGGATTCCACCATTTTTTTATAATTTCATCTAAACGTATAAGTAAAACTAAGACTGTCGGTGAAAATCCGGTGAAAAAATTCCTATTAATAAGCGAGTCCTCCGAAATTTGAAAATATATATGTGACTGTATGTGAATATGTTTTTATATCAAACTATTTTCTTCGTGGACCTAAATATTCTTGAAATATATGCTATTTCTAAATTATATTTATAAAAAATAAATGAATATTATTATACTGTACAAGTCGACATGATTTATAATTGGAAATGTATTTAAATTATTAAGTTTAATGCAAAATATTTATATTCAAATAAAAACTGTTTGAGAATTGCACTACTGGACTGATAGCCACGCCTCCGCTATTTGAATTTCTCTACTTCCATTGGTACTAGGCTCCGCCCCTAACTCTGTATTCGTTATATATTTATAGGTGGTCTTTGAGTCGCCAATCAAAATAATATATATGGATTTCATATGAGTGACGAGCTGCTAAAACAAAAACTCCCTTATTTCCGAAGTATTTCAATTATATCGTTTTATTTCTTTATTAATATTTATTATTAAGCATACGCTTTCAATATTTTTTACTAATTTCTTTTAATTCGATTGAGCTGTAATCCCCTATTTGGTGAACGAAATATTTTAATATTTATTTGTTTTTCAGGACAAAATATACCTATAGGACCTCCTATAGTCTCAATCCAAGTGCCCTCTATTAATAAGAAACAAAATAAAGGACAAAACACTAATCAAGAAATGAAAAACGTTGCTAAAACAAGTGTTATAGTCCTTAATGACTCTGTTATAAGTTAACAATTATTGTATTTTTATAATGAATATGTGATATCGATGTTTAGATTTTTAAGAAATGAAAAGTTATATTTTTATATGAGATTATTATTGCGTTCTATTTTATTTGTAAAATTTTGTATTATTTTCACAGTATTCTATTATTTAATAAATGATTCTTTTTATTTTTAATAATAATTACGATATAACAAAATGCTAATGTTATTTCGGGGTATGTATAAAAATCAAAAAATGTAAAAATGAACCATTATAATACCTTGTCATTATAACAATAAAAGTTAAATATTATTTCTTAATAAAATAGTTATTTGCAATTGAATGTTTTTGGGACATGGTGACGTCACTATAAAGCACGAGTAGACACGTGACTCGAGCATCCTTGAAGTGCTTACTATCAGCTGATATGTGTGCGCGGGTTATTTTGACAAGAGCAATGTCACTTTGACAAGACAAATGTTTTGACTTATTTTAATTTTGAACTGTTAAAATGCTACTATTTTTAAGTTCATGTGTTTTACTGCCTGAAATTTGTAATATTTTAACAATTTAGCAGTTCAAAATCAAAATAAGTCAAAACATTGTCTTGTCAAATTGACATTGTTCTTGTCAAAGTGACACGCGCACACAAATCAGCTGATTAAAAGCACTTCAAGGTCACTCGAATCACGTGTCTGCTCGCGACCTATAGTCTGTTTATGTTTCTACCGCTATGGCGTATTGTCTGTCTTTGTCTACCACACTCGGGCCACAGTGACGTCACTATAACCCTTCTCCAAATTTTTAATTTATTACCCGTAAAGTACAAATAATTAATCGATTATATTATTAACTTGTAAATCTAAATTTAAACACATACCCCATAATTCATAATTATTGTTATAGTTTATAAATAATACATACATTGTGTATATTAGTAAATAAAAGAAAATATTTAAACTAATATAAAAATTGTTGTTTATTTTTAAAGATACATACTGTATTCAATCATAGTCGAAAACTCAGATTGGATATTATTATAACCATAGATGGGTCGAGGTTTCAACTATTGATCTAATAAATACATATGGATGGAGTCTTGCCTATAGCCGTACACAATGTGCTGTGTGGTTAACATTCGAGAGAGATAGCTATACACAAAGTCCTGCAGTGGGAGAGCGATAGAAGAACGTAGGCCTTAGTCACGTGGTACGACTACCGTGTACGCTCTGTAAGGCAACAGGAAAAGTTGAATAAAATGAATAAAACTAATGATTTTTAATAAATAATTTTATGAATTATTAGTTACTTTTGTATTTTAATAGTGTAATAAGCAAATTAATATATTATTAACTGGCCAATGACTATTAAACTATTTTATTATCAAATTAAAAATTTTCTTATATTATATGCACAGCACACCTTAACCATTTGAATTTTTAGTATCCTTAATACTTTATTTATAATAATTTTCTTATTATATTTAAATAAAACAAGAAATTTCGAGAGCGCTAATACATTTCTAGCGACAGTAGACCTCAGTCACGTGGTTCTCGCTCTGTCTTTATTGTACAATGTTAACCACAGACTATCCTTGTCTACGCTCCTTCCATGTACGAAGTATTTATTAGTTCTATGGTTTCAACTTATATGGGATCTAAAAGAATTTTTTGCATGATCGGATTATTTTTTATGTTTACCGATAGTGTTTCCAAGACAGTAGGTCTTATTTACAAATTACTGAACGATAAGTGATGTGACTCACGTCGGTAAGTGATGTGCTTCACTTACCGTTCAGAAGGCTAGACGATAAATAAATCAAAACATAAATCAAAGCTTCATAAATGACACCTAAAAATTTTTGATATGTCAAAATAATTTTCAAGTCTTATTTTTCTTTTAAATTTTGTGCGTCGATAGTACAAAAAATAGTGTAAGCATCACGAACGTTTAGGAATTACCGATCTCAGACAAAATTGGGACCTTCGCTTCGCTCAGTCCCCAAACATTGTCTTCGATCGGTAAACTGTCCTTACCGTTCTTAATACTTAATATTCTATTATATACCAGCCTACCGAATCTACTAAAAAAAACAGGCCCGGATTAACTACTAGGCAAACTAGGCAATTGCCTAGGGCCCGTAATAAATAGGGCCAGGAAATGACTAATGCCTGTAAATCAGAAATGCATCACTAACAATTATTTTGAATTTTATTTTGTAACCAAAATGTAATACATTTTAGCTAAAGCTAACTGAAAATAATATTTATGTAGATTCATAGAACTGAATTAAAATTAGGGAATTATCATCTATACATTCGTCTGCCATCTGGTATCTGGTGGTGCGACTATGCGAGCACTATCGTTGCATATTATCAACACCAGAATTAATGCATTCATTTATTCAACAAAATAATATAATAGCAACAATCCCAAATTTGGATATTATTTTAAGAATATATCTAACTTTGTCAATAAGCAATGCATGTGGAAAGAGGACATTTTCAGTTCTCAAAAGAGTAAAAAATTATTAGTTTATCTATGTTGTATATTGAAAATAATGCTTCACGCGAGTTTTTAAATTATGAGGATTTGATTACTAAATTCACTGAATTAAATGTACAAAAAAAAATCTGATGTGGCCAGCACATTATCTTCCGTCAGTTATATGAAGTATTTACGAAAATTCTACCGGTGAACTGTTACCGGTAAACCTATGAAAAAATTTTAAAATTTAAAACAGGTTAGAAATTTAATGTAGTTAACAAACTGAAGAGAGTCTTTTTTGAACACATTTCCACTTTTAACGCGCGCGCTTCACTTTGCATCACTACCTTTTTTTGAGATTAGATTATTTATGAACCCTGTAGATGGATCTGGTAGATATTGTACAATTTTCGAACACGGTAACTTTTTACCACTCGAACACAGTCAGTAGATGCGGTATGTACCGGTAGAATTTTCGTAAATGCCAATGTATTTTCTATAAAACCCATACAGAAAGTTCCTTGCAAAAGATTCTAAATATCTTGTATGTACAATACCTTTCGACCTTTAATTATATTATTTTCCTCAAACTTCGATTTCAATAATGTTCTTCAGATTGTAAAATGTCTGGTACCACTGGTATAAATAATTCTATGGGTCCATATTTCCATGGTTCAAAAATAATTATTTTTACTAAAACATTAAAATAATAATTTATTATTTTTTTAAAGTTACATTTGTGGCACCACCGGTATAAAAAATTATATAGGTATCCTAACTGCAATAAATAATCATTTTAGTACATGTACTGAATTTCATCCTAATTTGTAAAACGGGTCCAAATTTACACCATTTTATATTCTCGGTCCCACTAGTTTGGTACCCCTGGTATAATTAATTACATATCCAAAATACGTAATCGATTTCCAAATTATTAACTATACCCACACCAAATTTCATCTCCACATTTCAAACGGTTTAAAATATTATTTTTTAAAAGTAACATTTGTGGCACCACTGGTATAAATAATTATATAGATATCCTAACTGCAATAAATAATCATATTAGTACATGTACTGAATTTCATCCTAATTTGTAAAACGGGTCCAAATTTACACCATTTTATATTCCCGGTCCCACTAGTTTGGTACCCCTGGTATAATTAATTACATATCCAAAATACGTAATCGATTTCCAAATTTTTAACTATACCCACACCAAATTTAATCTTCACATTTCAAACGGTTTAAAATATTATTTTTTAAGGGTAACATTTGTGGCACCACCGGTATAAATAATTATATAGGTATCCTAACTGCAATAAATAATCATTTTGGTACATGTACTGAATTTCATCCTAATTTGTAAAACGGGTCCAAATTTACACCATTTTATATTCTCGGTCCCACTAGTTTGGTGCCCCTGGTGTAATTAATTACATATCCAAAATACATAATCAATTTCCAAATTATTAACTATACCCACACCAAATTTCACCTCCACATTTCAAACGGTTTAAAATTTATACCACTTTAACTTTACCCCAACATTTTTAATACCCCTGATTTAATTAAATAATTATTATGTTAATTAATCGATGCCTAAAAATCTCAAAAGTACCCTGTCCAAATTTGATCCCGATATCTCAAACCGTTCCCGAGTTATGAATTTTTAAAGTTGGACAAAAATCTACCCTTTCTCCCATGATTAAAAACGGGAAAACCCCCGTGGGAACCATGACGTCACAGGGAATTCCCTCTGACGTCACACGGAATCCCCTCGAATCTTCAAGACAAAATTTGTTAATAATTTTCTTAAAACAAATTTCAACTTTAAGGGTGCAGAACTTTTAAACCAAACGTTAAAATTTCATAAAAATTGGTATACATGCTAATTGAAGGGTGCCGAGTTTGATGACGCACACAGATTTCATGTATCTCGACTGGGTTTAGGGTTACAACCCCTTAAAAAAGATGGGAACCCCTAAACATTTTTTACGTTTGGCGCTTCATAGCAAAAATGGGTCCCTCATCGATTTGGCTGAAAATTGGTGGACATATGTAAAAAAGTCCATAGAATCGAAATATGATTGGTACAAAAGTTGCCGCCCCTTAGTTTTGGGGTTATAAACCCAAAACGAGGTTAACGACCTATGGAAACAATGTTTTCGTAGTTTACATTGTTTATTGTTAATTTGTGAAAATATGTCCGCATGGATTTGGCTGAAACTTGATGGACATATGTAAAAAAGTCCGTAGAATCGAAATATGTATAGTTAAAAATGTTCAATCCCTTAATTTTGGGGTTATGAACCAAAAAATAGACAAGAACCCCAATAAATAGTTATTTAATTTATTTAAATTAATTCATTTTTCAACCTTTCATAAAAATTGTGTCAGTAATCAAAGTAAATTGAAATTTGGCATAATTATGTAAAAATGTCCCCGGATTTCGAATTTGGGTACAGAAAAAATTTACATCCCCTATTTTTAGGGGTACAAGCTTTTAAAATATTTAATTTTTATTGCTTTATAATAAAAATTTATCCCTTATAAAATATTCTATATTTCGAGGTTTCGTGTATAATTAATAGAAAAATACTACGAATATATCAATTGACACTGACATCTTTCAATCAGAATTTTCTTAATATAGTAGCTGTTTGTAGCATAGCTAGCTAATTTATGAAATTTAATAACATCAAATGTGAAAAAATGACATTTAACATCGTTTTTTCAAGAAAACCTGTTAAAATCTTCAAAATAGGGTACTTTCGGTTGACCATTTATAACCAAAATCTAATCAGCTCTTCATATGGATGCAGCGAAGAGAAATACGAAAGAATTATAATTTTTGGAATTGTAGTATTAGAGTTATCGTAGACGAAAATTTTGTTACACACACACACACACACACACACACACACACACACACACACACACACACGCACGCACGCACACACGCACACACACACATACAGGCATCATCGTAAAAATAGAAAAATCGTATTCTAAGGACCTTAAAACGTGCTTATTCATTAAAAACTCGCCACCGAATTTTTTGACAATACCTTCCTGACCTAAAGGTGACGGAAGGTAATAATTGCAAATATATTGTATTATTTATATTATAATAGATATTATTTTTATGTAGTTTATTTTAGATTTATAATTTTCTAACTTGTGTTGAAATGTTATTTACAGGTTCTTTTTCACTTTTCGATTATTTTTTATTGTTTAAATTTTGTATGTGCATTATATCATAAAATAACATTATTAAGTAAAAGAATGGGGGAGGAGGGTAGGGGCCCGACGTAAACTCTTTGCCTAGAGCCCCATATTTCCTTAATCCGGCACTGAGTAAAAATGCATTTTAGCTCCTGTCTGAATCTAAGGCAGGACCGTTACCGTTTTTGCCTTCTTTACATATACCATTTGAAAGCCCCATCTTCAATCTATTAGTAGGCCTAATTATCTCATTTGCTAGAAAATGGACATCCATCCTTTTTCCTCCTGACTTTTCATACTGCACATGACCTCTCGGTAAAGCAAAAAGATCGTCATCCTTTTTAGTTCTTGTATCTTAGACTATTATCGTTTATGAGAGTCCCACCTTCAATTTATTAGTAGGACCAGTTTGTACCTATTAGGTACTTTCAAAGACCCCGCGGTCAAATCCTGCACATGACCTCCCGC
This sequence comes from Harpalus rubripes, assembly GCA_963082715.1. Taxonomy (NCBI): domain Eukaryota; kingdom Metazoa; phylum Arthropoda; class Insecta; order Coleoptera; family Carabidae; genus Harpalus; species Harpalus rubripes. Next base: position 62,177,472 of record OY720457.1, on the reverse strand, counting down.
AAAAATCTTCAAGTCCCTCATAAAATCATTCCCTCTTCCGATGTTTTCCGACCTCTCCGACAGAGTCCACTCCCTCCTTTCTTTCGTTTTCTTTCAAGAAGTTAACATCACCTCTCCATGGTCTTTAGTTGACTTTAGTTAATCGCAGGTAGTGTAGACTACAGGTACGCCGCGTAGAGACTTTTCGTAGGCAGAATGATACAGCATAAGACCACCTGTTATCACTAACGTATCATCCGTGGAATTAAATAGTGTGTGATAGTGTTAGTGCAGAGATAGTGGATTAAAAATCAAAAGGTAAGACAGAGAAGAAAGGTTGCGAATGTGGGTTTAAGGATATAGAAGAAAGATGATGATAAAGATAGGGATAATATTCCTAAACACCATTTAATGTCGAATTTTTAAATTAAAATACATATCATTACCGTTTAAAATATGACAAAATCTACAGAGAATATAGTAAAATATCCATTCTTTTTACATTTATCAACATTCAAACAAAATTTGATTTTTAACAAAGTATAAATTAAATATGAAATTTTTGCTCTTAGGACGAGCTATTATAACGAAGGATTTGTATTCTATAAAAAATATTGCATATTCCATTCTTTCTAATCGTATAAATAATAGTATAAAACAACCTTGATGTTCGACCTATGATCTATGTTAAAATATATTTATATATTACTATATTACTAATATCTAAATGTCAAATATATACCGGGTGTCTCAAGCAATACTTGACAGAGTAATTCAACATGGGACAACAGCTTTTTTCAAATATTATTCCTCCCGTAAGATTTTGTGGGTTGCTTTATACATTTTATTTTGGAGCATAATATACTGAATACTTCAATGCCAAAATTTTGGAATTTGCGTCTTGAATAACCGATTAAACACATTTAAAGCCAGTGCTATTATTAAAAAAATTGAAAATAGAAGTGCCGTTTGACAGATTACTCGATGTTCATTTGTTGAACTAATGGCAGACTAGATATATTTTTACTTAAGTTCACTCTGTCATCAAAAACGTGAATTATTATTATTTTTAAGTATTAAAGGTTAATAGTAGTAAGTGCTTCCTACCGGTTGAGAATAAGTCGGGATCTCCAATGTTTTCCATACCGGTAGAAGAGCACTTACTGATCGCAACGTTTTTTGCACGATCACGCACAAAATTAAAACAAAATTTGAAAATTATTTTAATACCTATATATTAAATTTTTTTAGTTATTTTTAAAGTAAGCTATGATCGTTGTTCTTATTTACTCGCCTGCTGATCGGTAAGTAATCAGGATCACTTACCGATTAGTAATTTGTAAATAAAACCAATTGCCTTGGAAACACTATTGGTAAACATTTAAAAAAACATCGTTAAAATCACTTTTAACACGCATATCAATCATACACTTTTTTTTCTACAAACACTATTTTTTCATTTAAATTTGTGTTTCTTATAACTTTTCGACTTATGCCAAAAATGTCGATTTGTTTTCCATTCGTCATTACCAAGGCAACAAATTCACTTAACACTAGTGTTAAAAAGTAACAATGATCTGCCACTTTTTAACACTGAAATCATAACATAACATATTTGTGTTTCTAATAACTTTTTGACATATGCCAAAAATGTCGATTTGTTTTCCATTCGGCATTACCAAGGTAACTAATTCACTTAACACTAGTGTTAAAATGATATTTTTAACTATGAAAACATATATTAAAAAGCCTACTTTTAATAGATTTATAGAAAAAAATATTAGCATCAAAATTTTCAGAATTTTAAAGCCACACAAATTTTTATTTGGAATTTAGGTAAATGTTCCAAATATTTTAAATTTCTCTGAAATAAATAAATAAATAAATAAATATAACATCACGTTTTATTACCCATTGCTGGGTGTGCCAATCTGCTTGTACACAGATATCGGTAATGATGAAATATTTGCACCGTGCGGGCGCTTACCGGGTGTTACCTCACGGGCACTCGTTGCTGGCGTGGAGAGTGCACTACAGGGGTCAATTTTGTGCCATTTAAAATTGGAAATATTTGGCGTCGGTTGGGATCGAATACGGTTCCGCAGATTCGCGACCTGACACTCAGGCACGCGGCCACGAGACCAGCGTAAATATTGTTCAATGCTTACTAACCGCATAAAATTACAATTTTATACTAAATAAATTTATATTAACCTTACTAAAAAAGCAGATATTTATGAACTACCAATTACCATGAATGGTATACCATTTTAGAATGACTAAAATATATGCGAATGTGTGGAGATTTGAATGCTACGTCACGAAAGAATGACTATGTTTTTCCATGTGAAAGGATAAACCTTCATGCTCCAAAATTTATTTTTATTATAGTGTACACTATCAATTAATGTGAATCATTTTATATTTGCAAAAATACATTAATTAATTTTGTTTTCAAGGAAATATACTACTGAACGAATAGGTACCTATACATATATTGCAAAATTATTAATTTGTTTCAAATTATATTAATTATAAATAAATATATCATCACGGCTTATTACCCATTGCTGGGTGTGCCAATCTGCTTTGTACACAGATATTGGTAAAGATGATATATTTGCACTGTGCGGGCGCTTACCAGGCGTCACCTCACGGGCACTCATTGCTGGCGTGGAGAGTGCACCACAGGGGTCAATTTTGTGCCATTTAAAATTAAATATTTGGCGTCGGTCGGGATCAAACTCGATTTCCCAGATTCGCGACTTGACATTCAGGCATGCGACCACGAGACCAGTGTTAAATTACAATTTTATACTAAATAAATTTATATTAACCTTACAAAAAAAGCAGATATTTATGAACTACCAATTACCATGATTGGTATACCATTTTAGAATGACTAAAATATATGCGAATGTGTGGAGATTTGAATGCTACATCACAAAAGAATGACTATGTTTTTCCATGAGAAAGGATAAACCTTCATGCTCCAAAATTTATTTTTATTATAGTGTACACTACCTATTAATGTGTATCATTTTATATTTGCAAAAATACATTAATTAATTTTCGAGTTTATTTTGTTTTCAAGGAAATATAATATTGAACGAATAGACACCTAAACATATATTGCAAAATTATTAATTTGTTAATTTATTAATTCATATACGTATATACATACGTGCCCTGTGCCAAAAATATTGGACTACATCCTTTTTCTTAACTAATAAGACAACTAATGGGTCGATTTTGTTCCAATCTGTAAGTTTTCAGATTTGTAAATCTGTAAATAATGAACAAAATCGCAACGAAGGCTGCCGCTCTTATGTATAATTTTATATTAATCAATAAAAATAGATGTGTTTTTGTTACTTTTTTACAGATTTACAAATCTGTAAGAATTACAGATGTGAACAGAATCGATGCATACATTTAGGTATTAATGATAACGCGTTTTATTTAAGTAATAAATGAATTCTAATTACACAAAAGTAAGTATAGGAATATTAATTGAATAAGTGTAAACAATAAATTAAATAAAATGAATATATATATCGTCACGTCATATTACCCATTGCTGGGTGTGCCAATCTGATTTGTACGCAGATATCGGTTAATGATAATGACATATCCGTACCATGTGGGCGTTTACCAGACTCATTGCTGACATGGAGAGTGCACCACAGGGGTCAATTTTGAGAGCAATTTTGTGCCAATTCCCGACCAGACACTGAGGCACTCGGCCATGAGACACCATTAAATAATTGATAGAAACAAATTCAGGCATTAAATTATATTTTATTATTAATAATAGATTTACCACAATCCATAAATCTAACCATCGAAATGTAGATCTTCGTAGATGATATACTTGTTATTCATTTGTTTCTTTTGCAACCGGATTTTCATTGTTTTTGTCCAAGGCCACCTAATTACAACTGTAACAACACCCATGAGTTCTAGCTATTGACACTTTCTATTTTTGTTGCAGAATGTCTCTCCTACGACATGGTCATGTTCTCGTCACAGTCTTGGTAAGTACTGGTCGCAAATGTCTGTTAGAATGTGACCGTTCCTCATGTGAGATCACCTTGTCACTGGTTTCACTTTCTGATTGGAAGATTTCAAAAGAATCTCGTGCGTAAAAGAAAAAAACAGAGATGAGATATTTGTTTGTTTTTGAGAAAAAATTTACGCTTCAAATTCTATTACTAAATACGGTCTATTCTAGTTATCACTAGACATAATAAACACATAATAGGTTGTTGTTTTATAATGTACCATGTTAAAATTGCCAAAAAAAAGTTTTGAAAGATGTTATAGAAAGACAAACTTGAAATACACAAATCTATCTATCTACAGGTAAGTTGGACACATAGCCGAAACTAAAAATTGTTAACGTTTTTGGGAATCAAAATATTATACAGACGACTATTTATTGACTATTTATTGAACTATACAGAAATGTGAAGAAGATGTGGATGAATTTTTAGGAAAGCGTTGAAAAAAATTATTCAAAAATAATTTACTTCTTTCGATGTCACGACGAATGTAAAAAGATATAAGTAATACATTTTATTATACTAAGTATTAAATACCTAATGTTGTTTATTTTTTAAATAATTATATTTCTTCATAAATTGTTATTCTTACCTATTTTTACCTCCCGCTACCCTTAGTGAGGGAGGTATAGGGATCATGCTAAAAATCGCATATTGAGATTTTGGTAAATGACCACATTTTAAGGTCCCTAGAATCCAATTTTAATATTTTCACAATGATGTCTGTGTGTATGTGTGTGTGTATGTGTGTGTGTGTGTGTATGAGTGGATCTTCCTCTCTAACTCAAATACTATTATTCGGAAAATTTTGAAACCTTGTATTTAGAACTTGTTCTAATATGGAAATAACCCATTAGAGTTTGGTGTAAATCGGATAATTGGAAATGGCACTTTATTTGAAGCTCAAAATAGTTTTTCTTCGAAAAATATCTTTCAATGTTATTTTTTTGAGATTTATGTTATTATAAAAATTAAATATTATTAAATTTTCTACAAATAAATAAGTAAAATAAATATATCATCATGGCATATTACCCATTGCTGGGTGTGCCAATCTGCTTTGTACGCAAATATCGGTAATGATGATGACATATTTGTACCGTTGCGGGCGTTTACCAGGCGTCACCTCACGGGCACTCTTTGCTGGCGTGGAGAGGGCACCACAGGGGTCAATTTAGTGCCATTTTAAAATTGTAAAAATTTGGCGTCGGTCGGGATCGAACCCGGTTCCCCAGATTCGCGACCAGACACTCAGGCACGCAGCCACTAGACCCCAGGTTTGCATTAATACTTTTATATATATATATATATATATATATATATATATATATATATATATATATATATATTATGGATAAATTTATAAAATTATCTATAATTTAAATCCCATGGTCTTCCACAGAACTCCTTGGTTACATAGTTCATATCTCAAATATATGTAACTGACAGATAAATGTCACTGTCAAAGAACTAATCATTTCAAATTAATAAATATAATGTTTTAAAAAGAAAATAGTAAATAGAACCATAGTGATATAGAATGGAACTTAATACAGTTTCCAGCATAAGTAAATATGTAAGTATGTATATTTACATTAATAAAAATCAAATGGCGGAAGATATAGTGTTGGCCACATCAGATTTTTTAATATAACTTTTTGAGAGTTCATCCTAGGTAAAAAAGAAACAACACTTTTATGTGCAAAAAATTGCGAGGTTTAACTTTATATTCTTGTAAAAAAATTTGCACCTTTGATTCAAGATAGCGGCAAAATCCGGGGTCGCTAAAGGGTGCAAAATTAGAATGTCTTTTTGGAGGTCCTAATAAAGAGAATAAAATTTACTCCAGCTTGTCACCCATTATTTCTACAATAAATCCTGTCCGACTGGCCTAATAGTCCAACAAAAAAACATCTAAAATTAGTAGTATACAAAACACAGTATGTAATAAATTAAACATACGAATGACGTTGTCTTCTAGTTTCTAGTAAACAAAGAAATAAAGAGAAACTGGGAATATGCAATCATCTTGATGATTCTTTGTTTTTTGCGATTGTTCATCGTCTGATGCTCATCTTTCCGGTGAGATCAGGTAGTTATTTTTAGAGTAAGAAAATAGCGACTGAGCATGGATTTACCTTGGTTTTAGTAGAAAACAAATATCGCTCAAGTCAAGGAAAACCATATGTCAGAATTACGTCTTCGACCTTCAAGGCTGTCGAGATGATGCGATTACGAAGAGAATAAATTTCGATCTGGATTAAGGTGAAGCGAGAAATAAGAGAATTTTAGTTTACACAATATAAACAAGAAGATGAAGGAAATAAGAAAGAATGTGGTCTATATTCCGTTGCCAGCTTTAGTAAATTTATATTTAACCCTTCCCGGACTAAAATAATTTTATAACTTAGGAACCCAAAATAGCGTCAACTGTGACCCGAATTTTTTAAGCTATTTTGTTAATAATATGAGAATATTTTTCATGAGTCACGTGACATGTTTTCCGCCAAACAACATTCAGAATCTCCCTAGTTACATGTCTATCACAGCGATGATAAAAACAAAGAAATTATCACCTTATTTGTATTCGTTCCTAAGGGATTTCTTTGTTTTATTTGACATTGACAGTTAATTTTGAGTATAAATATGTGTAATAATGTGTAAAATCTGCAAGTCGGTTTCACTCGAGGATATCATCGATGATAATCATATCACTTGTTATATTAAGTATGACAATATTTATTATTGTTTTACTTTTATTATATTTAATAAACTTACAAATTTGTATTTGTTTAATAATTAAACTTAATATTAAAAGAAAACATACATAATTATAAAATAAAACAATATTTCCTTTTAATCTAAATAAATAATTAATGAAACACAATATGTTTCAAAATTTACACTCCATCTCCGTCCTTGAGCTAGAAAAACAAAATATTAATATATTTTAGGAGAATTCCCAAGATAATATTTCTATTATGAGAGTTATTAACAAAAAACCGGAAATTGGGTCAATTGTGACCCGATATTGGTCAGCGAAGGGTTAAACTAATAAAAATTAAATGGCGAGAAGTTTTGTGCTGGCCGCATCAAATTTATCAATTAACATTTTGTGGTTAAATATATCTAACTGTAAAATGTCAAATCTTGACACAAATAAAATACAAAGTAGCAGTGTTCATAATCAGCATTAGAGTATGACATAAATTAACCGGTTAGTTAAGCTGTTTATTCCGTAAAGTTGAAGTGACAATTTAGACTTAAATCTTATATCATATATGCATTTCCTGGTTATTATCAATAGGAAATATTTTAATCTCAAGAAACTTACATTAGACACAAAACAAAATGTTGTTATTTTTAAACTGTTAAGTAAATAAATATAAATTTCAAATCCAGCAATTTTCCTTAATTCGTAATTGCCGTTTTTAATCATCTTTATCTTCAATCATCCTCATTACTATGGTTTCCAAGGAGTAAACACATTGATTATCCTAACAATCAGCTTGTTCAGCTGTTTTAAAAAAAAATCCAATTTAACTATTTAACTTTAAGTAAAATTGCCTAACGGTTCAATCTATTGGATAATGCCTAAAACAATTGAACGGGACATGGATGGTTGCGGCCAATCGCTGAGGACGACCAAACAGGATATAAACAATGACTTTTCGCATTTTACAAAATTAGTTACAGTTTTTATAGATATTTTTTTGCAGAAAACAAGAAAAACAATCATTACTGTTAAAGCTTATTTTGTATGAAATATCAAATACAATTAATAAAATCTGGTGTGGCCAACACAATATCTCCCGCCATTTACAGCCCGAGTCACAAAAACGATTAAGCTAATCCTTATTTTTGAATTAGCCAATTTTACTCTAATTTTGGCAGTTTATTTCTTAAAATATAATCAAATCTAATCCAACTACTTTTTTTGATAATATGTCTTACTGGGATTCGAACCCAGAGCCCCGAGGGCACTCATGACATAAGGCGTTGCTCTAACCATTGCGCCACCGGAGATATAATAAAATGAAGATTAAATTTCAAATACCGGGATAAAATAGAATTCACTAATCCAAAAATGAGGATTAGCTTACGCTTTTTTGCGAATCGTTAATTTTTATTAATCTAAATACATATTTATTTATGCTGGAAACTGTATTGATTTCCTTTCCTATTGTTCTATTTACTTTTTTCGTTTTAAAACCTTACTATTATTAATTTGAAATAATTAGTTCGTACAGTGACATTTATCTGTCACTGTCAATTACATACATTTGAATAACTGCGTAACCAAGAAGTTTTGTTTGTTTGAAGCATATGCTCCGGGATTTAAATTATAGATAATTTTTTTTTTATCTATAAAATATGTAGAAAAAGTATTAATGCACAGCTATAGAAAATTTAATAATCTTTAATTTTTATAATAACATTAACGTCGAAAGGTATTTTTGAAGTGCTTCAAGTAAAGTGCCATTTTCGGCTATCTGATTTACACATTTATCTGTCACCGACAGTTACATACATTTGAATAACTCCGTAACCAAGAAGTTTTGTTTGTTTGAAGCATAGGCTCCGGGATTTAAATTATAGATATTTTTTTTTTAATTTATCTATAAAATATGTAGAAAAAATATTAATGCACATCTGTAGAAAATTTAATAATCTTTAATTTTTATAATAACATTAATGTCGAAAGGTATTTTTGAAGTGCTTCAAGTAAAGTGTCATTTTCGGCTATTTGATTTACACCAAAATCTAATGGGCTCTTTCCATAATAGAAATAGGTTGAAATACAAGGTGTCAAAATTTTCTGAATGATAATATTTGAATTAGAGTGGAGGATCCACACATACATTCACACACATAGACACATCATCGTGAAAATGTTAAAATTGGATTCTAGGGACCTTAAAACATGCTCATGATCCCTATACCTCCCTGACCAAGGGTAGCGGGAGGTAAAAACGAATTTACAAAAATATTAACTTAAATAAGTTGAGCCGCGTTCTTCCACAAGGCGCAACAGCAGAACTTGGACATAAAACAGATAATAAATTGGAAGAAATGACAAATATAGTAGAGGACAGAAAGAAGTGGAAGGAATGGATTAAAAATTAAATTAAAGGAAATCCCACACCTGACTATGCATATCAAGGATATGAAGAAGAATGAGAAATAGTATTATTCCTTATAAGTATAAAGAAACTTTTTATCTTCCGATCTCATATATGCATGTGCTCACACATTCCCTTTCTTTTAAAATAAAACAAAATATTCCACCTGCGTAACTTTCATCTTCGAATGCATTGAATTGTATTATATACATACGTTATACAACACAGCATGTGTATAAAAGATATGCCAAGTCACAAACGAGATACGTAACCAGTTGACTGTACGACACTTTCTTCAGTCGCGCCCTAGGCTGTGGTAAAAGTTGTGAAATTCTCGGACAATCAATCGATAATGCTGTTATTGATTGATTGATATCCAACGGAAGGATTTCTATTCAATGAACTGAGAGGAAATTGGAAATTTACTTCAAGTTAAAGATTACTTGTATACAAACGAAAGAAACAGGGCCGGTTCAAGTTACAGGCAAGCTAGGTGACTGCATGGGGCGAAATTGGTTTTAGAGCGACATTTTTTTAAACTATTTTTTTGCAAACTAAATTAAGAATCAAATTATAAGCTTATTACCTCGTCCAGTGTATAATGCTGACTATTTCATTCATAAATTTATAAGCCAATCCAAATTCAGGATTCTACCTAGTTACCAAGTTTCATTTCGACAATACACCACAACAAAAATTTTTCGCGGCCTTGTATTTTTACAAGTAAGTGAGTTTTGATAATCAAAAAATTTTTGTCGTTTTAGAAATATATTGTTTACATACCTGTCAAAGTGTGTATATTTTCAGTGTTTTTATTAAAAACGAGTCGATTCGGACAGGAATCTATTTAAAACGTTGAAAAAGCAAACTTAAATATAACACCTCAAAACACAATAAAAATTAGAAGATTTTTGTCAAGAAAGAAAATATATAAATGAATACCTGATTTTTATTTTGGAAATAGTCATCCGAATACCATTCGTGGTTAAATTTTATCCTGGAAAAATTTTCCGATTGCTTTACTCGAGCCTGTTTCCAATTTATATCGTGACATTGATCAAAAATCACTCGTTGGACAACGCGTCATTTTTTTGTCAATGTCACTCAATAAATTGCTAGGCAACCGGCTCTCGTAACAATCTGAAATTTTTTCCGGCAAAAATTTACCACTTATGATATTATAATTTGACAATTCCAGTTGCAGCAAACTTATATTAATTAAATCCTATTTATATTTTTTACGTTATACTAAGAAAGAAGAAAGGTTAAATTCGTTGGCGATTATATCAATTAAAAACATTGTCATATGAAATACTGACGAAGTAATTGTTGTTCAGGAAATCTACTGAAAAATACCCCCAACATAAAGAAAAATCTGATGTGGCCAGCACATTACCTTCCGTCAGTTCTATGTATTTTATACAAATGTCATATAGAAACTTCCTTGCAAAAAATTCTATTTTTTGTACATTACCTTAAGGCAATTGTATGTATTTTATACGAATTCCATACAGAAAGTTTTTAGCAAAATATCCTATATTTCCAGTAAAATTATAACACAAACATACTGTCAACTGCACTTGATACTGACACTTTTCAATCAGAATTTTCTTAATATAGCAGCTGTTATAGCAGAGCTGGCTAATATATGATTTTTAATTTCTTTATAATATTTTAACTCTATATCCATTTAATATGAAGTATAAAATGCATTCAAGTCGTATAGAGAATAATTATTATTTTTATTCCTTGAAAATCTTTATTTATTTTTCTCTTCTTTGCAGATACTTTCAAGTACATCTCTAAATGCGGCAAATATACCATCTTCACCCGCGACAAGTAAGTTATCTTTTGTTATTTAAAAAAAATAAAAAATATAGATAAGTACAGTGACTCGTACCACGAGCACGGTTTTAACTAAAACGCTGTTTTAAGAAATGTCAAATTCAAATTTCAATATTTAATTTCGCCCTTATGTGTAAAGAACGATTTTTTAAAAATATTTCTTTGAATAAAAACCATGTTTTGCTTCAAAATCATATTTTGATAAATTTGATATTATTTATTATCAATATTAAATAATGAAATTTGACATTTCTTAAAACAGCGTTCTATACCTTGTTCTATTTAAGCCATTCAGTATTGCGGAGCATAGGGAATAGTTTTGACCTCTCTGATTGGCTGAAATTAGAGACAAGAGACAAGTTCACCCAATGTAATTTTGGCTACTTCTGATTTTCGTTGTTGCCAGTGCCATCTACTGAATGTGTGTACAGTGTGTACAAAAAAAATCATAAGTCGGAGTAGGCTATGAACAAAGAAACATATGCCAATTTAAAAATATCTAATTAAATGTCAATTTGACATGAGATATTGTCAAAAATGTTATCTAGAGAAATCGAAGCTTTTCTTCTTGTATCTTATTTTAGAAATGGAAACAAATTAGTAAACGGCGATTCTCAATATACTGTATCTTTCTTTATTTTATTTTCTCCTTAAAATTACATTTCAAGATCAATTTTGACAACTTGACTTTTGAACTAAATAATAACCGGACACACGTTTCTCTGTTCAAAGCCTATTCCGAGTTAGGATTTTTTCTTTTACTTCGCAAAATGTTTATATGAGACTGTCGTGACAGAACCACCTTTAAGAATATAAAAAGTTAAAAATAAGTATTTAACTTTTAATAATAAGAAAAGGTTATATAAAATTATGTACATTCACATTTTTCTGTGTATACATATGTAATTTTATGTGACAAACATGAATAAATGAATAAGAAAATACCAAGGCATCCTGAAATCTTCCACGGTTGACTGAAGTCCTTGTTAACGTATGTTTGCATCCACGTGTAAATGAAGGAAACATAAATATTTGTATTTATGCTTTATTTATATATGGTAAATACTTTTTGTCCTACTTTACATGAAAAAGTACATTATTATTATCATAAATGACTAACAAATTATAATCATTATTTTAAAATATTGGTCATACTACCTACCTTATTAACATCATAACATAAGAGAAAAAACAACGCTTCGGTTAATTTTAAACCTTGGTTTTAATAATAGAATTTGAATTGTAATTTCTATATAACTGTTATTTGAAGCATTTTTCTCTAAAATAATCAATGAACGATTAACAGAGAAAAAAAAACAAAGCTTGCTAAACACCCTTGATCAGTTGTTAGTACTAACCAATCAAGAGGCCTATTCTATATCTCAGTGGTTAATATTTAACCACTGGTTAATTTTTTAACCAATGAAGTAGGTTGACAAAACAAAAAAAGGGATTTTTAGTTGTCAAATGAATAACTATTGGATAATTTTTTTTACCAGTTTCAGGATATTAATCCATTGTTTACATGTACAAAACTAGGCTGGTAACTAAGTTATAACTGTATCTGTATGGTAATATTATTACCAGACTGACTTGTCAACAACGGTCTAAAAAATGAAAATAAAATAAAATGAAAGTATAATGCTCGTCATTAATACATACAGATAACGTTAGTGTATCGTTCTAAATACGGTTTACTTTATTCTAAAATAATAAACATGAGGAATAAAGCATATAATTTGAATATTTGTCATATTGACATATGTCAAAAAAATTGTTCTGTTAACCATAGAATTCTGAAAGTAGCATTAACGACAGAATTTCAAAAAATAATATTTATTAATATAGTCTTCATTTTCTGAAACCGATAAACTATTGAACAAACCACGGATATTATAAATCAAAACAAGCCTTAGATGTCAAAATGACATCTGCGGCAGTTATGACATACATAACATTCCTAGGTATGTTAATAGCTATAACCAGTGGTTAAAAATTAACCACCGAGTTACAGAATAGGGCCCCAAATATGTTGACATATAACAAAAATCTGATGTGGCCAACACCAAACCTTCCGCTATTTAATTTTTATTAATTTAAATATACATACTCACATATTTAGTTATGCTGTAAACTGTATTAAGATCCATTCCATATATGATTCTATTTACTATTTTCTTTTTAAAACGTTACTATTATTAATTTGAAATTAGTTCTTTGACAGTGACATTTATCTGTCAGTTACATATATTTGAGATATGAATTGTGTGACAAAGGAGTTTTGCTTGTTTAAAGCGTAGGCTGCGGGATTAAAATTATAGATAATTTTATAAATTTATCCATAAAATATATAGAAAAAGTATTTATGCAGATCTGTAGAAAATTTAATAATCTTTAATTTTTATAATAACACAAATCTTGAAAAAGTAACATTTGAAGATATTTTTCGAAGAAAAACTATTTTGAGCTTCATGTAAACTACAATATCCGGTTATCTGATATACACCAAAATCTAATGATCTCTTCCCATATTAGAGTAAGGTTTCAAATTTTTCTGAATGATAGTATTTGAGTTGCACACACACACACACACACACACACACACACACACACACACACACACGCACACTTACACACCCACAGCCACACACACACACATACATACACACACACTCCCACACACACACACACCTACATACACACAGACATCATCATGAAAGTTTTAAAATTGAATTCTAGGGACCTTAAAACGTGGTCATTTACCAAAATCTCGATATGCGATTTTTAGAACTATCCCTATACCTCCCTTACCAAGGGTAGCGGGAGGTAAAAAAAGGATTTTTAGTTGTCAAATCAATAACTATTGGATAAAAATTTTACGTACTTGATTGGTTAGAAAATTAAACCAGTGATTAAAAACTAATCACTGAGTTACAGAATAGGCCCGATTGTGTTTATAAAATTGTAACTTTTGTAATCCAGCATGCTTTGAATGTAAAATTAACAAAAGTATATAGGCTTGGCACTAGTTTCTATCACTTTCTTAGCAGGAAACAATTAGAATTCATTCTCGCTCTCAATATAAACGCGTTACGTTTTACAATACGTGTATTCACGCACAAAGAGTTAGTGTTAGTAGTGTTAGCGTATCGGCATCGTTGCTTGATCGAGCATTGAACTCATGAACCGATGGGCCGGGTTTAATCCCAAGCCCCAAGCCCGACTGTGCATGGAACTCAACAGTAACGTTACACCGAGGGAATTTATCTACTATATACCTCAAGGATTATGTTACTTGCTGTAGTAGAGATATTTTTACAGGAGTCGATCGTTTCCTTGTTTAGATAGAATGTGGTACTGTTACTACTGTTAGAGTAACATAAAGATGGTGATGGACATTGCTGTTTATAAAATGCAAATTATTTACCACTGAAAAGTAACAATACAGGATGATTGATTTTGGTTGTACATATGGTAAACTTCTATACTTTTTATAAATACACCTAAGAAAATATTGAAAAAATAATTGACAATTTTTATTAAGGGAATTTTTTGGCACTATAGATTGGTAACAGTGATAGGTATTTTGTTCTTTCCTTAGCCAAAATATTAATGGGCTCCGGCACTCTGATTTTTTTGATTATTTTAAATGATAACTTCTTTTAATTTTGAAGCAATTCGTATTATTAAAAAATTAAAAAATCTTAATAGGGGATTCCACCATTTTTTTTTATAATTTCATGTGAATGTATAAGTAAAACTAATGCTGGATTTATACAGCGTAAGCCGTAACGTAACGTATCGTGCCGTACCGTAACGTAAAGAATAAATCAATGCATGCATATGTGATAATTTATACAGACGTAAGCCGTAAAGTGACTTACCGTGCCGTAACGTATCAAAAACCCAAAGATCACCAACTTTTATCTTTCTACGTTACGGCGTGTTACTGTACGTTGCGATATTACGAAAATTACTACTGCCCTGCGCTATAGTCTGTTTTTGTGTGGCTAATTATGTCAAAGTTGAGATTAATAAATTAAATGGAAATAAATATAAAAAATACTACATTAGGAATAGTCTGTGTTGTGTGACTTTGACTGACATAAGTGACATGTATCATGTGTCAAAGTTTCGATTAATATAAATAAATATAAAATATATCATCATTGCTGGGTGTGCCAATCTGCTTTGTACATAGATATCGGTAAAGATGATATATTTGCACCGTGCGGGCGCTTACCAGGCGTCACCTCACGGGCACTCAATGCTGGCGTGGAGAGTGCACCACAGGGGTCAATTTTGTACCATTTAAAATTAAAAATATTTGGCGTCGGTCGAGATCGAACCCGGTTCCCCAGATTCGCGACCTGACACGCGGCCACAAGACCCCATAAATATATCGATTAATATATTGAATGGAAATATATATGAAATATAGTGCATTACGAATAAACTAACGAATCTGATAAATACAAATCTGATGTACACTACACTTGTATCGACAGAGCATTAGTATACTTTTTAAGAAAATGTACCGTAAAAGTTCTGTATAAAATAGCCCAGAAAAATCACGCGTTACGATACGTTACAATACGGCACGGTACGTTACGTTACGGCTTACGCTGTATAAATCCAGCATAGACTGTCGGTGAAAATCCGGTGAAAAAATTCCTATCAATAAGCGAGTTATAGTCCCCCGAAATTTGAAAATATAGATGTGCCGTCACGAATATAAGTTTTTATATCAAACTATTTTCTTCGTGGACCTCAATGTTCTTGAAATATATGCTATTTCTGAATTATATTTATAAAAAATAAATGAATATTATTATACTGTACAAGTCGACATGATTTATAATTGGAAATGTAAATATTTAAATTATTAATGCAAAATATTTATATTCAAATAAAAACTGTTTGAGAATTGCACTACTGGAATGATAGCCACGCCTCCGCTATTTGAATTTCTCTATTTCCATTGGTAGTAAGCTCCGCCTCTAACTTGGTATTCGTTATATATTTATAGGTATGGTCGTTGAGTCGCCAATCAAAATAATATATATGGATTTCATATGAGTGACGAGCTGCTAAAACAAAACCCCCCTTATTTCCGAAGTATTTGAATTATATCATTTCATTTCTTTATTAATATTCATTATTAAGCATATACTTTCACTATTTTTTACTAATTTCTCTTAATTCGATTGAGCTGTAATCCCCTATTGTTTTTAGTTTAACTGCATTTGATTTTTAATGACATCTTCCTCTATTTAAAGCCCTTCTTTGGTCTTTCAGGTATTCCCGACGTAGCTCAAGACGTACGTATCGACTGCAATAGCGAAGAAATCGTGGTGAGTGTAAGTACTCGATCGGGGAGATTCAACGGGATGATCTACCCGCGAGGGTTGTCCAAGAATTCTTCCTGCCTGGTGGAATGGAGGCAGCAGGACACCCCTGTCAGATACTCCCTTCCCCTCAGAGGGTGCAACACCATGAGCACCGAACTCGTAAGTAATATATTTCAAATTGAAGAGCCAGGGAAAAAAAGATGTATGTCACAAAATGTGTTTTTACCTTCCGTCACCTTTAGGTAAGGAAGGTATTGTCTTTGGTCAAAAAATTCGGTGGTGACTTTTTGATGAATAAGCACGTTTTAGGGTCCCTACAATACGATTTTACTATTTTTACGATGATGTCTGTATGTGTGTGTGTATGTATGTGTGTGTGTGTGTCTGTGTGTGACAAAATTTTCTAATGCGATAACTCTAATACTACAATTCCAAAAATTATAATTCTTTCGTATTTCTCTTCGTTACATCTATGTGAAGAGCTGATTAGATTTTGGTTATAATTGGTCAACCGGAAGTACCCTCATTTGAAGATTTTAACAGTTTTTCTTGAAAAAACGATGTTAAATATCATTTTTTTACATTTAATATTATTATAAATATTAAAGAATTATTTATTCTCTATACGATTTGAATGCATTTTGTACTTCATATTAAATGGACATAGAGTTAAAAAATTATAAAGAAATTAAATATCATATATATTAGTCAGCTTTGCTATAACTCTGGAAACAGCTGCTACATTAAAAAAATTCTGATTGAAAGGTGTCAGTGTCAAGTGCAGTTGACAGTATGTTTATGTTATAATTTTACTGGAAATATAGGATCTTTTGTTAGAAACTTTCTGTATGGAATTTGTATAAAATACATACAACTGCCTTAAGGTAATGTACAAGAAATATAATCTTTTGCAAGGAACTTTCTGTATGATATTTATACAAAATACATACAACTGACGGAAGGTAATGTGCTGGCCACATCAGATTTTTTCAATACGCGAATTGTGAAGTTTGAAACCTTATTTTTGAAGTAAGATATTGTATTCAATCGTACAAAAAAATATGGACATTCATCCTTTTCATTAGATAACGTATGTCCCAAAAGCAACATTTTAAAAAGTAATAATGGTTTTACGGAAATTTTTCAGAACAGATATAATTAACAGCTTTATAAACAACAAAAATTTTATTTTAAATTAAATGTAAAGGTCCATAGTCTTCAGCAATACGCAGTCTTCTGGAAACATCTCGCATCAAGCCTTGGACCGTTGCAACATCAATCTCTCGATTTTTTCTAAAAATCCGCCGTCTTAACTTTTGCTCGTTTTCGGCTTCCCAACCTCCATCATACACTTTTCGAGACAAAATGGCCCAGAAATCTTCAATTGGCCGAGCCTGCGGTAAATTTGGGGATTGGGGGGTTGTCGTTTTTTGGCACAAAAGGCATATTGTGAGCATTCAGCCAATTTTGAGTTTCGCGTTCATAATGACAGGCATCTTGAGCATGATTCTGGTGGACAAAATTAATCAATTTTGTTAAGCATTTGTTAATATAACTTTGACTGTCCACAGCTTCGCCTCTAACTCGCCCTATATAAGGTCTGGAAATCCCACCAATTTATATCGCACACCAAACTAAAACTATCAGCAAATTTGGCCTTTGACTTGTATTTTATATCGTCTGGACATTCTTCTACATTGTCTGTGAAACACTGTCGTTTCCTTTAATTTCGGAATTACTTAGAGTAAAGTACTTTTCATCATCTATGACGATGACTTTATTATTTGCAAAATGAGTGCGCTTTAAAGCACGGCAACATCTTGGTATTCTATCTAACTGATTTGGCGTATATTTAGGACATCTCTTTCTTTTGCGATATTCTATACCGTCTATCTTCAGTTCTCTGGACATTGTATTCTTGGAAACACCGTAACGCCGTGAAAATCTTTTCAAAGACTGTCCAATTTTATTCTTGGCACTTTCGACTAACTGGTTTGCTCTATGTTCAGTTAAAACTTTAGGTCTTCCACTTTTCGGAAGATTTACGCATGGTATACCTTGCTCACATTCTGCTATCGCACGATATATGGTTTTCCGCGACACATTTTGATTTTCAAAAAGTCGGACTATTTGAACTTTAGACATCTGCTCAACTAAATTATAAACGATTTTTCTAAGATCTAATTTATAAGCCATTACAACGCAATCGATTTTGGTAACTGAACTGTTATTAAAATGACAAATCATTGCATTACTTTTATTTGCAAAGCCAACCCGTTATTTAGATATTTTTTATTTTTTTCATAGAGTTGTAATTTGTGACAAAACTTTTGAGACATATGTTAGTTTTGCGCCATTTTATATAAATTGCAAAGATATTCTCCATTGCAAAACAAATAAAAAGCGAATCACTACACTACAAGCCTTAACATCAATTCATTTGTCACTAGCCAGACAAATTTCGCAACTGTTTCAAAGACGCCTTCGATACGTAAACGGTTGACAATAAATGACGTAAGCTTATAACACATAAGAAACATTGAAGAACAAATCGCACGTGGATTTTATTGTCTTGCCTTGACGCCAATTATATTTCGCAATGAAACTGAATAACCAAAATAGTTTTATTTGCATCTTGTGAATGAGTTGCAAGAAATAATTAACATTGTTTAGTCATGCCTCCAAACAAAATGAAGGATGCATTAGCATAAGTATGTGTAATAGAAATAGCTTAAATATTAGACAAATAATAGATTACAGTGATACAAGTTTATTATTTATTATTCAAATGTTACCTTTTTAATAGAAAAATACAGGTTTTTTTTTTAAATTTTGGTAGCCTATAGTTAGTACGTAAAAGAAAAATGGATGGTCGTTGCGCCATTCGATTCTATGGACTTTTCTACATAGTGTAACGTGGAACGCCTGCCGTCGCCGCCGTTGTAAGCAAGTGTCTATTTATAGCGGTGACGTAATCGCGCTAGCAGCCGGGCGACGTAAACAGACGAGCCGCGACATATTTAATTACTTCCGGTCGACTGAACCTTTTGTGTTCTCTATAATATACATCATAATATACATCAGCACTAACATTTATATACAGGCTGTTCCAAAAGATACAGGCAGTTAAAAGAACACTTATTTTTGAATAATTTTTATTATAAACGATGAATTTTTGTTTAGCTCATTTTCTGTATTTTTGCCTTTAGCTTCTAAGCGGTTAAAGCTAGCAACTTGTACGTTGCAAATTTGGAATCTACGTGAAATTCTCTATAATATACATCAGCAGTAACATTTATATACAGGCTGTTCCAAAAGTGACAGGCAGTTAAAAGTACACTTATTTTTGAAAATTTTTAATTATAAACGATGAATTTTTGTTTAGCTCATTTTCTTTATTTTGGCCTGTAACTTGTAAACGGTTAAAGATAGCAACTTGTTCGTTGAAAATTAGGAATCTACGTGAAATTCTCTATAATACACATCAGCACTAACATTTATATACATGCTGTACCGAAAGTTACAGGCAGTTAAATGTACACTTATTTTTGAATAATTTTTAATATGAACGATGAATTTTTGTTTAGCTCATTTTCTGTATTTTAGCGCGTAGCTTCCAAACTGTTAAAGCTAGAGAGAATTTCATGTAAATTCCAAATTTGCAACGAACAAGTTGCTATCTTTAACGGTTTAGAAGCTACAGGCAAAAATAGAGAAAATGAACTAAACAAAAATTCATCGTTTATATTAAAAATTATTCAAAAATAAGTGTACTTTTAACTGCTTGTAACTTTTGGAACAGCATGTATATAAATGTTTGTGCTGATATATATTATAGAGAATTTCATGTTGATTACAAATTTGCAACGAACAAGTTGCTATCTTTAACGGTTTGGAAGCTACAGGCAAAAATACAGAAAATGAGCTAAACAAAAATTCATCGTTTATAATAAAAATTATTCAAAAATATGTGTACTTTTAACTGCCTGTAACTTTTGGAACAGGGTGTATATAAATGTTAGTGCTGATGTATATTATAGAGAATTTTATGTAGATTACAAATTTGCAACGTACAAGTTGCTAGTTTTAACCGTTTAGAATCTACAGGCAAAAATACAGAAAATTAGCTAAATAAAAATCATTTTTTTCTACTTCCTGTTGTCCAATTGTTACCAAAACTTAATCAACTCTTCCCATTCTTGTTAGATTGAGGAATCCGTAGTTAAAAATGTCTTAAGTCTTATAGTATTTGAGAAATCGTGAATCCAACATCCACACACACATATGGACATCATCGTAAAAATATTATAATCGGATTCTAGGGACCTTAAAACGTGCTTATTCTCTAAAATATGGATATGCGATTTTTAGCATGAATACAATACCTCTCTTAGGGAGAGGTAAAAATATTCATAATGACTGATCAAGTGTATTTATTTACTTTCTTTTCGAAAATCTGTTATGAAATATAGATTTCTACACAAACCTTCGTACTTATATTTAAAATATGTCACGGACGATTTGTCATGTTCCTTATTTGTTTTACTTATTATTTAAGATATAATATGTGTAAGGTTACAATATTACATTTGTAAATGATAGCTGAACAAGAGTAAAAAATATACAGTTACGAATGAAAAAAGCAAAAGTTACTTTCAAATTCAAAGAAAGAAGAAAGAAGCACCGTTAGAGAATATGATGAGAATAGAAGATAGAATTTCAGTAGCCGCTAGACTATGAAGTTACATAAAATGGACAGCATACTCGTTTTATAGGATCGACCAGATAAAACTATAATATATAAATTTGTGTTATTCAAAAACAAACCGATATTCTATTACTTTGAAATGTATTTCTCAAGAACAAATTTTAAACCGGTCTGTCTACCTACTCAACAAAATACATTCTTAAATTTATTGTTAAATGTCGCGTCCTTTCATTTGACATTTTTAATATCAAGGAAGAACAAATTGCATTTTGAAAATTTCACTTTTACACAAATCTCAATCAAGATAAACATAATTACATGAAGATTCTCAAGAATTATACTTTCTTGAATAAATCATAAACATGAAATTTGAAAGTGTTAGGATCATAGTTTCCTGGTGAAACATTGGAACACACACGTAAATCAATCGTAAGACCACACATGTATTTCTTAGAATTCCATAATTTACTAATTGAAAACAAAATGTTTAAATAATTTAGATAAGATGTTGATTGTTAAATACTTCTGATATTCGTAATAAAAAAATCTGATGTGCCCAACACAATAAATACATACCTACATATTTATGGTGTGTTTCAAGATATTTGCAAATCTACCTACCTTCGTAATGACACGGTACACCGCAAAACAGCATGGTATTTACGATCCAATGCGTCAGAGGAGGATTAACTAAATTTGGGAAAATGATGTAGCGGTACATTCTCAAAATCCCGCTAATTAATATACCTGTTTTTATTTATAATTTGTGAAAATTTGGTGTAATGTCATATTCTTTGTTCTGTATTTCTTAAAATTCAAGTGAAATATTTAATTCCACACAAATATTTCGTGTGCTGGATTTCAAATATTTTGTTACACCCCTGTCATGTTACCCACCAAGGCCATTTCAGAAGCCACCCGCTGCGTAAGTCGAGGCAGGTACTTTTGCAAATATCTTGACACATACTATTTTCTTTTTAAAACCTTACTAGTATTAATGAGCCTGTTTTACATTTTTCAAAATGTATGTTAAATGAAAGTTTATGCAATATTTTTCTTATTAATAATTATTTTTTTAATATTTGTTGTTTTCATAAATAATTAAATACGATTATTGGCGGCAAAAATAGTCATTAAAAACAACCCCCCACTTCTGTGTCGTAGAAGCACATACATTACGTCATTCATAGCCAATAGAAAAACAGTTTTTCCATCAGCTACATTTATTTTTCTTATATAGATAAATAAACGTAGGCGATAGTTTGTCACATGTTAATAACAAACTTCTAGTTTGACATTTGACGCTGACATTTTCCATTATAAATGAGTAATAATTGCTAATACAGAATACACTCAAGCTAAGTCGGACAGTTTACCGAAAATCGAAAGCTGGATGGTGGCTGAATTTATATCAGAAAACGTCTGTTTTACTGTTGCCGGAATAAGGTGTGTTAAAGAGTTAAGGTAAAATAAAATGTAAAAACTCAACCATCAGCTCTTCGACCTACTGCTCCCAGCCACAATTTTCGTTCCTTTGCATCTTTTGGCATATTTATAAATTCATTAAATTCAATAGTAGGTTTGTTCCTATAGCGCATTTTTTGCAAGAAGGCACAATACGATACTGTAAATTACTCATTTTATATTGAATTTTGTATTATCTAACACGAACCAAAATCTAAAATTTGACACTTGTTTGACAACTTTGACAATATATTTATCATAACACTTGTAACAAAACACAAAGAATTGACACTATAAGGGACCAATTGGAGCCGATAAAGATGCATTGCCTTTTTCAAAATATCCAAATTTCAAAAATTAATTGTAAAATATCTAATGGATATTTGGTGATATTTTCAATTTGAGGCAATTTAAATAATATCTTTTTTAAATTTAATACTTAGAAGGCATATAAAAATTCTTGCAACAGCCCTATTTAAAATGATTATTTTTTTGACAGTGACATTTATCTATCAGTTACATACATTTGAGATCGAGTTGTGTATAAAGAGTAGGCTCCCAGAATTAAATTATAGATAATTTTTTAAATTTATCCATAAAGGTATAGAAAAAGTATTAATGCAAACCTGTGGGAAATTTAACAATCTATTATTTTTGTAATAACATAAATCTCGAAAAAATTACAAAATTTTCTGAATCATAGTATTTGAGTTAGAGCGGAGGATCTACAGATACACATACACACAGCTATCATCGTGAAAATGTTAAAATTGGATTCTAGGGACCTTAATACGTGGTCATTTACCAAAATCTCGACATGCGATTTTTAGCACGATCCCTATACCAAAAAATAAAAAAGAGAAAGAGAATTCACCATTCTGTCTCGTCATTTTATGCTCAAGCTACATGAAAATTCCAACCATTTTATGTTGAAATTATAGTGAAATAACACCATTATATGAGGCAGATTACTGTAATTGCTTTCAATAAATAAACATAACAACGTACAGATAATTGCGTACCATATTTCTAAGAATTAATATACATTTCTTGTATGAATAATTCAAATGTTGAAATAACTGGCGACTGTTTAGGAACACAATATGATAAGTTGACCCAAAGAAATAAGCGGAAAACCCACACATATGAATATGAAATGGATTCGGATAGATCTATTGATAGATAGTGAATGACGTGTTTTGTAATAGATAATAAAGAAAAATCGATTTAATAAAAAATCATTTACAAAAAAAAGTTGATAGTTTCATATTCTAAATCTTTCTAGTCTGGAACTAAATTGCTGTAGATATAATAAATTATGTTTTTTTCTACTTCTAAATGGTGGAACCATGTATATAAATAGATAGTAGTTCAATATCAACTGGTTTTTAATGTCATTATTGCACAATTGATGTTTTCCAAATTATAGATATATTCTCATTTGCTTGACAATTTTAAAATTATATTCATTCTTCAACTTTTCCCATTCATTAGGGGCCATATGACTAATTTTATATTCTGACAATTAATTTTATATAATGCCAGACAAACAAAAGCACTTTGATTTATGATTAATCGAATCAGATTCTCAAAAATCCATAAGTATGTTTATATCGACGTCCTTAATTTAATTGGATTTACTACTGACAATGTTGGCATAGCAGCCATAGCAGCATAGAATGCGTAGATCATTATTGACTAGTATTAATCTTAACTCTTGACAATTTACTTAGTTTTTTCATTTAACAAATCAATTATTTTTCTTTCCAGAATTAATTTTAAAAAATATCTGTTTCTTGTTGCGTCCACGGATTTCTCATTACTCTTCTAATAATTATGCTAACTTATCGTTGACATCACATTGACACGTATTAACTGTCAAACTATGAAAGATGAATAAATTACTCTGCGTTTTTACCTTCCGTCACCTTTAGGTAAGGAAGGTATTGTCTTTGGTCAAAAAATTCGGTGGTGAGTTTTTGATGAATAAGCACGTTTTAGGGTCCCTAGAATACGATTTTACTATTTTTACGATGATGTCTGTATGTATGTGTGTGTGTGTGTGTGTGTGTGTGTGTGTGTGTGTGTGTGTGTGCGTGTGCGTGCGTGTGTGTGTGTGTGTGTGTGCGTGTGCGTGTGTGTGTGTGTGTGCGTGTGTGCGTGTGTGTGCGTGTGTGCGTGTGTGCGTGTGTGCGTGTGTGCGTGTGTGTGTGAGTGTGTGAGTGTGTGAGTGTGTGAGTGTGTGAGTGTGTGAGTGTGTGAGTGTGTGAGTGTGTGAGTGTGTGAGTGTGTGAGTGTGTGTGTGTGTGTGTGTGTGTGTGTGTGTGTGTGTGTATGTAACAAAATTTTCGTCTACGATAACTTCCATACTACAATTCTAAAAATTATAATTCTTTCGCATTTCTCTTCGTTACATCCATGTGAAGAGCTGATTAGATTTTGGTTAGAATTGGACAACCGGAAGTACCTTCATTTGAAGATTTTAACAGTTTTTCTTGAAAAAACTATGTTAAATATGATTTTTTCACGTTTAATGTTATTATAAATATTAAAGAATATTTTATTCTCTATACGATTTGACTACATTTTATACTTAATATTAAATGGATATAGAATTAAAAAATTATAAAGAAATTAAATTTCATAAAGTAGCCATAGCTATGGAAACAGCTACTATATTAAGAAAATTTTGATTGAAAGATGATGTCAGTGTCAAGTGAAATTGACATAGTGTGTTTGTCTTATAATTTTGCTGTAAATATAGGATCTTTTGCTTTCTGTATGGAATTTGTATAAAATACATACAACTGCTTTAAGGTAATGTAGAAGAAATAATAATAATAAATCTTTTATTTCTGCAGATACATTACACTGTATATAGAAAACGTCACAAAATGATAATTTTCTGTATGAAATTTGCATAAAATACATGCAACTGCCGCAAGGTAATGTACAAGAAACAGAATATTTAATTTAGCAAGGAACTTTCCGTATGAAATTTGTACAAAATACATAGAACTGACGGAAGGTAATGTGCTGGCTACATCAGATTTTTTTTCATTGTTTCAGTATCTGCTATTGATTTTTTTTGTTAAATCCCTGTTTATATCGTAAAAGTAAATCGGATTTATGTACAAATTTCGTTGGTAAAGTCGATTTAGAATCCGATTCTTATCCAATCTAGATCGTTTACATCGTTTTCTTAAATACGATTTCTAATCCTAAATCCATTTAAATCATACTCAATATCTTCTTAATCCATTTCTTCTTCTGTGGTGGAAATGTTGGACATGAAATTCGCAGCCTCCATTGTCCTGCAGATTGCGCGAGGAGTCTGCTGTGTCCGTGTGTTTTGCCCAAGAAGAACCGGTTGAGCAACTGCCGAGGCCTGCGGTTGTTTTTTGACTGCGAAGCCAATGCAACAACTGCAACTTAGCCTACCCAACGGCAAGAGCCCAAGAAAGAATTCGCGTGCGCTAACGACAATAATATTCAACACAAAAACGAAATAGACGCGATTGATATGAATCAAGAAAAAGGCTATTATTTTAAAGTTGAACTAGGTTCAGGCCAAGAAGTGCACGTAAAAAAAATATCCGTCTTTAAGCTTTTTACAGAGTGCCATGCAAGACAAAATATGCAATTCAAATAGTCGTATATTTGATTTTGCCATATACAAATTTATTAATTGATAATTAATTGTTATTATAGTTCCATTGAGTTTTTTCTGCGATAGTAAATGTATCCTTGCTTACTGAAAAATAATTTAATGAATTCAATAATTATAAAAACTTTGACAGGTGTCATCTGCCAAACTCAAGCAGAACAACTGTCTAAATTTTGTGATAGTGCTCATGTAAATAGCTAAAAATTATTACTTTTATGTTGTCTCTCCTTTACAAACGAAACGCATGCAAACAATAATTTTGGACTTTTTAGATGCAGTTTTTAATTCTGAACAATTTTTGTATGTATGCATTTGCTCTAAAATTAATAGGCAGAATTTGCAGCAATATGAAAATTTTATCATTTTATTTCCTATGGCCCACAAAAAAAAAGTAAACACTCGGTATATATATATATATATATATTTGCTTGGTAATATAGTATCAGCTAGACACGCAATGCCCGGTCCATCTATCTTTTACCGTTCATTGGCTACAGGACAATAAAAATTTGTATTTTGAAATCTAAGAGCTAGGGATTTTTAAAATTATATATATTTCATCCGGTCTGAGTTAGAGGGACAAGATACATTTTATTTGAATCCTGGGCGGTTGAATTTTTGGAACAATATTGTAACGTGGAACGCCCGCCGTCGCTGCAGAATGAGCGAGTGTCTATTTATAGCGATGACGCAATCGCGCTAGCAGCTGGGCTACGTAAACAAACAAGTCAAACATTCTAGAGCTTTCTAGAAGGTAATGACAGCTGTTTAAAAGGGACGCAGCTATGCTCGGAAGTTAGTTACATTCAGAGACATAGAGATATTCACATAGAGTGTTAGTGAGTTTGAGAAGCACAACAGTATCATAGTGACCGTATGCAGTAAAGTGTCGAGTGGAGTAGGTACTCTGGAAGTTACTGGTAGACTGGGATAGCTGTGGATGTAAATACTCGGTAGTGTTGACGGGTATTGTTGGGAAGCTATAGTGTACGAGGACAGTAACGGCGAGTCTGGAAGTTATTGGTATATTGGGATAGCTGTGGAAGTGAATACTCGGTAGTGTTGACGAGTATTGTGAAGCTAGGTATACAAGGACAATAACGGTACGATACTTCTTGGTCCAATGTATTTTAATGGACCCATTTACATCTACGTTCTCAGTACGATGGCGGCCCAGTGATATTTAATGATTTACATTAGCGGTACGACCAGGGTACAGTATAGTTTTGTTTCTATTGAAAAAATATTTTATATCATAGTAACAGAGTAGTATTTCCATGCAAGGGGCAGTGGAAGATTGCGTTTGAAGAATACGTGCACTTCAAGTTGACGTTCATGCCAAAATCAGCCGAGTGAAACTAAACATATGCTAGTAGATGTTTGACATTTGACATGTTTTTGACATTTGATATTTCTCTTTTAGTTAAACCAAAATGTAGTCAAAATGAGCTAGAAATGAGAAATGATTATACATATACATTTATCATTTATTGAACAAAAGTACATAAAAAATAGTATCGTTTTATAAAATTTTCCGGACTTTCTTCATTTTCTTCTTCTTCTTTGACAAGAGTAAGGACAGTTACAGCCAAGTCGGTATTTGTAAAAATTTTAAACATTGCACGATGATATATGCACCACAAACTGTCATAATACATAAAAGACAAAACTATATTGTCATGGTATTTTATTATGTTCGTACCGTCGTGATACCGTCTAATGTAAATGCCTCGTATAATTGACATACCGTCATTGTACCGTTATTGTACCGTCAATATACCGTCATTGTACCGCTAATGGAAATCAAGCCTCAAGCCTAACAGCTAGTTGGAGTGGGTACTCGACAATGGTGTTGAAGAATTGTGAAAAGAGAAAGTTAGTTACATAAATAGGCAGACAGTGAGGTGAAAGGTGTGACTTTTGTCCGAGCAGTTGAATATACAGACGCTGTTGAGTTAGTTTAGTATATAGACGCTATGGAGGTCGGTAGGCGGACAGTTGAACGTGGTATAATTATATAGTGATATAAATATTGCGTAAACAGTCTACAAGAGTCTGCAACAGACCGGCAGTCTAACATTGGAACGCGTAGTGAAATAAATAATTAGTAATATCGTGGAAATAAATAGTAGTATTAATTGGATAAATAAATAAATAGTGCAGTGTTATGTAATTAATTATAGTTTTAGTCTTAATTAGTTTTTTACATAATTGTTTAATATTAGTAATAGTCATTTTCATTATAGTTTAATAAATACTTATTTTAATTAATAATAATTGTCTAATATTTACACTTCACCCAAATAAATAAAAACATAACAATATTATTGATCATATATAAAGTGATTGTATATCTAACGAGTATATTAATGTTATAAAGTTTACATCTATTAACAAATGTTTGCAACATACTTAAAATCATATCGCACTTACACAAAGTAGGTCAAATTCATATTCACAATTCTCCAATTTTCTTATCGTTTGCCATAAATAAGTGAAAGTTTGCAGCCTCCTCGCGTTGGAGTTTCCATCTTGCAGATCTTAAATCAACTTTGACTCTGACTTTTTACCTTTCGACTAATTATTTCATTGGAATCGTCTTCCTAACGCACGATTGCAGTTTCTCAGAGTTATATACACGTACCCGCTACAGTAATTGTAAGCTTGCTGAACTTGATAACATAGGAGATTCATTATGTAAGTATAGGTTTCACGTATGACCTTTAAGTTTGAATTTTGAAGCTGAAAGTTGATTTATATTGTGGACTAAGAAGCAATCTATGTAATCATTTAATCTTAACGATGATGTGGTGATGACGAAAATATAATGTTTATGATTTAATTACTTTCTGAAAACAGTTAAATGTAAATCGTTATGAATTATTTTAGAGAAAAATACTTCAAATCAGGGTGTCACTAGGTACATTTAACAGGGAGGGCGCAACAGGGCGCACCTTTAGAACGAAATCATTTTTGACAGTCTGATTCTGCATTTAAATTTTTTCATGTTTAAAACATAAAAATATTTCTTTTGAAAGATTTTCAGATGTAATGAAGCGAACACAAATACTTATCTGTTCTTCTGCAGTGATGTCCCGAGGATCATCTATTATTGCAAAATGATCACTATTATTTTGCGTATTATACATTTTGCACGACTCTCTATAACATGATTTTGTGACGTAGTGAACAATAATGTGCATTTTGAGGTACATTGTAATTGTGGAGAAAAGGATCAAATTTTTTAATAAAATTGGCCTTATTTGTTGATTTTTTTGTTTCATTATGTCCTTGCAATGGGATAGCCTTAAATAATTTCGTCTCTTTTATAGCCTGAATGGTGCATCATTTTGATTTCTTATAGTACCTTTCTTAAGAGGAAAGGTTACCCCTGTACTAAGTTATGAAGCGAAAATTCAATTAATTGTTTCGAACTATTAACATTTTAAAAAACTCAACACACGACACGTATACTTCCGATATTAACCTTTGTAACGCACCCGTAACGCAAACATGAACCCCCCCCATATATTATGTAACGCAGTACTTGACCCCCCCCCATTTTTTACTGGGTAGAAAAGTATATGGCCTCCTTAATATTCAGTTAAAATTTGAAACAGAAACTATTTAAATTAATGTACATAAAGATGAAAAATAATATACTACTCTTGCCCTACGGCTTGTCACCCCAATTTTTTTACTGTATGTAAAAGTATATGGCCTCCTTAATATTCAGTTAAAATTTGAAACAGAAACTATTTAAATTAATATACATAAAGATGAAAAATAATATACTACTCTTGCCCTACGGCTTGTCACCCCAATTTTTTTACTGTATATAAAAGTATATGGCCTCCTTAATATTCAGTTAAAATTTGAAACAGAAACTAATTAAATTAATGTACATAAAGATGAAAAAATAACAGCACAGAAATTAAAAGCATATGCATTTCCATATGCTTTTAACAAACTATTGAAAAGGTTTTCCTTATCAACACTACTTGAATTCATGTTTTAATATGAATTGCATTGCACGAATGAAAAACCACTGGCCCGAATTGGAACTGTGCCCGACATATTATGTTGACTTTTATTGAAAACAAACGACTGCCTGCATATACGAATTAGCACCGCGAAATTTGAATGTTTCAAAACTATTAAAGCAAGTTTAGCAATATTTTTTTATATTTTATCGTTACGTAACGCACACATTAACCCTCCCCCACCCCCTCGTAACGCTGCGTAACGCTACTCTTGACCCCCCCCCCCCCTTGAAGCGTTACGTAATTTAAGGACAGCCCCAAACGAGAAAAGTCCAGTATTAATAGATTTTAATAATTTTTATTTTAAAATGCAGGTTAGTATCGGAAGGATACTTGTCGTGTGTTGAATTTTTTAATGCGTTAATAGTTCTAATACAGGAATAATTTATTTGAATGTTCGCTTCATATTTTAGAACAGCGGTAACCTTTCCTCTTCGGCTAAAGTCGTAGGTATATAATCGTCTCGCTGCTTATTGCAGATAAATAAGTGCATAATAAAATAGTAAAAAAATCAGATTGATTTTTAATAATTTATTTAAATAAAAACACGGGTAGGGGGCGCCAAATTAAACAGGGAGGGCGCAAGACCCCTCAGAAATGGTCTATCGACGCCACTGCTTCAAATGTTCGCCAATCAATTGTTACAATAAAAATAAATCCATCAAAATATAATTCTACTCTGAAAATAGCTCATGCACGTGCTCTATTTAAACGCCTCTTGGATATGTTATGTTGTTTCTTTTTGAGTTAACTCCACGTCAACGTCTGTGACCTTTGTCGGGCCCACGACAATTCAGTTCGGCCTTCAAGCGTTCTCACGCGTTCAGAAAGTAAAATCTGCGCGTACTGAGACACGAATATAGTCTTTATGATGTAGAACCCGAAAGAAGATTTTAGCAAACAATGACTGCTGGACAAGTTTCCATATAATCATTTGTTTTTTGTCAAATGTGCCTACGATTAAATTGAAGTTTTTAAGAAAGACGTGGGACTGTGGATTTTTATTGTGAAACGTGTTTACAAAAGAAAAATGGATTTTTAATACGAAATAATTATTTCTAAATTATATATGGCGTAGCAATTCTATCAATTATATTTATTCGTCTTAAAAATTATGGGATTTTTACCTCACGTCATACCGTAGGTAAGGGGGGTAATATAATCTTGCCAAAAATTCGATGGTGAGTTTTCGGTAAATAAGCACGATTTAGGGTCCCCACAACACGTTTTTACTATTTTTACGATGATGTCTGTGTATGTGACGATTTTTTTCGTCCAAATATATCTATTTTCCGCTTTAAGCTTCCTGCATTCATATAACGAGTTGATTAAATTTTGGGTAAAATTGAATAAATGGAAGTGATACTTTACTTGAAGCTTATAACAGTTTTTAATGAAAAAGTATATTAAAATATAATCCAAAACTTTTCAATTTTAGTATTTAAGGCTTTTATATCATGGGAAACAACATATTAGATTTTGGCTAAAATTAATCAACCAGAAGTGATACTTTATTTAAAGCTCTGAACAGATTCTCGTGAAAAATATATTGATATACTCCAAAACTTGTTAAATTTAGTATTTACGACTTTTATATGAAGGGAAACAATATATTAGATTTTGGATATAATTGATAAACCGGAAGTGATACTTTATTTGAAGATTTTCATGAAAAATATATTGATACAATCGAAAACTTTTCAAATTTAGTATTTAAGACTTTTATATTAATAAGAATGACATGTTAGAATTTTTCTAAAATTGATAAATCGGAAGTGATACTTTACTTGAAGCCCTGAACATATTTTTGTGAAAAATATATTATGATATATTCCAAAACTTGTCAAATTTTATATTAATGAGAAAAACAAATTAGATGTTTTCTAAAATTGACGGAAGTACTACTTTACAAGTTATAAATAAATTTTCTTGAAAAAATATATTAAAACATGATCCGAAACTTCTCATATTTGGTATTTAAAACACGTGTATAATTTGAAACATTATATTTGGACTATACTTAATTTGGAGCTCTTAACAGATTTTCGAGGAAAAACAATAAAATATAATCCAAAATTTGGTATTACAGACTTTTCTATTTATTGGAACAACAAATTAAATTTTGTTTACGATCAACCGGAAGTGATACTTTACTTAAAGTTCATTGCTATTTCAAATATGGAATTGACGGGAGGTCATGTGTTGGCCACGTCAGTTTTTTTTTTGTAACAATACCAATTTGATTACAATAATAATTTAAAGAAGTGTAGCAGCAAAAATTCTTGAAAATCTGTTAAAAATTTTACAAATGTAAGTAATGTTAGTGTATATTTAAGCTTCGCTTCATTTCACTCATATACTTTATTTTATCTTTACATAAATATAAAATTAGATGAATTAAGGATACAATTAGTCACGTGGCCTATACTAATACTAAAGCCTCTATACCTATATCAGGGGCAATAATTACAGTGGATTCCAAACCATATATGATGGTACTATTTGACTATAATAATAATTCCCTTAAAAAATATTATATAATTAATTTTTTGTACGTCCATATGTGAGGAAATTAAATGTCCGGCTGTGATTTTGATGATCCAGGTTTGAATCTGACCGATTCTCGTAGAAATAAATTATTCGTAAATTTCGTAATATTTTTAATGTTTATTCTCAAAATGAGTACTTTACTTTCTGCGTAATTATGTGAATTCCTAATTCCTACTTTAAACATAATTACTAAAAGGAAGTAGGTAATAATTTTTTGTGACAGTTTATACTTACTTCTACTTCTACTGTCACTTTTGGTTTTTCTTAAAGATGCTTCATCAAGATGACATTTTATTCCAGTAATTTATTTTACTGTATATTCATTTGTATATGGCCTCAATATTTTAATAGGGGAATACAGCGCAATTGAATTAAGAGAAATTAGGAAAAAATATTGAAAGTATATACTTAATAATGAATATTAATAAAGAAATAAAACGATATAATTGAAATACTTCGGAAATATGGGGGTTTTTGTTATAGCAGCTCGTCACTCATATGTATTCCATATATATTACTTTAATTGGCGGCTCAAAGATGGCCTATAAATATATAACGAATACCAAATTAGGGGAGGAGCCTATTACTAATGGAAGTAGAGAAATTCAAATAGCAGAGGCGTGGTTATCAGTCCAGTAGTGCAATTCTCAATCAGTTTTTATTTGAATATAAATGTTTTACATTAAACTTAATAATTAAATACACTTCCAATTATAAATCATGTAGACACTTGTGCAGTATAATAATATTCATTTATTTTTTATAAATATAATTTAGAAATAGCATATATTTCAAGAACATTTAGGTCCATGAAGAAAACAGTTTGATATAAAAACTTATATTCATGACGTCACATCTACATTTTCAAATATCGGGGGACTATATCTCGCTTATTAATAGCAATTTTTTCACCGGATTTTCGCTGACAGTCTTAGTTTTACTTATATGTTTAGATGAAATTATATATAAATGGTGGAATCCCTTATTAGATTTAACTAATAATATTATGATATGTTTCTCATATCAGAATGTCGATGTTTCTATTTGCAGTTACAAGTAAAGTATAGGTACCTTTAATTTTAAAAATAAATATAAATAATTCGTCATACTATATGTCAAAATCTAATATTACAATAATATTATTTACTATTTTCTAGAATTTATTGTATGTAATATATATGTAATGTTATATTTCTTTGTTGGTAAAAATGGTAAATAGTTCAAGTACACCATACTATATTAGTAGAGGTTATGTAATACGAACATAAAAATTGCACAATTATAAATGTTGAGTTTGAAATCATCTTGTATTAACATACGAACATTTTTCATATTTCACAATCAATTTTCTAATTTTAATGTCAAAGTGGAATAAAACTGTTCATCATATAAAATTTATTTGTTAAGTATAAGATTATGTAAACATAGTCAATTCCTTTTAAAAATGAAATTGTGAAAGTAATCTTCTTCTTTCTATAGATATTAGAATAAATATCTTAATATTGAATATAAATAATTTGTTGTAAGATTTTCATACCATATGTCTAAACATATGCTTGGTTGGTTATGTCAGTATCAAGATTGCTATGCAAACGACTTGTGACGTCACTACGTGAGTCAGAGACAAGTGACTGTCTTGGTGCTGTTATCCATATTAAGAATAAGCTGTAACCATAGTAACTGAATAAATATAAGTGAATATCTATTATGCGTTAGCAGGAAATATGAGAAATAAATAAAATTATTCGAGGCAAAATACGTTCAGGGTGGTAACTGGAACTTCCGAACATTTTGTAACATGGGGTCTCGGGGCTGCGTGCGTCAGGTCTCGCGAATCTGAGGAACCGAGTTCGATACCGAGCGACGCCAAATATTTCCACGATGCAAATATTTCATCATTACCGATATCTGTGTTCAAAGCAGATTGGCACACCCAGGAATGGGTAAGCAGCTGTGATGATATATTTATATTTTATTTATTTGTAACATTCTCTTTCGAGATTAATGTTATTATAAAAATTAAAGATTATTAAATTTTCTATAGATTTGCATTACTTAATACTTTCTCTATATATTTTATGAATAAATTTATAAAATTATCTATAATTTAAATCCCAGAGCCTACGCTTTAAACAAACAAAATGCAGTTATTCAAATGTATATAACTGACAGATAAATGTCACTATCAAAGAACTAATCATTTCAAAATAATATTAGTATCGTTTTAAAAAGGAAAAAGTAAATAGAGAAATAGAAAAGGAATTCAATACTGTTTCCAGCATAAGTAAATATGTAGGTTATAAAATTTAACAATACACAAAAATATTTAAGCTAATTCTTATTTTTGAATTAGTAAATTCTATTCTGTCCCGTATTTAAAATTTAATCATCATTTTATTATAATTCCGGTGGCTCAGTGGTTAGAGCAATGCCTCATGTCATGAATGCCCTCGGGGCTCAGGGTTCGAATCCCACTAAGGCATGGATGTGTGTGAATGTGAACCCATTTTGTAATTGGGATTTAGTCTTGTTGAAGGGTTTAAGAAAAGGTAGTTACTTTGATTAGATTAGACTATATTTTAAGAAATAAACTGTCAAAATTAGAGTAAAATTCGCTAAACCAAAAAACTTAATCTTTTTTGTGACTCGGGCTGTATCTGGCGGGAGGTATTGTCGAGGGTATTGTGTTGGCCACACCAGATTTTTTCCTCTTAGTTTTTCAAATGTAAACTATTTATCTGTCAAGGGAATAACATAAATACAAATAAACAAATTATTATCATTCCGTTTAATTATTATTAAGTTTACCACGATCACTTAAATCTTAAGCCTATTATTGTTATTGTTGTAATTTTCTTGGTATACTGTTATTAATAGTTTATCCACCCACGATTGTATTCATAAATAGTAAGTTTACTATAGGCTCTTCCTGTATGCGAGTAACGGGTCCCTTGTATCTATATAGTATGCGACAGGTACACATATGATATAGACAGAGGAAGGATGCATTACGAGGCACGCAGCGAATAATAAACAACCTCTCTGTTGCTGGGAAACACATCGCTGCATTCTTTTGTCTACGATTCACAGACTTGATTGGCGAATTTCCAAGAAGATAATAAAGAATTAAAAAGTGAATTTTATGAGAAAATTGTGAAAACGACACTGACGACACAAAAAAGTTAATTCAATGAAGATAAAATCTTTTTTAAAGTTTTTTTACTGCATTATTTGTTTTCATCTTAGACGATGGCGGAAACTAAAGAATTACACCCTGCGGGCGGTAAAGTAGCACATGCGGGTGGTAAAGTAGAGCAAAAGCCTGGCGACTGGTAAACAAACGTCAAAAATACAATTGGAAATATAATCAACATTCTTATTTTTTAAAATTATATCAGTTCCGCTAAAGCTTCACTAGCTTTTATTAGAATTTCTTCAGAAATTGCGTCCAAGCTTGACATTTAAAAAAATAACATAACCAAATAGTTAGCAATTGTTTTGTGGTATGGCCACCTGGCCACGTAATATTTTTACATAGCGCCAAGCTTTAAATGTATTTAAAAAATAATGTTAAAACATTTCGTTTAATTTAAAAGTGTGTAAAAGGTTATACACCTCACTTTTCTTTCGACCCTCTATACGTAATAGTATATTAAGTATTAAGATCGGTAAGGACATTTTACCGATCGAAGACAATTTTGTCTGAGATCGGTAATTCCTGAACGTTCGTGATGCTTATACTATTTTTTGCACGATCGACGCACAAAATTTAAAAGAAAAATAAGAATTGAAAATTATTTTGACATTAAAAAAAATTATTTGTCATTTTTGAAGAAAGCTTTGATTTTTGTTTTTATATATTTACCGTCTCGCTTCCTGAGCTGGGATCCCAAGACTACGCTATGATAGCGTAGCGACAGTAGCGACAAATAACACTCCGTGTCCCTAACAACCATGGAATTTGATAGAGAAAGGACGGTGAAACGTAAAGGGTATTTTTCGCTACGCTATCATACCGTAGGCTTGGGATCCCATCCCTGAACTGTAAGTGAAGCATATCACTTACCGACGTGAGTCACATCACTTACCGTTCAGTAATTTGTAAATAAGACCTACTGTCTTGGAAACACTATCGGTAAATATAAAAAATAACCAGATCGTACAAAAATAATTATTTTTTACTTGTAATACTTACTGGAAATACTATGAAATTTAGACAAAACAAAAAAAAGTATGACATATATAAAATAATCTTCATGCAAACATTACAAAATACAATGCATGCAACCTAGGATGAAATAATTCCTCGAAGAAACTAAAATTTGAAGTAAATGACCTTGATATTTAGAACATGTCCTAAGTTGGATTTTTTTGATCAAATGTTTTGAACATCGAACATTCAATTTTCTTTGAACGTGTAAAGTTACAGAATCTTATGACCCTTGGTACTCGCTTTAAATACCCTGGAGAACAATTTGCTGTCTTCCCTGGAAAAAAAGACGATTTATCCAGCTTTGGGTTATCGTGGGCCATAATCCAAATTTGTTTAAAAAATAATATTTTAGAATCTTGGTATTCTATATCGGACCTACATTTTTTTGTTGTCTTTTAGAGAAAAATTTGTCCGTTGACTAAAACCCGGATGGAATGGCATGAACAATTTCTGATAGGTAAAATTCACAACGCCGTCTGCAACAATTGACAATGATTGTCATTTATTATCGGCTACCGTTTACATATACACAAAGTCGTTTTATGCAGGTCCCATACAGAAAATACCTAGATTCTAAAGTATAATTTTTTAAAAACAGTTTTTAGCCATGATCCGCTGTTAGGTAGATCGTCCTTTTTTTAGGGGAAGACAGCAAATCGTTCGCCAGAGTATTTAAAGTGAGTACCAAGGGCAAGTATTTGGAATACCATGATATATTTTACACGTAGCACTAACCTCTGGTCTATTATAGTTCAATAAGAATTGATGTAAATCTTTGATCGTCTAAAGTATTTTTCTCTCAAACATTAACAGAGAAAAAACTTCTATATACAATGCCTAGTTCTATGAACTGTAAAGACTAAAGAGCAAAAAACAATTTATTACTTTGTCAAAATCATTCTTCAAAATAGCCGGACCTTAACGGTATCTTTCAATCATTAAAAAACGACACAATAAACTACACCTCCACAATATGTGAAGAACCGTTGCTTAGAAACGATCAGTTTGTGTTTTAGTATTCGCTAATTATTATTCAGCGTTTCTTAAAAACAAACAACTAATTGTAGATAATCATCATTCTTAGATATCATCAAGGTTAAGGCAATATTCAGAGGCAGTTAACTATGAAGGAGACAAAAGTTTTGAGATGATTTTGCGTTTTAAACGTCATTTTCTTCTCGGAAATCCGAAGAATTGTTTGAATTTTTTAGTTTTATAGTTAATGGATATTGCTCTATTTTAACTGTTTATGTAATTGAACATCTTGGGAAAATAATGAAATTAAAATTAATGAAATGTGAAGATGTATTGTGTTCAGTAATTTCAAATATGTAATTTGCAAATTAAACTAGCTAATTAGATTGTTTAATTTATGTTTCACAAGGAACTAAGAAGTAATGGATAATTAAAATATGTTACTTAACACTTTTTTTACTTTGTTTCCAAGTCATACAAAATAAATTGCATATCAAATTAAATAATAAATCCACCTTTTCTTTGTTGTGAATTCTACTGAAGCATATTTTACAGTTCTTAGTATTTTTAAATTAAGCACTGTAAACACTGACAGAAATGTAAAAAAAACTAAATTATTTAAAAAAAACATGGATATATTTCGGGGCAATTGTCAATGTATTTCTATGGGTTTCTTTTTACTAATTTAATTTTTTTGTGTTATTATGTTACAGGAAGATGGAGGCATCGAATACTTCAACACAATCGTAGTTCAACCCCATCTAAAATTGGTGACCAATCAAGGTAGAGGTTTCCACATCCGGTGTCGATACCAGACACGTGACAACACTATAACAAATAATGCGCTAACTGTAGAGTAAGTTCAGTATTAATATTCTCTCCTTTTCAGTATTTCTCATCCCCCATTAAATGTAGATAATATAAATTATTATATTGAATTCACCAATTTTTAATTTTCGTGTTCAGTTGATACAATATTTGAAAACAAATAAAGAAAACTATTGAATTGTCAATAGTTCATTAAAAACTTGACCACCCTGTATTTAAATAAAAAGTATTACTTTCCTCTAATTCGGATCCGCAGATTACGGGAAAAATAATGAAAAAATTTCCAGAGCCTTACTTTTCGAAATACAAATTTATATTTTGAATGGAAATCTTACAAGATTTTTTGACTTTGACGGCCTATAGCTAATGAACGGTACAAAATAGATTGATGGGCGTTACGCCATTCAATTCTATGGACTTTTGTACATATGTGTACCAATTTTTAATTTTCGTATTCAGTTGATACAGCATTTGCAAACAAATAAAGAAAGAATGGTATCTTGATATTGTCAATAGTCTATTAAAAACTTGACCACCCTGTATTTAAATAAAAAGTATTACTTCCCTCTAATTCGGATACGCAGATTACGGGAAAAATAATGAAAAAATTTCCAGAGCCTTACTTTTCGAAATACAAATTTATATTTTGAATGGAAATCATACAAGATTTTTTTACTTTGGCGGCCTATAGCTAATGAACGGTACAAAATAGATTGATGGGCGTTACGCCATTTAATTCTATGGACTTTTGTACATATGTATTCCAATTTTTAATTTTCGTGTTCAGTTGATACAATATTTATAAACAAATAAACAAAAAATGGTACCTTGAAATTATCAATAGTCCACTAAAAACTTGACTACCCTGTATTTAAATAAAAAGTATTACTGCCCTCTAATTCGCATCCGCAGATTACGGGAAAAATAATGAAAAAATTCCCAGAGCCTTAGTTTTCCAAATACAAATTTATGTTTTGAATGGAAATCTTACAAGATTTTTTGACTTTTGCGGCCTATAGCTAATGAACGGTACAAAATAGATTGATGGGCGTTACGCCATTCAATTATCTGGACTTTTGTACATATGTATACCAATTTTTAACTTTCGTGTTCAGTTGATACAATATTTATAAACAAATAAACAAAAAATGGTACCTTGAAATTATCAATAGTCCACTAAAAACTTGACCACCCTGTATTTAAATAAAAAGTATTACTGCCCTCTAATTCGCATCCGCAGATTACGGGAAAAATAATGAAAAAATTCGCAGAGCCTTAGTTTTCGAAATACAAATTTATGTTTTGAATGGAAATCTTACAAGATTTTTTGACTTTGGCGGCCTATAGCTAATGAACGGCACAAAATAGATTGATGGGCGTTACGCCATTCAATTATCTGGACTTTTGTACATATGTATACCAATTTTTAATTGTCGTATTCAGTTGATACAGCATTTGCAAACAAATAAAGAAAGAATGGTACCTTGAAATTGTCAATAGTCCATTAAAAACTTGACCCTCCTGTATTTAAATTAAAAGTATTACTTTCCTCTAATTCGGATCCGAAGATGACGGGAAAAATAATGAAAAAATTCCCAGAGCCTTAATTTCCGAAATACTAATTTTTGTTTTTAATGGATATCTCAAAAGATTTTTTGACTTTGGCGGCCTATAGCTAATGAACGGTACAGAATAGATTGATGGGCATTGCGCCATTCAATTCTATGGACTTTTGTACATATGTATACCAATTTCTAACTTTCGTGTTCAGTTGATACAGTATTTGCAAACAAATAAAGAAAGAATGGTACCTTGAAATTGCCAATAGTCCATTAAAAACTTGACCACCCTGTATTTAAATTAAAAGTATTACTTCCCTCTAATTCGGATCCGTAGATTACGGGAAAAATAATGAAAAAATTCCCAGAGCCTTAGTTTTCGCAATACAAATTTATGTTTTGAATGGAAATCTTACAAGATTTTTTGACTTTGGCGGCCTATAGCTAATGAACGGTACAAAAGAGATTGATGGGCGTTACGCCATTCAATTATCTGGACTTTTGTACATATGTATACCAATTTTTAACTTTCGTGTTCAGTTGATACAATATTTATAAACAAATAAACAAAAAATGGTACCTTGAAATTATCAATAGTCCACTAAAAACTTGACCACCCTGTATTTAAATAAAAAGTATTACTTTCCTCTAATTCGGATCCACAAATTACGGGAAAAATAATGAAAAAATTCCCAGAGCCTTAGTTTTCGAAATACAAATTTATGTTTTGAATGGAAATCTTACAAGATTTTTTGACTTTGGCGGCCTATAGCTAATGAACGGTACAAAATAGATTGATGGGCGTTACGCCATTCAATTATCTGGACTTTTGTACATATGTATACCAATTTTTAACTTTCGTGTTCAGTTGATACAATATTTATAAACAAATAAACAAAAAATGGTACCTTGAAATTATCAATAGTCCACTAAAAACTTGACCACCCTGTATTTAAATAAAAAGTATTACTTTCCTCTAATTCGGATCCACAAATTACGGGAAAAATAATGAAAAAATTCCCAGAGCCTTACTTTTTGAAATACAAATTTATGTTTTGAATGGAAATCTTACAAGATTTTTTGACTTTCGCGGCCTATAGCTAATGAACGGTACAGAATAGATTGATGGCCTTTACGCCATTCAATTCTACGGACTTTTTTCCATATGTATACCAATTTCTAACTTTCGTGTTCAGTTGATACAATATTTGCAAACAAATAAACAAAAAATGGTACCTTGAAATTGTTAATAGCCCATAAAAAACTTGACCACCCTGTATTTAAATAAAAAGTATTACCTCCCTCTAATTCGGATCCGCAGATTACGGGAAAAATAATGAAAAAATTCCCAGAGCCTTTGTTTTCGAAATACAAATTTATGTTTTGAATGGAAATCTTACAAGATTTTTTGACTTTGGCGGCCTATAGCTAATGAACGGTACAAAATAGATTGATGGGCGTTACGCCATTCAATTCTATGGACTTTTGTACATATGTATACTAATTTTTAATTTTCGTGTTCAGTTGATACAATATTTGCAAATAAATGAACAAAAAATGGTACCTTGAAATTGTCAATAGTGCACTAAAAACTTGACCACCCTGTATTTAAATGAAAAGTATTACTTTCCTCTAATTCGGAACCACAGATTACGGGAAAAATAATGAAAAAATTCCCAGAGCCTTACTTTTCGAAATATAAATTTTTGTTTTGAATGGAAATCTCACAAGATTTTTTTGATTTTGGTGGCCTATAGCTAATGAACGATAAAAGATAAATGAACGAGCGTTACATCATTCAATTCTATAGACTTTTCTACATATGTATACCAATTGTCAATTTTCATATCTAGCTGATACAATATTTGCAAGCAAATAACCAAAAAATGGTATTTTGAAATTATCAGTAGCCATATTTTAAGACAATCCCTTTCTTTATTTTAGCTTGATGGATGCAAAACCCATAACATCTTCCCTCCCTATGCCTGCCTGTACCATGAAAATATTCTACGGCGACCCTCACCAACACGAAGTCGCTGAAAACGTCAAAATCGGCGATCCTTTGACTCTTGTTGTTCAATTAGACCAACAAGAAACGTATGGTATCAGCGTAACTGATTGTTTGGTACGGGACGGTTTGGGCTGGGGTGAACAGAGACTTATCAACGATGAGGGATGCCCTGTGGATGGAGAAATCATGGGGATGTTCCAGTATACAGAAGATAAAACCAGAGCTGAGGTGCATTTCCAAGCCCACAAGTTCCCGTACACAGCGTCGGTTTATTATCAGTGTAATGTCAAGCTTTGTCTCAAGGGAGATGGCAGTTGCGAAAGTAGTACGGTGAGTCTCAAAACTTATTATTTCACATATTTACTGTAATATAAAAAATCTGATGTGGACACCACACGACTTCCTTGTATAAAATTGTACGTATTTGACGTAATTTGACATTAGCATCTATTTTTTATTTTTTTGTTATTTTTTGTCCTAATCCATAGCAAGCTTCATTACAAAAACCAAAAAGTATATCAGTTTTAAATATACATATCTCGCTTATACAAAGGGCTAATTTAATAATACTTGATGTGCTAGACACAGAATTTAATTCTCTAAAACTTTTATTTGATGCATTTATTTCTAAAATCAAAATGAAACCATTTTATTGAAGAAAAACTGTTAACAACTTCAGGTAATATGTCACTTCCGGTTAGCCTGCTTTAACCAAAATCTACTATGTTATTCCAATTGACATAAAAGTCTTACATACCAAATTTGAAAAGTTTTAGATTATATTTTAAAATAGTTTTTCATTAAAATCTATTATAGGCTTCAAATAAAGTACCATTTCTGGAAATTATGTAATGACCAAAAAGGGAGGTGCACAACTAGATGTTATAGCAGTCCGAAATACAAAATTTCAACTTTCTACGGCTTACCGTTTTTGAGTTATGCGAGATACGTACGCACGTACGTACAGACGTCACGAAGAAATTAGTCAAAATGGATTCAGGGATGGTCAAAATTGATATTTCCGTTGAAATCTGAAAACCGAAATTTTTCGCGATTACAATACTTCCTTTACTTCGAACAAGGAAGTAAAAATAGTATTGAATTATAGCTAAACAACACATAGATTACAATAATGAAGAAAATTGATGAATACAATAAAACATTCATTTCTAAATTATATTTGAAAACACAAATGAAACATTTTAGGACAGAATTCAGCACTCCTCTTTAGTTTACGGATCGTCTTGGGACCCGCAGAATCCATTGGCGGCGCTTTTTTAGACAAGATTTATGCAAGGGAGATATTAGTAATCCGTTCTCAGTATCGGGAAAAAAATATTTACAGAGATATTCAACTGAGCAAGGTGTCGTTCATAATTTAATAGGGGATTCCACCATTTTTAAAATAATTTCATCAGAAAGTATAAGTAAAACTAAGACTATTGGTGAAAATCCGGTGAAAAATTCCTATTAATAAGCGAGTTATGGTCCCCCGAAGTTTGAAAATATAGATGTGACGTCACGAATATAAGTTTTATATAAACCTGTTTTCTTCGTGGATCTAAAATGTTCTTGAAATGTATGCTATTTTTAAATTATATTTATAAAAAATAAATTAATATTATAACACGGTACAAGTCTACATGCTTTATAATTGCAAGTGTATCAAAATTATTATGTTTAATGCAAGAAATTTATATATAAATAAAAACTGTTTGAGAATTGCAGTACTGAACTGGTAGCCACGTATCCGCTATTTGAATTTGTCTACTTCCATTGGTAGTA
Organism: Harpalus rubripes; assembly: GCA_963082715.1. Taxonomy (NCBI): domain Eukaryota; kingdom Metazoa; phylum Arthropoda; class Insecta; order Coleoptera; family Carabidae; genus Harpalus; species Harpalus rubripes. Next base: position 62,133,307 of record OY720457.1, on the reverse strand, counting down.
GACTGCACCCCCTAACTCGGTATTCGTTATATATTTATAGGTGGTCTTTGAGTCGCCAATCAAAATAATATATATATATATATATATATATATATATATATATATATATATATATATATATATATATATATATATATATATATATGGATTTCATATGAGTGACGAGCTGCTAAAACAAAAACCACCTTATTTCCGAAGTATTTCAATTATATCATTTAATTTCTTTATTAATATTCATTATTAAGCATCTACTTTCACTATTTTTTTATTAATTTCTCTTAATTCGATTGAGCTGTAATCCTTTGTTCGTAAATTAGATGGTCTCATGCTTCAAGCACGGTACTGAGTCAGTATATGCTCGAAGGTCTCAAGTCACAAGATGAAAGATTTACATTTATTCCAAATTCTTAATATTTAATACTGAACAAATTTTCTGATTTTTTTTACACATTTCAATTTAAACAGCCATTTTAACAATGTCAAATTTGTATTATTTTTACTGTTAAAACATCTAGACGCTGGTCATGCCATGCCTGATGATGATATTCTTGAAATTTCAAAATCGATTGCATTCAACCATAGAATTTAAATAAACATGTATACTAAACTGGAAAACTTCATTAGATTTTCCTAACACTTAAATTCTACGCTTGGCTATGGGTCTTCTAAAGAGATTAAAGGACAAAATTTAAATTTTCCGTGAAGTCAATCAACGATTTGCAAAATTTCCAACTAGCAGTTATCCGAAATGAAATGTAAAACTAGCTTTGTCATTTAATTTGCCCAAAATCATTATGAAATCTACCATTAGATAATATTGTTCCTCGTAACATCTTGCATCCCGAATTTTCTTATCATTATTAAAAACTCAAACGTAAAACTAATCAAAATGTCACTTTACGTTTTCAATAAAGTAGAAATATGTATAAATATTGAGAATCGACATGCCTTTTAACTCACTTGTTAATAACTTCATTTCTATATTTAACAACGATTGTTCAGAACGACCGTTTTTAACAATGTCGTTAATTATGCATGTATTTTCTGAATACTAATGGGCCAGTCCAACATTTTTTGAATTTTTTATGTTACGAAGAATTTAAAAATAGAAATTCCGTATTTTTTGTTTTCTTGAAATTATGCTTAATAACGCCTAAAATAATTATTAGAGTTTTGGCGCGAAAGTTATATGACGTTAGCGTCACTCCGTCATAAGTAGAGAGAACCGACATACGTTATCATTAATATGGTAATATACAATAAATATTGCAAGAATAAAATACGTATTCATTACAAATTGTGATCAAAAATCTTTTGAGCTAATGGTAATAAAGTAAACCAGATACTATTTATTATATATTATACATAAATAACAATCAGGTAAGTAAAATAAATAATTCAATCATTAATTAATGTGACTTTAAGACTTTCTTAAATATAATATTGAAGGTTATCATACTCACCAAGTGTCATTAATTCATTAATATAATTAAAATAGTATTTAGACTATTTTCTATTTATAATTAAATACAACAATGATATTATTAATTACAATAATCAAAGCATAGTTCATAATAAAAAGTAATCCAACATTTATATTCCTATTCATTAAATGATTACAACAATGACAAGTATTGAGATTACAATAATTAAAACATAAAATATAATATAAATTTATTTAATAAGTAAATTTTCTTTTATTACGCGGATATATTAAATATGTGTATGTTAAAGGATATGTAAAACCCATCGCGAATTTATGAGCGAAATATGCATGGTCCAGTCTAGTGATATTTTCACAGAGTAACTGGACGACTGTAATAACGCTGACGTCACAACATGGCCACGATTTTACGCTAAAAACTTGAATTACATTAATATAGGTATAAAAATACAAAATATATATCAATTTTTACTTCGTTTTCATTTATTTATATTTAAAATTCATATACAACATGTAATTTCTAAAAAGCCGAAGACATGGACGGGCCTATTGAATGACAAAATTGCTGAAAATCGTTGTTTACTCTCAGTTGTTACCTAACGACTATGTTAACAACTATCTCAGTGAATTAGGCCGATTATCTATTAGGCCCTTTTAAATTTTTCCACGTATCCCACAAGAATTCCAATAGTTGTCTTGTTTAACATTATTTGCATTTTACATTGTTAATCGGTAATATGAATGTAATTAATGTAAAACTTTAGAATTAATTAATTCAATTGACATTTTCGCGTTATATGTTCTACTTTCATTAATTCAGTATTCAATCATTTGAATTTACAGCTACCATTAATGTTCTAAGATGACAGATACAGATTTGGCATTTGTGAATAACAAAAGTTTATTCTAACTGTAAAATACTAATACATTTGAATTGGTCCACAATCCACATGCAAATTTTAGTCCTAATTTGTTTTGGTTCTTATTAAAAACAGCAAATTTATTTCTGCGTAGGCATCTACCGTTATGTCCAAAATCCAAAACCATTATTGTAATCAATCGTGCGAATTCCCAAATGCTTAGACAAGTACAGTTAACGGCAATAGTTTATCATTTTCTTAGATCGCGTATTATTTAATGTCTATAACTTTATCTGTATCAGTTATACAATGTACTGGTATTATTTACTTCACTTTTACTTAAGAATAAATAGATCACAGGCCACGCCCAAGTTTGCAAGTACAAATGGTCTGACTTTCAATACATTCACTAACGCTTACAAACTTTGATTTGTAAGAAATATTAGTCATGTTATGTTGGGTGACGGAAACACATTTTTCTTTTACGTAACTTTAGATATTTTCAGAGATCTATGGCTTACTTTCAATTTCCAATAAGATAAATTGGTGTATTGTGTAAAAATCATACGGAACAAAGTATATTATAATTTTACTAGCTGTTATAGTAAAATGTTCAAATTAAGATATACATGAAAACCTTTGTAAACGTTGTAAGTGACGTCATCACTTTAGATTAGAATCTTGTTAAGTGATTTGAACTATACGTATACCTATATATGTTTTTATTATGACTTTTTACCTCCCGCTACCCTTGGTAAGGGAGGTATAGGGATCGTGCTGAAAATCGCATATCGAGATTTTGGTAAATGATCACGTTTTAAGGTCCCTAGAATCCAATTTTAACATTTTCACGATGATGTCTGTGTGTATGTGTGGATTCTCCACTCTAACTCAAATACTATCATTCAGAAAATTTTGAAACCTTGTATTTCGAACTTTTTCTGTAATGGAAAGAGCCCATTAAATTTGGTGAAAATCGAATAACCGGAAATGGCACTTTACTAGAAGCTCAAAATAGTTTTTCTTCGAAAAATACCTTTAAATGTTATTTTTTCGAGATTAATGTTATTATAAAAATGAAAGACTATTATATTTTCTATAGATTTGCATTAATACTTTTTCTATATATTTCATGGATAAATTCATAAAATTATCTATAATTTAAATCTGACAGATAAATGGCACTATCAAAGAACTAATCATTTCAAAATAATATTAGTAACGCTTCAAAAAGAAAAAAGTAAATAGAACAATAGAAAAGGAATTCAATACAAAGTTTCCAGCATAAATAAATATGTAGGTATATGTTTAGATTAATAAAAATTAACGATTCACAAAAATGTTTAAGCTAATCCTCATTTTTGGATTAGTGAATTCTATTCTATTCCGGTATTTAAAATTTAATCTTCATTTTATTATAGCTCCGGTGGCTCTATGGTTACAGCAACGCCTCATGTCGTGAGTGCTCTCGGGGCTCTGGGTTCGAATCCCATTAAGGCATGGATGTGTGTGATTGTGAACCCACTCTGTAATTGGGATTTAATCCTGTTGAGTTTAAAACATAGGTAGTTACTTAGATTAGATTAGACTATATTTTAAGAAATAAACTGCCAAAATTAGAGTAAAATTCGCTAATCCAAAAATAAGGATTAACTTAATATTTTTTGTGACTCGGGCTGTAAATGGCGGGAGGTATTGTTTTGGCCACATCAGATTTTTTATCTTGACTTATTCTCTTTGCTGTTTTATTTTATTCTATTTTAATATAATAATCTGTGCTTATCTTTCTTTTCAGCCTCCACAATGCGTGGGTGGAAGACGTCGTCGACAGGCCAAAGACCTGTCCGAAGGAACCCCAGCTACTATCGAAGTATATAGCGGACTATATGTGAACGAGGCTATTGACTCCGCCAAAGTCGGGCCTGATGACAGCGTCTACAGTGAGAGGGTAAGTACCTGCAGATCTACTCCGTGGGTAGATAACAGTAAATTTTTACGGAAAAATTATATGGATACATCATATAAGTGTGGGTGTGTAAAATAAAATGATTAATGATCGTTGTTGGGTATTTTCGGGACAGGTTTTACCAAAAAATATTGAAGTTGACTTTTTGGGTCTCTTATTATTATTATTATTATTGACCCCTTCACAAATATGGTGAATGTTGATACTCCTACAGCAGAAGAGATCGGGCATTTTTTTGCTTAAAATTAATCATAAATTTATAACGTAAATAAAGGCCAACCCAGCCTTTGAGTTATAAAAACCAAACTTAGGCCTTGGGGGCGAGTTCCCGAATGTGATTTGGGCTCCGGCCAGCATGCAGTGAAAAAGGGGTGGGTCGACGTCGCTGAAATATAAGGGTGGTAGGGCGCCAGCCACTTTACAGAGCCTACAAACGGCTGAGAGACAACCTTTGGGCCCTCAGGAATTTTATAACGTAGCCCTCAAAAACGTGAATGCAAGAAACGCGAAAGAAACGATAACTTTTTGCTAAATATACGAGAGCTGTTCTCTTTCCACTGAGCCTATCTAGCAAACTATGATATTTTGAAACAAATTTTGTTTGGCAATTTAATCTAGTTGTTTACAAGGTTAATTATAGTGACGGTTGTTAAAAATAATTGAATGTACTGTTTAAATACATAATTTTTAAGTAATCCTTTCCCCAAGAAATCATGCAATTTCAAGCGAGGCTTAAGCCGTCAAGAATATTTTGAGGAAATTCATCGAGTGTTTGGTGACAAGTCGTGTTCCTTAGGAATTGTAAAGCGGTGGTACAATAACAAAAACGGCAGTTACTGAAAAGAATACTGGTCTTGTTCAGAACATGATTAAAGAGGACCGGCATGTTACTGTCAACATTATTCAAGCAACTTTAAAAGATTTTACACCAACATTTGATGGTACGTAAACTTTGTTCTCGTTGCATTCTCCTAAATTTGACTCCAATCAAAAAGAATACGTTTGAGATGGTGCAGATCTACATTAGATCGCTTTGACAATGTATCGTCTCATTTGGTGTACAGCATCATTAAAGGTGACGAAACATGTTATACGGCTATGATCTCAAAAAAAGCAACAGACGGCATTTTGGGTCTTTAAGAATGAATCGGCTCCAACAAAAGTTATTCGCGGAAAAAGCCGAAACAAAAAGATGATTGCCACATTTTTTGGAATTATTGGACATGTTCGCGAAAAATGTCCACGGGGAAGGATTATCTTGCATCAAGACATCGCTCGGCCGCACACTCTTATAGTCCAGACCTGACGCCTAATGATTTATTTTTATTTCCTTACGGCGTTTACGTTTTACATCGGCCGAAGAAGCTGTTGATGCATTTAAAAATGAAATAAAGAAACTAACGCGGGAAGATTGGAGAAAATGTTTTGGAGATTTCACGGATGCAAAAATGTATTGATTGTGGAGGGGAAAGCCTTGAAAAATTATAAATAAATGTGTTTTGCAAGTAAATTGTGTATTACTTTACTAGGCTCAGCGGAAAGAGAACAGCCCTTGTAACTACACAATAGCTATTTTTGTATTAAGAGCGCAAAATGGGACATTGTCGATTGAGAGGTTGTTGCCGCGCGACGCAGGAGCGAGACATTCTCTCGAAATCGACAATGTCCATTTGCGCTCGAAACACACACAAGATTTTTTCTACAGTCGCCACAATGGGGTCCTCCAACATAACAAAAATTTATTTTTACTTATCGGTATTTTCCATTCTTCTTGAGCTATTGCTTCAATCTAATCTAAGCATTTTATACTTTCGTTTTTGTAAATGAATGCCCTATTTTATTTTCACAGCAGTGCGGCATTTTGTTTGGTTATGTAAGTGGGTAATGTGTAACTACAGTGTCATTAATTCCTGACTAAACGTTTCCATGAAGAATGTAGCCAAGTAACATTTCTCAACATTGTATAGTTAGAAATTTGAGGAGCGAGTGTTTTTTCTACTTTGTCGCTCTAGAGCGGCAAAGTGACATTTTGCGTTGACAAAAGAGAGCGCAAATGGCTACTTTGTATATAGACTGTAGAAAAAATATGTTGTGGGAATTTTCACTTCAGACAGGCGGAAAATGATAAGGAGTGATTATTAGGTGAACGCCCTTTCAAAAAAAGATTTTAATTCTTGCTTTGAGGAAAAGACTTAATAAATCTGCATTTAATATACTAATTTCTTGAACAATTAAATGAACAATACTCTTTTCTTATTGAAATTCTGAATGCATAATGTTCTCTATAAAAACGCACAATATAATAGGATAGCACCGTTTATTTTACATCTCATTCATTTCCTGCTATAGTTTTATTTGGAATCAATGCACGCATGTAAGTAATCTAGTTCTAGTTAATCATTTCCTGGTTTCTCAAGCACTTGGAATAATTGCTCTTTTTAGCTATTATGCGTGAAATTTAACTACCTATACTTGAAAGGGTTAAATAGTTAAGTTAACCTCTCTTATTATTCACGCCATAAGCAAAATTAACTTTTTTATTTATTTTAATATTATGTCTGGTTGTCTTGGAAACGATTTGTTAGATATGTTCTCACAATTAAACATAGTTAAAATACTGGTACGGGAAATATCAACATTAAAATTGATTTTACTGTAAATAATCATACAGAAGTCTAGACTTATATTATTTTTACCTTCCGTCACCTTTAGGTAAGGGAGGTATTGTCTTTGCTCAAAAAGAAGGTGATGAGTTTTTAATGAATAAGCACGTTTTAGGTTCCCTAGAATACGATTATATTATTTTTACGATGATGTCTGTATGTATGGATGGATGGATGTATGTATGTATGTATGTATGTGTGTGTGTGACGATTTTTTCGGATCGCATAACTCCAAAACCACCTTTCCAAAAATTATAATTTTTGCGTATTCCTTTTCTTTACATTTATATGAAGAGCTGAAAAGATTTTGGTTTTGGTTACAATTGGTCGACCGGAATTTGAAGATTTTAACAGTTTTTCTTGAAAAACGGTGTTATATATCATTTTTTCACATTTAATGTTATTATAAATATTAAAGAATATTTTATTCTCTATAAGATTTAATTACATTTTATACTTCATATTCAATGGATATAGAGTAATAAATTTATAAAGAAATTAAATTTCATAAAGCAGCAAGCTGTGCAATAATCATGGAAACATCTACTATATTAAGAAAATTCTGACTGGCAAATGGTGTGTTTGTGTGTGACAAAATTTTCTAATGCGATAACTCTAATATTACAATTCCAAAAATTATAATTCTTTCGTATTCCTCTTCGTTACATCCATGTGCCGAGCTGATTAGATTTTGGTTATAATTGGTCAACCGGATGTACCCTCATTTGAAGATTTTAACAGTTTTTCTTGAAAAAGCGATGTTAAATATCATTTTTTCACATTTAATGTTATTATATATTTTATTCTCTATACGATTTGAATGCATTTTATACTTCATAAGAAATTAAATATCATATATTAGCCAGCTATGCTATAACTCTGGAAACAGCTGTTATATTAAGAAAATTATAATTGAAAGGTGTCAGTGTCAAGTGCATTTGACAGTATGTTTGTGTTATAATTTTACTGGAAATATACAATCTCTTACAAAAAACTTTCTGTATGGAATTTGTACAAAATATACAGAACTGAAGGTAATGTACTGGAAATATGGAATCTTTTACAAAGAAATCTCTGTGTGGAATTTTTACAATATACACAGATCTGACCATGATCTGACGGAAGGAAATATGCTGGCCACATCAGATTTTTTTAAATCATGGTTAAATACGTATTTCTCGATTGTTCTTAATTGGTACCCACTCCCATTACCTTTTCAAGTCGGGATACCTTAACTTGACAACCCCTAAGGGCTGTAACAAGTTCTTGTGCCGGGATGTAATCAGAAAAATATTAGAACAACAGGATTTCTGTAAAAAAAATATTAGGAGTAAAAGTGGTACACAAAGACACTTTTATTCCGAATGACATATTAAATGTTTTTTTCAGGCGCACTACTTTTCTTTTTATTCGCTAATTCTATGTAATCTCTATAGATATTTATTTATTTTATTTCTATGCCGCCGACGTACAAATTTCCAGCGGCGTAGAAATGAAACTTCTACATTGTGAATCAAGTCACAAAAAATGCCATTTCTACGCCGCTTGAAAAAAATGCTATTTTTGTTTGAAATAATTTTTAGAACTTTCTAGAGTTTGCAGGCCATTTAAATAATTTAAAATATCTTTTAACACAAGTTTCATGTTAACAAATTTCTCTAAAAAGCGTAAAATGCAGTATCAATGGTAGATTGAAAGCTCGTAAAGTTTAGTTGTGACGTCACAACAGGACTATACAACGGCGGGAAAAGTTAATTTGATTCACCAATAATTTTATAGTGTAATAATAAATAATTTATTCTTTCTTGCAGGCATCTGAAGACAGCATATGCATCTCCCAGCGTAGCTTCGCCATTGGAATATGCATTGCTGGATTTATCCTGATGTTGGCTGTCATAGCCGCCATCTTGATTCTGCTAGCGAGAAGAAGAAGTAAGAAGTTGTCTTCCAATCCAGGAAGCTCTATTTACAGTGGTCCGTACACTAACACTGCATACAGTCATAGCAGCTAGATCTGTGATTTAATTTTACTTTCTTCTATATCCGGGTGGTGCCATTTAATATTTAGCAGTGTGTGCGATACGATGTTCGAACTTTGAACGAATATTATGTTTTCGAAGAGTTTGCAGTTCATTTCAAAGAAGAATTAAAAAAAATATATAATATTACAACTCTGATATGACTTTCCCCGCCTAAATTTTATAGTTGCTTGTACTCTCTCTCGCTGAACGTAGTATAGAGCTCATAGAGACGAATATAGCCAGGGCCCAAGCTTCAGGCCAGCCAGGCGACCGTCTGGGGCGAAATTGATTTTAGGGCGACATTTTTTGAGACTATTTTTTGCAAAATAAATTAAATATCAAATTATAAGTTTATTGACTCGTCCCGTGTGTAGCTTTAATCATAATGCTGACAATTCCAGTTGCAGCAAACTTATATTAATTAAATACTATTTATATTTTTTTACGTTATACTAAGAAAGAAGAAAGGTTAAATTTGTTGGAGATTATATCAATTAAAAATATTGTCATATCAAATACTGAAGAAGTAATTGTTGTTCAGGAAATCTACTGAAAAATACCCCCAACATAAAAAAATGCAACAAAAGCTTTTATACGGAATCCTGTACAGAAAAATACACTGATGCAACAGCCCCTCGCCAATTTGGAAAAAGGCGACATATTTAGTTTTTGACATTTTTCTTGAAAACGGTGATCCGTATCGAAATTTTATACAAAACAATATTATTATATTTTTTAACTAGGATGAACCGTTAAAGAGTTAAATTAGATTTTCCGAATTGCAAAATAACGAAAAGTATTTATACCGAGACTTATACCTACACTGAGAAATATTTTTTCTTTCCATATATCTTAAAGGTGTACATAGGAGATTAACATGGGAACTCAGTTTTTTGCAATTTCCTGCTTGCCTAATTATTTTAAGCAAAAACGCGTCTAATAAAAGTTTTAGGGCATAAAATTCTGCATCTAAAGCAATAAACAGAATTACCTTTACATGCTTTGTAACGACAGAAATTAATTATGAAAATGTCGAAAATTACGTTGAAAATATCGTCAGCCATGGAATTGAACAAAAAATAAATAAATGCTTGACGTTTTATCAAATTGTCAAAAACGTCAAATAAGTTAACTTACGTTGTGACAGATAAAACTTCAAGCATTTATTTATTTTTTGTTCAGTTCCATGGTTGTCGATATTTTCAACGTAATTTTCGACATTTTCATAATTAATTTCTGTCGTTAAAAAGCATGTAAAGGTAATTCTGTTTATTGATTTAGATGCAGAATTTTATGCCCTACAACTTTTATTTGACGCATTTTTGCTTTAAAAAATTAGGGGAGCAGGAAATTGCAAAAAAATGATTTCCCGTGTTAATCTCCTATGTACACCTTTAAGACAGACACACGGTATACAGGATTAGACACGGAATAGTTATTTTGAAAGTCCGTTTGTTTGCAACCCAAAATACTAATGACAATATTTAATTGTTTAATGTCAAAATGACAGAACCATCACTAGACAGGCAAAGCAATCGTGAATTAAATATTCTTTTTTTTTAAGAGAGGAAGCTAGACGCTGTAGTAAATTGTATTTCGGGTTGCACACAAACAGACATTAAAAGTAACTCTCCCGTGACTAATCCTGTATATGGTATTAGACAAAAATAAAGCGACTCTGTAGAACCCAAAAGAAAAATAATCTCTGTATCTTAAATATTCAAAATATTTAAAAAAAAAATTCATTCAGATTAGATTCTGTTATTGTTAGCGAGTTATGGACACAAATCGCCTTTTGTACCTAATCTAAACAAAATTGTAATAAATGATTTTTACAATTTTCGCTTGGGGCGCTCAAAAGTCTCGGGCCGGCCTTGAAAATGGCGCAGGCGTGGCTTGCGCGTTCGAACTGCCATTAGCCAATAGCATTTGCCAGTGTCCATCACGTCACAAATATGGCTGATATTGAATTTTACGCGCTCGATTTAAAAGTATTAAAGTTTCATTTCGATATTAAGAACATTTATAATCAATAAATATTTATTTGAGTTATTAATATGTCCCGAAACAATGATTATCTTCTTTGAAATGAACTGCGAATTTTCCTATTTTCAGTCCCTGCCAACAATAGTGTTCTTCCCAATACTGCCAGTTTTTTCTTTTACACCTTTTACCTCAAATTCTTTTCATATTTAGCTTTAATTCTCTTGATATCTTGTGCAAATGAAATAGGAACAAAATGAACCTTGCCTTGCTCATTATAAAGACTATACGACATACACTTGTAGCGTAAGCAAACGAACGAAATATTAATTTAAGTCTTAACTTATCAGTACATAACCTCAATAAAATGGGTTAACTTGGTGGCGGGAAATACAAACAGTAAGAATAAAATTCATATAAGTTGAACTCAAATTTTCCCAATTATGGACAATGGATTTTGAAAGAGTGCAAGACAATATATATATATATATATATATATATATATATATATATATATATATATATATATATATATATATTACATGCAGCATGTCGGAACTCAACTGCAACGGAAGTAGCAAGCGTGACGTAACAATGGCGGGAATATATAAATATCCCGTATTTCCATATTTTTACTTCCTTGTACATAATAAAGAAAGTATTGTAATCGCGAAAAATTTCGGTTTTCAGATTTTAACGGAAATATCCATTTTGACCATCCCTGAATCCATTTTGACTAATTTCGTCGTGACGACTGTACGTACGTATCTCGCATAACTCAAAAACGGCAAGCCGTAAAAAGTTGAAATTTTGTATTTAGGACTGCTATAACATCTAGTTGTGCACGTCCCTTTTTGGTCATTACATAATTTCCAGAAATGGTACTTTATTTGAAGCCTATATAGATTTTAATGAAAAACTATTTTAAATATAATCCAAAACTTTTTAAATTTGGTATATAAGACTTTTGTGTCAATTGGAATAACATAGTAGATTTTGGTTAAAACAGGCTAACCGGAAGTGATATATTACCTGAAGTTGTTAACAGTTTTTCTTGATTAAATTGTTTCATTTTGATTTTAGAAATAAATGCTTCAAATAAGAGTTTTAGAGAATTAAATTCTGCGTCTAGCACATCAAGTATTATTAAATTAGCCCTTTGTACAAGCGAGATATGTAAATTTAAAACATATCTTTTTGATTTTTGTAATGAAGCTTAATAAGGATTAGGACAAAAAATTACAAAAAAATAGGTAGTTGTTAATGTCAAATTACGTCAAATACGTGAAATTTTATAATTGGGTCTATACTTCATATTGGTCTTGTGTACAAGGAAAAATTGTAAGAAGCACATAATAGCCGTGTTCCTTCGGGTTGTGATTTTGTGAATCCTGATTCATTTAATCGTGATCCTTTTAAAACAGGATTTAAAAATTATAGCAAGAAAACAACAAGACAATCTAGTGTCAAATGTCAATGTCATATGCAGACTAATGCAAACTATCCTACTTTATTTTATAAATAATCAACTGTCTAGTGTTATATTCAGAATTAAAAATGGATTATATTGAAGTAAAAAATAATGTTCTTGGTAAGGAATATGAAGTATGTTTATTTTAAACAAATCTTTATGTGGTTCATTACACGCTTTTATAGAAAAATCTTATTTCCCTTGATGCCACAAACCCCACATTCGTAAATTTCTACGCTCGAAATAGTATATTTTCAATTTGTTCTGAACTGAATCCATGTCAATTACTCAAAAAGGTTGATTCTGAAGGGAAGGGGAAGGTTGTCTAGTGATCACAAAATGAGAAAGTGGGGATAACGAATAGGAAACGTAAAAACATTATTCTTCTTAATCATTATCACTTTTATCATTTAGATTACGAATCACAGCCCGAAGGAACACGGCTAATATTAAAGCTCTGACGTCACACAATTTGAAATTCAATGAAATGAAATAAGTCGAAAAATAATAATAATAATAATAATGAATTTCTGTTCAGTTTATATGAATTTTACCATATTTTGATAAACACAAAATCTGTTTTGTGTTTATTGAAGTAACTTCTGTAAATTATAATAAATGCTCACACATCCGTTTTAATAATGATGATAATGGTTGTCATTATTAAAACCATGATGATAACAAATAATTGTGGGTCTGGATTATTGTTCCATTGACTTGTACATAACAAATTTTTTATTTTTTGTTGTTCAATGGGATTCTGATCCGTCTCCAAACAATTGTAGACTCAATTTTAATTTTAAAACTTTAGCGATAATTTAAATTGTTATTTAATGAATACTGCCAAAATTTAGGCTAAACAGTTAAAAATGTTAAAATGTATTTGTTAAATTAAACTTTTTAATTATCTTCATATTTATAAAAAAAATAATTTATTATTCGATGTGAAATTGTTATGTAAAAATTCAGGTCAAAAAATGAAAACATGGTGCTTTAATGTAATACTTTATCTACATCTAATATTATATACATTTTAACAATGAATTAAAATGTTTTCTGTACATTGTTGTTTTATTCAAAATATACAGTATTGTAACACAGATCTTCTTAAAAATGAACACATTGTATTGTTACAAATCTGTCAACAACTTTGAAAACTTATAATTAGACTTATTTAAAAAACTTTTCCTCGATATTTTTAACTAAGTTTACAAGAGGAGGGTAGTTTCTGACAATGGATGCCAGATCACTGTTTGGCAAAGGCGTAGTGAAGATAGTGAATAGATGACCGAAGACTAAGGCGTCCAACTCGGTTGGCCTGAAATTCCACAAAGATAAGTATTTTATTTATTTTTTGTTGATGATAACCTTTTTGTTTTTAGAGTTTGTGTTTGATTTTCATTAAGTACACTTTGCAATGGGCCCGTCCAAGTCTTTGACTTTTTAAAAATTACATGTCGCATATGAATTTCGAATATAAATAAATGAAAACGAAATAAAAATTGCTATATATGAAATAATTGCATAGGCTACCACAGTCTGAGTCATGAGAAATATTCGTTTTCCGGGAATGGACTGTGTCATATTTTAAGTCAGAGCTCAACGTTTCGCCCGCAGTCGTATGGGGCATCTTCAGGAGCAAGGGGGATAGTACTGTCTTAAACAAAGTTACTCGACGTGTCAACCACGCTAGAGGCCGTATATAACTGTCCTCTCGGCCTTCCTTTCGTCACTTGGTTTATTTGGCCTCTAGCGTGGTTGACACGTCAGGTAACCTTGTTTAAGACAGTATTATCCCCTTACTCCTGAAGATGCCCCATAAGACTGCGGGCGAAAGGTTGAGCTCTGACTCAAAATATGACAGTCCATTCCCGGAAAACGAATATTTCTCATTGCTATATATTTTGTATTTTTATACCTATAACAATGTAATTAAAGTTTTTAGCGTAAAATGGACGCCATGTTGTGACGTCAGCGTCATTACAGTAGTCCAGTTTCCCGATTGGCTTTACACATATTCTAACAATCACATATTTAATATATCCGAGTAATTTTTATTAAGATCAAATGAAAATTTACTTATTAAATAAATTTATATTATAATTTATGTTTCAATTATTGTAATCTCAATACTTGTCATTGTTGTAATCATTTAGTTAATAGTAATGTAAAAGTTTGATTACTTTTCATTATGAACTATGCTTTGATTATTGTAATCAATACTGTCTTTGTTGTATTTAATTATAAATAGAAAATAGATTAAATACTATTTTAATTAACTTGATTATGAAAATGAGCAAAAATTATTAATTTTACTTATCGGATTTTTATTCATGTATAATATGTGCTATCGAAGTTTTATATAAATTAACATTTAACACTACTCCTAATTTTATCTGGCTTACTTTATTACAATTAGCTCTAAGATTTTATTAGATTAGCTCTCTACTTATGACGGAGTGACGCTAACGTCAGAACTTTCGGCCCAAAACTTTAATAATTATTTTAGGCGTTATTAAGCGTAATTTCAAGAAAAAAAATACGGAATTTCTATCTTTAAATTCTTCGTAACATAAAAAATTCAAAAAAAGTTGGAAGGGCCCATTGTTACATTCGGTCAAGTCAAACTTTAATAAAGCTTTAATTAATGCAAATAAAAATTTACAATTTTTATGGTCAATGTAGAAATAAATGGTAAATAAAAACTGATGTATATTAATTTTTTAAACTAAATTTTGAGAGCGCTATCAACGTTTTAACACAACTTAATTTATTTTTG
The DNA here is from genome assembly GCA_963082715.1 of Harpalus rubripes. NCBI lineage: Eukaryota > Metazoa > Arthropoda > Insecta > Coleoptera > Carabidae > Harpalus > Harpalus rubripes. Next base: position 62,118,120 of record OY720457.1, on the reverse strand, counting down.
ACGATAGTAGTAATTTTTATTACTACTACTGCCATCTAGTATCAAATTGTTAAACTACCTCATTCCAAATTTCTTGATACTGGAAATGAGTTCTTACCATTGCATTCTTTTTTTTATTATATATTGTTTATGAAAAGCATAACAAAACATTTATTCAAATCGATTCAAAAACACAAAATTCGAGTTTTTTAAAAATAATTTTATTTAGGAAATAACAAGAGGAAGAACAGGAACGATAATTATACAGGAACAGGGTTGTCTAAAGGTAATTCTTCCGATTTAACATCTTTCAAACTTGAATTTTCATTCGTTGTACTGATAGTGACTTCCGTTTCCGTCTCATTATCCGACTTTTCGTTACATATTTTCGCCTTCAAATTAATTTCTTGTTTAGATTTCGTCGGTTTATCCGAACAAAACAAATGACACAAATATTCATGGTCTTCTTCACTTAAACAACTCGTTGTTAACGAATACGTCAAATTACTATTTTTAGATTCAAATTCAGTAATCGAACAGTTAGTTTCAGACTTAGTTCTTTTTAAATCTTCTTCGGATATTCGACAAATTTCAGTGACTTCAGATGTAGATTCTATTTCTTTCATAAACTTGACATATCTCTTAATAGTTGTTACTTTGTCGGGTTTTGAGATTTCGTGAGTTATAGTGGTATTGTGTATGATTAATTCGGAAGCTTTTTGAATCGGTTCGGATAGTTCGGAGAAATTTAGACTTGTATTGTTTACGTAAGTTAAGCAGATTCTTTTGCAATGTGAGATTAAGTTTGGGTATTTCAAAATTATGGAGGTTAGTTTTCGGGAATATTCAGGACAGGATAGTATTGAAAATATGTGACCATATAAGTATGCATCCAATTCGGAAGGCCTAATAAGAAACAAAATGGAGGATAAAATTTTGTTTTTGTCAGTGGTTATTATTATTTTGGTGTTTTAAAGCCGCAATCATTACGTTGTAATCTAGAAGGCTTTGATCACAGCGCATGTCAAAATGGCCGTTAGTATGAACAACCGATTAAGGTATTTTTAGCTTAATACAGAGTGACTCTGGGAAGATGCCCCTTCTCTTTAACTTTTTTATTATAAGTAATAGAAAAAAATGGTTTATATAAAAGTTTTATTATTTTACATATACTATTTGATGGCAGATGTAGATATTTTTTATAAAGTCAGGTTTACAAGATACGACTATCAACTTTTATTTTTCAAATGGCAATCTATAATTATTTTAATAAAATAGAAACCGCCATTTTTTTCTCTTTTCAACGATGTATTATTTTTTAATAATGTATTTGAAAAATTTCGAGAAAAATGACAATTTAGAAATATTAGAAATAATTTTTAAACAAATATTATAGGTGGCTGTTTATTTTTTGTTTAAAAAATAAGTTAAATTAAGTAACAAACAAATGTATACTTTTTTGACATTAATTTAATTGTTTTACATTGTTACGTTTTGTTTATTTTCACATAGCCACCTATAATATTTGTTTAAAAATTATTTCTAAATTATCTCATTTTTCTCGGAATTTTTCCAATACATTAATAAAAAATAATACATCGTTGAAAAGAGAAAAAAATGGCGTTTTCTATTCTATTAAAATAATTATAGGTTGCCATTTGAAAAATAAAAGTTGATAGTCGTATCTTGTAAACCTGACTTTATAAAAAATATCTACATCTGCCATCAAATAGTATATGTACAATAATGAAACTTTTATATGAGCCATTTTTTTCTATTACTTATAATAAAAAAGTTAAAGAGTAGGGCTTCTTCCCAGACTCACTCTGTATACTGTATATCTTGAAGATATAAAGTTATTAAAAGTCAAGATTTAATTAATGCAATGTAGAAATAAAGGATAATTAAAATCTGATGTATACAGGGTGTAACAGCTAAACGAGTTACCTCAAATAATTTCTGTATTATTAAAGATACAACAAAATACTATAAGACAATCTTGTAGAATACCAAGGGGGACATCCGAATACAGAACAAAATATTTTTTAAAACCAGTGGTTCTCAAGTTACAACAGAAAGTTTTATTTTTTTAAATGGGATGGCATATATTTTTTACGCCCATTCGATAGAGTATTTTTTTATGTATTCAACCATGTATTCATTTCATATCCTAACATAACAAAAATATTGAGAAAAATTCAACTGAAATTTAAATAAATTTCATTTTTATAATTATTATTCAGTAGGCTATGGATGAAAAACAATTGAACTTAAATTAAAATGAAACAGATATTTGTTAATATATAAATAATGTTCTATTTGTTTTCTATCATAAATAATACAAATTTAAAGATAGCACTTATTGTTTTTTACACATAGCTTACTGAAAAATAACTATAAAAATCAAATTTATTCAAATTTCAATCGAATTTTTCTCAATATTTTTGTTATGTTAGGATATAAAATAAATATATGCTTGAATTCAGAAAAAAATACTCTATCGAATCGTGAAAAATGTATGCCATTCCATTAAAAAAAAATAACTTATTGTTGTAACTTTAGAACCACTTGTTTAAAAAAATATTTTCTTCTGTATTCACATGTCCCCCTTAGTCTTCTATAAGATTGCCTTATAGTATTTTGTTGCATCTTTAATAATATAGAAATTATTTGAGGTAGCTCGTTTAGCTGTTACTCCCTGTATTAATTTTTAAAACTAAATTTTGAGAGCAGTATCAATGTTTTAACACAACTGACTTTATATTTGAAGACGATAGTAGTAATTTTTATTACTACTGCTGCCATCTAGTATGAAATTATTGAACTGCAACTCATTCCAAATGTCTTGATACTGGAAACGAGTCCTTACCATTGCATTCTTTTTATTATTTTTTTTATTATATATATTTTTTAATTGTATTACATTTTTTTTATTTATACTTACTTTGATCCAAAAAAGTATTCCTTTCCATCTAACCTTTCAGAAAGAGCCTGACAACAATTTTCAACTTCTTGATACACCGCCTCAATAGATTTCTGATACCACCCCAAAACTTTTAATTTCTTTACAATAGCAGATCTTTTCGCCCAAGTTTGAAAATAATTTAAAGGCCACGGATAAACAGACCCATTTCTAACTTTAGTTACTTCATTATAAGTTCTTTTATCACACCAACAAATATACAACTCTGCATTCCACAGAACTGTGTATATTATAGACATATAAGCCCTTAGATCTGATTTTTGATCGGCTGACAGTTCTTCAGTAAGACTTATGCCTTTATTACCAACGAATTGGACAATTGATTCTAGTTCAGAGACTACGAAGGCTCCGCATTTTATAAACGGAACTTTGCCAGAGGGCGACATAAACTCGGCGTTTGCCCTATGTTCGACTTGAAAGGGCAAACCACACATATGCAAAAATGCTTGAACGGAGAGACAGTTTGCATTATCTGGAAGGAGAATTTGTTCCATGGCATAAGGCTGGTATAATTTAACATCATTGGGCCATGGTTCTTGAGCTAATAATTAATATAGGGTTAGGTAATGTTATATAACATATTAGTGCAGTGTATATTACCTCCAACATCTAATGTTACAACGCTTTCCATTAAGGACGGCATTATTTAATAATTATTTTATTTAATACAAGTGATCTCAAATATAAGTGATTGTTTATACAATATATTGGTAGTACTGAATAATATTTGCAATAAAAATGAATTATTTGCACAGTATTTAAGCAAATTATTGTGACATAACTGTTAATTATAATGACATATTGTAATTTTGAAATGAAGAAACAATGAAAAGAATATTTATTAAATTTTTGCCCTTTAGTTGGTATTTGGAGTTATTTAGGGATTTAGTTTTTTGGGATATGGTATTGATTGGTAAGAGCAGTTGTATGCTGTAGTAGCTTACTTCAGGCAAAACATACGTCGTCTATCTCTTTCACAAATCCAAAATGTCGAAGAGAGGTGAGTCTTTCAATTCTTATCTTAATATTTTTCAATAATCAGACAAGTTATATACAATTTAACATCTTGAATCTATTTGTAATAGACTCACAGTTAATTTCTATATAATATTTCTGCTTTTCTGATTATGTTAATGGGAAATCTTTGATGAAAGATTTGTGAATATTTTGGGGTTATATGTTGTTTGTGATTTTTAGGACGTGGTGGTTCCGCCGGAGCTAAATTCAGGATCTCCCTGGGTTTGCCAGTAGGTGCTGTTATTAACTGTGCAGATAATACTGGTGAGTTTTATTATTTTTATACTGTTTTGATATAGTTTGGTAAACTGTCATTTTGTTATGAGCATGTGCGACTATATACGCACTAAATTAATATGACTATCAAGTTAATATAATACGAAAACAATATTTAGTAATTATAATAATAATTTGGTTAATATAAGTATAATATAAATATTTATATAAGCCACTTAATATTGTTTTATTTTATTGAGCAGTCTAAGGGTGCTGGGCCCATAACCTGTTGAGTTCAGCGAAAAGATAAATTTATTTTTGACTAATAATATAACTGATAGAAAAACGTTTGGACTGCTATGTATATCATTAAAAATAAATAAAATAATATAAAGGATGTCAAACAAAAGTGGTTAAAATTTTTAAGGGCTTATTGTACTAACCAACACGAATTCGCAAATAAACTATTTTAGAGCTATGAGTTTATTTTCTATTATTCATTTAAAAATTTAGTTAAATTATAATCTTAATTTAAAATTAGGAATAGATTGTCAATTGTTTATATATATATATATATATATATATATATATATATATATATATATATATATATATATATATATATATATATATATATATATATATATATACATACATATACACCGTGTCTGTCTTAAAAGTGTACATAGGAGATTAATTTGGGAAATCAGTTTTTTGTAATTTCCTGCTCGCCTAATTATTTTAAGCAAAAACGCGTCAAATAAAAGTTATAGGGCATAAAATTCTGCATCTAAGTCAATAAATAGAATTACCTTTACATGTTTTGTAACGACAGAAATTAATTATGAAAATGTTGGAAATTACGTTGAAAATATCGACAGCCATGGATTTGAACAAAAAATAAATAAATGCTTGACGTTTTATCAAATTGTCAGAAACGTCAAATAAGTTAACTTACGTTGTGACAGATAAAACATCAAGCATTTATTTATTTTTTGTTCTATTCCATGGCTGTCGATATTTTCAACATAATTTTCATTATTAATTTCTGTCTCATTTTTCTTCAAATTTTTCAAATACATTAATAAAAAATAATACATTGTTGAAAAGAAAAAAATGGCGGTTTCTATTTTATTAAAATAATTATAGGTTGCCATTTGAAAAATAAAAGTTGATAGTAGTATCTTGTAAACCTGACTTTATAAAAAATATCTACATCTGCCATCAAATAGTATATGTAATATAATAAAACTTTTATATGAGCCATTTTTTTCTATTATAATAAAAAAGTTAAAGAGGGGGGCGTCTTCCCAGACTCAGCCTGTATATATATTATATATCCATTAATTTTTCAAATGAATAATAATTCACAAATTCGCTGCACTTTAACAATGTTTCATTTGTTTTTCTTAGTCCATATTAATTTCATAGCCTACTACCATTCAAATTTCAGTTTTATTTCTTATATCATTCTTTACTTATAATTTATTTTATTTATTTTATATTGGTTTAATTAAACGAAGAATAAAAATAAAATTATATTATTTGAATTTTAAACATTAAGGCCCCGTATTTTCATCTTTGGTTAAACTGTCACGTTACAACGAAAAATGTCTGATTACATGTTTAATTCTTACGACTTTTATTATAAAGTAGATATTATATTTTTCGTTTTAAGTAACAATTAACAGACAGTTTAACAAAAAAAAGATAATACCAGCTTTAATAATATAAAAATTAAAATATGATTATACGAAAATTACTCATTCCCTATGTCTTTTTCAAATTAGGCGCCAAAAATCTCTATGTCATCGCCGTCCAAGGTATCGGCGGTCGTCTTAACAGACTTCCAGCTGCCGGGTCTGGCGACATGATAGTCGCAACTGTTAAGAAAGGAAAGCCAGAACTAAGAAAAAAGGTCATGCCTGCAGTCGTCATCAGGCAGAGGAAACCTTTCCGCAGGAAGGATGGCGTCTTCATTTATTTTGAGGATAACGCCGGAGTTATAGTTAATAACAAAGGTGAAATGAAGGGCTCGGCTATTACAGGACCCGTAGCGAAAGAATGTGCGGATCTCTGGCCCAGGATCGCTTCCAACGCGAGTAGTATTGCTTGAGTTGTATTTGTAAAAAATAAATAAAAAGTTTAAAAACAAAACTGTTTCTTTATGGTTTAATTTTTGATTAAATATATTTATACATAAATAATTGCCTTGTCTATATCCTTAATTATCCTTTAATTTTCCCCAAATTTCTCTTATTTTTAGTATTTCATTTAAATTTAAAATTATACAAAAAAAGATTTAACAATCGTTTGTATTGGTTTATTTGGCGATATTAGACATTTGATATTTTTAATATTACTATAGGGATACCAACCAACCCTACAAAAATAAATTGTACAAGTTGAATGACCAATTAATACTACTAGCGAACTCTTTTGAGTACTGTATTAACTTTGTTATGGGCGCAAAATAAAAAAGTATTATTTTAAATTTGTTTATAAGATTAATTTAAAAAGAAAATTATAAATATCTGTATTATGGTAGAGAAAAAATATGTATCTGTCTCGTAGATGTCGGCGTAAAACTTTTTAGTTTACCCTAAATTCACTAGGAAGCACTACTATCGTTCGGTCGTATAATATTTCGAAATAATCAAAGATGACACTACTTATAATATTTCAAGTATATAATTCTATAAAAGAAACTAATAACTGTAAATCATTATTATATTCTTATTTCATATTCATAAAAATAAATATACACTTTTAATTTTTTTTTTATAAAATTCCCCCTAGGGTAATTCTTCTTTAATTTGAACATTCTTTGCCTGATCTCAAAATTTATTTACCTTTACGCCAGTGCCTGCTTACTTTACGCATACAACTGCAGTCCCGATCAAATTGGATAACTGAAAGTATCAATGGGACTGAAACGCTTATAAGCGTCGGTGGCACCTTCGCATTACATCAGCCGTCGCTTATAAGCGTCAGCGGTATCCAACCTGATATTTTACATTTAAATAGGGAACTGAGGGGTCTCGTGGCTGCGTGCCTAAGTGTCAGGTCGCGAATTTGGAAAACCGAGTTCGATCCCGACCGACACCAAATATTTCGAATTTTAAATGACACAAAATTGACCCCTGTGCTGCACTCTCCACGCCAGCAATGAGTGCTCGCGAGGTGACGCCCTGGTAAGCGCCCGCACGGTGCAAATATTTCATCGTTACCGATGTCTGTGTACAAAGCAGATTGGCACACCCAGCAATGGGTAATAAGTCGTGATGATATATTTATTTATTTATTTTATTTAAATAGGGAACTGAGCTGATGTTTTTGGTTATCTATGATTTCAGCTGTGGCGAACTGGCCATGTGGGGAATGTAGAAATTTCCACATGGGCCGGTCTGATTAAGGACCATTGTTGCTTTTTTCTAATTTTATAAATTGATTTATGTTGTGGCTTTTTTAACCAACGCATTAATGTTTGTAATAATAAGTCAAAACTGGCACCCAAGAAATGTGAAATTAGCCGCAACAAATTCAGGATCCAGGGCCTTTTTCTCAAATTTTCGGGCCCTAGGCCGAAAATATTTTTGTCCCTTTATATAGTCTCGTGGCCGCGTGCCTGAGTGTCTGGTCGCGCATCTGGGAAACCGGGTTCGATCCCGACCGATGCCAAATATTTAGAATTTTAAATGGCACAAAATTGATCCTTGTAGTACACTCTCCACGCCAGCAATGAGTGTCCGTGAGGTGACGCCTGGTAAACGCCCGCACGATAGGTACTTATCATCATCATTATTGATATCTGCGTACAAAGCAGATTGGCACACCCAGCAATGGGTAATATGCCGTGATGATATATTTATTTATTTATAGTAAAAAGTAGGTACCTACACATTTTTTTATATTTATAATTAGTTTATTAGATAATTAAACACAGGGTCGGCTTGAGGCATGTGCGAACCGTGCAGCCTCACCAGGCCCCGCGTTTCAAAGGGCCCGTGATTTGGAAACAAATCACTTTTATTTATACTACCTAGATACTGCCAAGTAAATTAATGTATACCTTGTTCCATTTAAGCCATTCAGTATTGCGGAACATAGGGAATAGTTTTGAGCTCTCTGATTGGCTGAAATTAGAGACAAGAGGCAAGTTTACCCAATGTAATTTCGGCTACTTCAGATTTGCGCTGTTGCCAGTGCCATCTACTGAATGGCTTAAATGGAACAGAGCATAGTTCAATATTATTGTATTTTTTAAAATGTTAAGGCGAAGGTGTATCTTATCGCTCTTCAGCTCATAGGAAAAATGATTTGATTACAACAATACACTTTTTGATTACAATTATGAAAATGATTAATCACATAAATAATACTCCTATATGTTAGTTTTCAAATTTTGGCGCTCTTCTTAATATGTAGAATTTATTTTGATAAGGGATAACTCATCCTAATAAATTATTAAATCTGTAAAATGAAGTCCGAAATGAATTATATACTCCTTTGATTTTTGGTAATGTTATCTTAATTAATTTTCTGCGCTTCTTACAAAAATAATTATTTTAACATGATTAGAGGTGGAGAATTTTGTTTCATTTAATTCAAATATTCCACATTGATATATAGATCCTAGTCCGCCCCTGGATTTCAAATGTTTATGGCATTCTAAAATTCATAGGGAATGCACAAATTATAATTCAGAAATTTTTCTATAAATATTATTAATGGACATTTCCAATTTAAAGAGATAGAAGTTATGCGCAATGGGGATCTACGCATAGTAAGAACAACTGAGATCTATGGCGTTTGTTTCTAAAAAATTTAGACGTAAAATGTGAGAATATCTCAGATAACTTTAAAAAACCTTATCGAAATAAATTACAAAAGCTTTTATTGAATGTGTAACGATGCAAATTTTCACCGAGAATATAGGTATTTAATGACTGCAATATTTTTGACGTTTAGTTTGACAGCCCAACTGGCAGTTGTTCGCGCCATTTTCTTACTATTTGCACCGATAGAAAGAGATAGCCGTTAAATTGAAAAGGTCCATTGTACACATCTTGAAGTATTTTCTCTAAAATAATCCATAAACGATTGAAAGAGAAAAACAATGCTAGTCATCTGCTTGCTTATCAGCCTTATAGGCCAATTCTGAACAAATCTGCAAATAACTGACAAAAACACATCTAATTTTGTTGATTAATATCAGTGCGATTTTGTTAATTATTAACAGATTTGCAGATATGTAAGGCTTACATGTTTGTTCAGAATACGCCCCTTAATCAATTGTTTACACTAACTGTTGTTGTTATTACGAACTATAATATTTTCATGAATAATACTTTGTAATATTATCTGCATAATTCTTTAAAAATATTGTTATTTCAAAATTACTGTAATACAAATTTTCCCAGTCTGTAATTGATTTCCAAAATTACCTATAGAAACTTAAAATTCCAAAAACCCAATTCATACTTAAGCTTAAAAATAATAAACCCGATAACAATAATTTCCGTTATTTGCGGTTTGCACGACCGCCTTATTTTCGCGAAATTGCATTTCCCCAGGAACATCCCTCGTTATTCCATAAAGGAGATCAGAAATATGACGCAGAGAAAGAGATAAAAGATACGACACGAAGTTCGAGGAAAAGAGATGAGGGATAATGTTCACGTTCGGGCGCCATATGTCGCGAGAACAAATGAAAGAATTCGTGGTTTCCCATTGGGTAATTTTCGAACTTTTACAGCATCTGTTAAGGGAAGAAAAATGGAGAATCATATGTCATAAAAAATATTTGCCGATATTGACAAGAGAAGTTACCCAACTTGTTTTAAAAAAATCTGATGTGGCCAGCACATTACCTTCCGTCAGTTCTATGTATTTTGTACAAATTTCATACGGAAAGTTCCTTGCTAAATTAAATATTCTATTTCTTGTACATTACCTTCCGGCAGTTGCATGTATTTTATGCAAATTTCATACAGAAAATTATTATTTTGTGACATTTTCTATATACAGTGTAATGTATCTGCAGAAATAAAGCAGTTGTATGTATTTTATACAAATTCCATACAGAAAGCAAAAGATCCTATACCTATTTCCAGTAAAATTATAAGAAAAACACACTATGTCAATTTCACTTGACACTGACATCTTTCAATCAAAATTTTCTTAATATAGTAGCTGTTTCCACAGCTATGGCTACTTTATGAAATTTAATTTCATTATAATTTTTTAACTGTATATCCATTTAATATTAGGTATAAAATACAATCAAATCGTATAGAAAATAAAATATTCTTTAATATTTATAATAACATTAAATGTGAAAAAATGATATTTAACATAGTTTTTTCAAGGAAAACTGTTAAAATCTTCAAATGAGGGTACTTCCGGTTGTCCAATTCTAACCAAAATCTAATCAGCTCTTCACATGGATGTAACGAA
>OY720457.1:61827466-62104966 GCA_963082715.1 Harpalus rubripes | reverse complement strand
GTAATATATTTTCAATTAAAATAGAGACCGTGCACAAAATTTGCAACCAAAATGATTTGCCTCCAACTCTCAACAGTAACTAAAAAGTAAATTAATAAATATTAGGAATAAAGTGCTACGTGATTACAATTTTAAATAAGGAAAAGCAAATCATACTTCAGACCATAAAATAAATGTAAAACATCAAATTGAAAGTAGTGCAATCTTCTGCAGTGTACATCTGCTTCTCCGCAGTTTTTATTACCTGATAAACTGCATTACGGATCGTTTAAATATGGAATATTCAGCACAGAAGATGCGCCGAGTGTGTTCCTTGACAGTAAATAACAATTTTATTATCAGAAATGATACTGAATCATGCGCCAGGTACCCAGGTAGGTTCATTAAGATACTGTGGGTACCTGCATAATAATTGCATCCTCATTGCATCATGCTTAAAAGTTTTTACTCCAAGATGGAAATTAGTTCCAAATTTATTAAACTTACAAGCTGCAAAGCATAATATTTATTAGGTAATTTTAATTTGCTTTTAACGTAAAACGTATCATATATTGGAAACAAATTATTAGTTCCTAAATGCTATACGTATAAATGTTACAAGTACTCAAGTTATCCCCACCACCATAAGTGACGTAGAATTCAGACAGCCTAATCCCACAAGTGCTAAATTGCGATGTATGGCCCAATCATAATAGGACGATAATCAAAAGTACTTATATTGTCTATCAAACTATAGATGTCTGTACTTGTACTATTAATTCGAAAAAAAAACTTTCTAGCTTCGTTATTGTTAGAGATTTATGTAGCTTCATTCAACTCAGGATCATGTTTAATTATTAGAAAATTATATACTGGATGTTAAGCAATAGAAAAATAAACATTGATTAATAATTTTTATAGGACGTTTTATAGAAACGCTCATACTTTACTAAGTAATAATTAAGATACTTTTTATAAGAAGCAGTTTTACGAAAGAGTTTGGCTTCCTTGAAAGTAGATGTAGCTGTATGTAACTCATATTTACTGTGGTTGGACTATGGTTGTTTTTGCCATAAGCTTCTCAATTGTTTTGGACATGAAACGTTAAACAAACTATCAATCGCTTGTGGTTTGCGAACGAATTTGTAGTTAATATTTTTTTACCTCCCGCTACCCTTAATAAGGGAAGTATAGGGATCGTGCTAAAAACCGTATATCGAGATTTTGGTAAATGTAAATAACCACGATTTAAGGTCCTTAGACACCAATTTTAACATTTTCACGATAATGTCTGTGTGTATAAATGAAAAGTATCAAATTCCCCTAACTCAGATCCGCTGGTTATGGGAAAAATAATGAAAAAATTCCCTAGGGCTTAGAATCCAAAATAGAAATTTTTATTTTTAATGAAAACTGACAAGATATTTTGACTTTGGCGGTCTGTAGCTAATGAACAGTAAATGTTAGAGGCACGGGGGTTGGGCCATTCGATTCTATGGACGTTTCTACATATGTCTAACATATTTTCATTTTTGGTTTCGGCTGATACTGTATTATAATGCAAAAAACCAAAAAAATTGTACCTACAAATATTCAGTAGTCTACTAAAATATAAACCACCCTGTATATAAATGAAAAGTATCAATTTCCCCTAACTCAGATCCGCTAGTTACGGGAAAAATAATGAAAAAATTCCCTAGGGCTTAGAATCCAAAATAGAAATTTTTATTTTTAATGAAAACTGACAAGATATTTTGACTTTGGCGGTCTGTAGCTAATGAACAGTAAATGTTAGAGGCACAGGGGTTGGGCCATTCGATTCTATGGACGTTTCTACATATGTCTAATATATTTTCATCTATGGTTTCGGCTGATACTGTATTATAATGCAAAAAACCCAAAAAAATGTACCTACAAATATTCAGTAGTCTACTAAAAAATAAACCACCCTGTATATAAATGAAAAATATCATTTTCCTCTAATACAGATCCGCTAGTTACGGGAAAAATAATGAAAAAATTCCCTAGGGCTTAGAATCCAAAATAGAAATTTTTATTTTTAATGAAAACTGACAAGATATTTTGACTTTGGCGGTCTGTAGATATTGAACAGTGAATGTTAGAGGCACGGGGGTTGGGCCATTCGATTCTATGGACGTTTCTACATATGTCTAACAAATTTTCATTTTTGATTTCGGCTGATACTGTATTATAATGCAAAATACCAAAAAAATTGTACCTACAAATATTCAGTAGTCTACTAAAAAATAAACCAGCCTGTATATAAATGAAAAGTATCATTTTCCTCTAATACAGATCCGCTAGTTACGGTAAAATAATGAAAAAATTCCCTAGGGCTTAGAATCCAAAATAGAAATTTTTATTTTTAATGAAAACTGACAAGATATTTTGACTTTGGCGGTCTGTAGCTAATGAACAGTAAATGTTAGAGGCACGGGGGTTAGGCCATTTGATTCTATGGACGTTTGTACATATGTCAAACATATTTTCATTTTTGGTTTCGGCTGATACTGTATTATAATGCAAAAAACCAAAAAAATTGTACCTACAAATATTCAGTAGTCTACTAAAAAATAAACCACCCTGTATATAAATGAAAAATATCATTTTCCTCTAATACAGATCCGCTAGTTACGGGAAAAATAATGAAAAAATTCCCTAGGGCTTAGAATCCAAAATAGAAATTTTTATTTTTAATGAAAACTGACAAGATATTTTGACTTTGGCGGTCTGTAGCTAATGAACAGTGAATGTTAGAGGCACGGGGGTTAGGCCATTTGATTCTATGGACGTTTGTACATATGTCAAACATATTTTCATTTTTGGTTTCGGCTGATACTGTATTATAATGCAAAAAACCAAAAAAATTGTACCTACAAATATTCAGTAGTCTACTAAAAAATAAACCAGCCTGTATATAAATGAAAAGTATCATTTTCCTCTAATACAAATCCGCTAGTTACGGGAAAAATAATGAAAAAATTCTCTAGGGCTTAGAATCCAAAATAGAAATTTTTATTTTTAATGAAAACTGACAAGATATTTTGACTTTGGCGGTCTGTAGCTAATGAACAGTAAATGTTAGAGGCACGGGGGTTGGGCCATTCGATTCTATGGACGTTTCTACATTTGTCTAACATATTTTCATTTTTGGTTTCGGCTGATACTGTATTATAATGCAAAAAACCAAAAAAATTGTACCTACAAATATTCAGTAGTCTACTAAAAAATAAACCACCCTGTATATAAATGAAAAGTATCATTTTCCTCTAATACAAATCCGCTAGTTACGGGAAAAATAATGAAAAAATTCTCTAGGGCTTAGAATCCAAAATAGAAATTTTTATTTTTAATGAAAACTGACAAGATATTTTGAATTTGGCGGTTTGTAGCTAATGAACAGTAAATGTTAGAGGCATGGGCGTTGGGCCATTCGATTCTATGGACGTTTCTACATATGTCTAACATATTTTCATTTTTGGTTTCGGCTGATACTGTATTATAATGCAAAAAACCAAAAAAATTATACCTACAAATATTCAGTAGTCTACTAAAAAATAAACCAGCCTGTATATAAATAAAAAGTATCATTTTCCTCTAAAACAGATCCGCTAGTTACGGGAAAAATAATGAAAAAATTCCCTAGGGCTTAGAATCCAAAATAGAAATTTTTATTTTTAATGAAAACTGACACGATTTTTGACTTTGGCGGTCTGTAGCTAATGAACAGTAAATGTTAGAGGCACCGGGGTTAGGCCATTCGATTCTATGGACGTTTCTACATATGTCTAACATATTTTCATTTTTGGTTTCGGCTGATACTGTATTATAATGCAGAAAACCAAAAAAATCGTACCTACAAATATTCAGTAGTCTACTAAAAAATAAACCACCCTGTATATAAATGAAAAGTATCATTTTCCTCTAATACAGATCCGCTAGTTACGGGAAAAATAATGAAAAAATTCCCTAGGGCTTAGAATCCAAAATAGAAATTTTTATTTTTAATGAAAACTGACAAGATATTTTGACTTTGGCGGTCTGTAGCTAATGAACAGTAAATGTTAAAGGCAAGGGGGTTGGGCCATTCGATTCTATGGACGTTTCTACATATGTCTAACAAATTTTCATTTTTAGTTTCGGCTGATACTGTATTATAATGCAAAAAACCAAAAAAATTGTACCTACAAAAAATTCAGTAGTCTGCTAAAAAATAAACCACCCTGTATATAAATGAAAAGTATCATTTTCCTCTAATACAGATCCGCTAGTTACGGGAAAAATAATGAAAAAATTCCCTAGGGCTTAGAATCCAAAATAGAAATTTTTATTTTTAATGAAAACTGACAAGATATTTTGACTTTGGCGGTCTGTAGCTAATGAACAGTAAATGTTAGAGGCACGGGGGTTGGGCCATTCGATTCTATGGACGTTTCTACATATGTCTAATATATTTTCATTTTTGGTTTCGGCTGATACTGTATTATAATGCAAATAAGCAAAAAAATGTACCTACAAATATTCAGTAGTCTACTAAAAAATAAACCACCCTGTATATAAATGAAAAGTATCATTTTCCTCTAATACAGATCCGCTAGTTACGGGAAAAATAATGAAAAATTTCCCTAGGGCTTAGAATCCAAAATAGAAATTTTTATTTTTAATGAAAACTGACAAGATATTTTGACTTTGGCGGTCTGTAGCTAATGAACAGTAAATGTTAGAGGCACGGGAGTTCGGCCATTCGATTCTATGGACGTTTCTACATATGCCTAACATATTTTCATTTTTGGTTTCGGCTGACACTGTATTATAATGCAAAAAAACAAAAAAATTGTACCTACAAATATTCAGTAGTCTACTAAAAAATAAACCACCCTGTATATAAATGAAAAGTATCATTTTCCTCTAATACAAATCCGCTAGTTACGGGAAAAATAATGAAAAAATTCCCTAGGGCTTAGAATCCAAAACAGAAATTTTTATTTTTAATGAAAACTGACAAGATATTTTGATTTTGGCGGTCTGTAGCTAATGAACAGTAAATGTTAGAGGCACGGGGATTGGGCCATTCGATTCTATGGACATTTCTACATATGTCTAACATATTTTCATTTTTAATTTCGGCTGATACTGTATTATAATGCAAAAAACCAAAAAAATTGTACCTACAAATATTCAGTAGTCTACTAAATAATAAACCAGCCTGTATATAAATAAAAAGTATCATTTTCCTCTAATACAGATCCGCTAGTTACGGGAAAAATAATGAAAAATTTCCCTAGGGCTTAGAATCCAAAATAGAAATTTTTATTTTTAATGAAAACTGACAAGATATTTTGACTTTGGCGGTCTGTAGCTAATGAACAGTAAATGTTAGAGGCACGGGAGTTCGGCCATTCGATTCTATGGACGTTTCTACATATGCCTAACATATTTTCATTTTTGGTTTCGGCTGACACTGTATTATAATGCAAAAAAACAAAAAAATTGTACCTACAAATATTCAGTAGTCTACTAAAAAATAAACCACCCTGTATATAAATGAAAAGTATCATTTTCCTCTAATACAAATCCGCTAGTTACGGGAAAAATAATGAAAAAATTCCCTAGGGCTTAGAATCCAAAACAGAAATTTTTATTTTTAATGAAAACTGACAAGATATTTTGATTTTGGCGGTCTGTAGCTAATGAACAGTAAATGTTAGAGGCACGGGGATTGGGCCATTCGATTCTATGGACATTTCTACATATGTCTAACATATTTTCATTTTTAATTTCGGCTGATACTGTATTATAATGCAAAAAACCAAAAAAATTGTACCTACAAATATTCAGTAGTCTACTAAATAATAAACCAGCCTGTATATAAATAAAAAGTATCATTTTCCTCTAATACAGATCCGCTAGTTATGGGAAAAATAATGAAAAAATTCCCTAGGGCTTAGAATCCAAAATAGAAATTTTTATTTTTAATGAAAACTGACAAGATATTTTGATTTTGGCGGTCTGTAGCTAATGAACAGTAAATGTTAGAGGCACGGGGATTAGGCCATTCGATTCTATGGACGTTTCTACATATGTCTAACATATTTTCATTTTTGGTTTCGGCTGATACTGTATTATAATGCAAAAAACCAAAAAAATTGTACCTACAAATATTCAGTAGTCTACTAAAAAATAAACCACCCTGTATATAACTGAAAAGTATCATTTTCCTCTAATACAAATCCGCGTGTTACGGGAAAAATAATGCAAAAAATCCCTAGGGCTTAGAATCCAAAATAGAAATTTTTATTTTTAATGAAAACTGACAAGATATTTTGACTTTGGCGGTCTGTAGCTAATGAACAGTAAATGTTAGAGGCACGGGGGTTGGGCCATTCGATTCTATGGACGTTTCTACATATGTCTAACATATTTTCATTTTTGGTTTCGGCTGATACTGTATTATAATGCAAAAAACCAAAAAAATTGTACCTACAAATAATCAGTAGTCTACTAAAAAATAAACCACCCTGTATATAACTGAAAAGTATCATTTTCCTCTAATACAAATCCGCGTGTTACGGGAAAAATAATGCAAAAAATCCCTAGGGCTTAGAATCCAAAATAGAAATTTTTATTTTTAATGAAAACTGACAAGATTTTTTGACTTTGGCGGTCTGTAGCTAATGAACAGTACATGGTAGAGACACGGGGGTTGGGCCATTCGATTCTATGGACGTTTCTACATATGTCTAACATATTTTCATTTTTGGTTTCGGTTGATACTGTATTATAATGCAAAAAACCAAAAAAATTGTACCTACAAATATTCAGTAGTCTACTAAAAAATAAACCACCCTGTATATAAATGAAAAGTATCATTTTCCTCTAATACAGATCCGCTAGTTACGGGAAAAATAATGAAAAAATTCCCTAGGGCTTAGAATCCAAAATAGAAATTTTTATTTTTAATGAAAACTGACAAGATATTTTGACTTTGGCGGTCTGTAGCTAATGAACAGTAAATGTTAGAGGCACGGGGGTTGGGCTATTCGATTGTATGGATGTTTCTACATATGTCTAACATATTTTCATTTTTGGTTTCGGCTGATACTGTATTATAATGAAGAAAACCAAAAAAATTGTACCTACAAATATTCAGTAGTCTACTAAAAAATAAACCAGCCTGTATATAAATGAAAAGTATCATTTTCCTCTAATACAAAGCCGCTAGTTACGGGAAAAATAATGAAAAAATTCCCTAGGGCTTAGAATCCAAAATAGAAATTTTTATTTTTAATGAAAACTGACAAGATATTTTGAATTTGGCGGTTTGTAGCTAATGAACAGTAAATGTTAGAGGCACGGGGGTTGGGCCATTCGATTCTATGGACGTTTCTACATATGTCTAATATATTTTCATTTTTGGTTTCGACTGATACTGTATTATAATGCAAAAAACCAAAAAAATTGTACCTACAAATATTCAATGGTCTACTAAAAAATAAACCAGCCTGTATATAAATGGAAAGTATCATTTTCCTCTAATACAGATTCGCTTGTTACGGGAAAAATAATGAAAAAATTCCCTAGGGCTTAGAATCCAAAATAGAAATTTTTATTTTTAATGAAAACTGACACGATATTTTGACTTTGGCGGTCTGTAGCTAATGAACAGTAAATGTTAGAGGCACGGGCGTTGGGCCATTCGATTCTATGGACGTTTCTACATATGTCTAACATATTTTCATTTTTGGTTTCGGCTGATACTGTATTATAATGCAAAAAACAAAAAAATTGTACCTACAAATATTCAGTAGTCTACTAAAAAATAAACCACCCTGTATATAAATAAAAAATTTCATTTTCCTCTAATACAGATCCGCTAGTTACGGGAAAAATAATGAAAAAATTTCCTAGGGCTTAGAAACCAAAATAGAAATTTTTATTTTTAATGAAAACTGACAAGATATTTTTACTTTGGCGGTCTGTAGCTAATGAACAGTAAATGTTAGAGGCACGGGGGTTGGGCCATTCGATTCTATGGACGTTTCTACATATGTCTAACATATTTTCATTTTTGGTTTCGGCTGATACTGTATTATAATGCAAAAAACCAAAAAAATTGTACCTACAAATATTCAGTAGTCTACTAAAAAATAAACCAGCCTGTATATAAATAAAAAGTATCATTTTCCTCTAAAACAGATCCGCTAGTTAAGGGAAAAATAATGAAAAAATTCCCTAGGGCTTGGAATCCAAAATAGAAATTTTTATTTTTAATGAAAACTGACACGATTTTTGACTTTGGCGGTCTGTAGCTAATGAACAGTAAATGTTAGAGGCACCGGGGTTAGGCCATTCGATTCTATGGACGTTTCTACATATGTCTAACATATTTTCATTTTTGGTTTCGGCTGATACTGTATTATAATGCAGAAAACCAAAAAAATCGTACCTACAAATATTCAGTAGTCTACTAAAAAATAAACCAGACTGTATATAAATAAAAAGTATCATTTTCCTCTAATACAGATCCGCTAGTTACGGGAAAAATAATGAAAAAATTCCCTAGGGCTTAGAATACAAAATAGAAATTTTTATTTTTAATGAAAACTGACAAGATATTTTGACTTTGGCGGTCTGTAGCTAATGAACAGTAAATGTTAGAGGCACGGGGGTTGGGCCATTCGATTCTATGGACGTTTCTACATATGTCTAATATATTTTCATTTTTGGTTTCGGCTGATACTGTATTATAATGCAAAAAACCAAAAAAATGTACCTACAAATATTCAGTAGTCTACTAAAAAATAAACCACCCTGTATATAAATGAAAAGTATCATTTTCCTCTAATACAGATCCGCTAGTTACGGGAAAAATAATGAAAAAATTCCCTAGGGCTTAGAATCCAAAATAGATATTTTTATTTTTAATGAAAACTGACAAGATATTTTGACTTTGGCGGTCTGTAGCTAATGAACAGTAAATGTTAAAGGCAAGGGGGTTAGGCCATTCGATTCTATGGACGTTTCTACATATGTCTAACATATTTTCATTTTTAGTTTCGGCTGATACTGTATTATAATGCAAAAAACCAAAAAAATTGTACCTACAAAAAATTCAGTAGTCTGCTAAAAAATAAACCACCCTGTATATAAATAAAAAGTATCATTTTCCTCTAATACAGATCCGCTAGTTACGGGAAAAATAATGAAAAAATTCCCTAGGGCTTAGAATCCAAAATAGAAATTTTTATTTTTAATGAAAACTGACAAGATATTTTGACTTTGGCGGTCTGTAGCTAATGAACAGTAAATGTTAGAGGCACGGGGGTTGGGCCATTCGATTCTATGGACGTTTCTACATATGTCTAATATATTTTCATTTTTGGTTTCGGCTGATACTGTATTATAATGCAAAAAACCAAAAAAATGTACCTACAAATATTCAGTAGTCTACTAAAAAATAAACCACCCTGTATATAAATGAAAAGTATCATTTTCCTCTAATACAGATCCGCTAGTTACGGGAAAAATAATGAAAAAATTCCCTAGGGCTTAGAATCCAAAATAGAAATTTTTATTTTTAATGAAAACTGACAAGATATTTTGAATTTGGCGGTCTGTAGCTAATGAACAGTAAATGTTAGAGGCAAGGGGGTTGGGCCATTCGATTCTATGGACGTTTCTACATATGTCTAATATATTTTCATTTTTGGTTTCGGCTGATACTGTATTATAATTCAAAAAACCAAAAAAATTGTACCTACAAATATTCAGTAGTCTACTAAAAAATAAACCAGCCTGTATATAAATGAAAAGTATCATTTTCCTCTAATACAGATCCGCTAGTTACGGGAAAAATAATGAAAAATTTCCCTAGGGCTTAGAATCCAAAATAGAAATTTTTATTTTTAATGAAAACTGACAAGATATTTTGATTTTGGCGGTCTGTAGCTAATGAACAGTAAATGTTAGAGGCACGGGGATTGGGCCATTCGATTCTATGGACGTTTCTTCATATGTCTAACATATTTTCATTTTTGGTTTCGGCTGATACTGTATTATAATGCAAAAAACCAAAAAAATTGTACCTACAAATATTCAGGATTCTACTAAAAAATAAACCACCCTGTATATAAATGAAAAGTATCATTTTCCTCTAATACAGATCCGCTAGTTACGGGAAAAATAATGAAAAAATTCCCTAGGGCTTAGAATCCAAAATAGAAATTTTTATTTTTAATGAAAACTGACAAGATATTTTGAATTTGGCGGTCTGTAGCTAATGAACAGTAAATGTTAGAGGCACGGGGGTTGGGCCATTCGATTGTATGGACGTTTCTACATATGTCTAACATATTTTCATTTTTGGTTTCGGCTGATACTGTATTATAATGCAAAAAACCAAAAAATTGTACCTACAAATATTCAGTAGTCTACTAAAAAATAAACCACCCTGTATAAAAATGAAAAGTATCATTTTCCTCTAATACAGATCCGCTAGTTACGGGAAAAATAATGAAAAAATTCCCTAGGGCTTAGAATCCAAAATAGAAATTTTTATTTTTAATGAAAACTGACAAGATATTTTGAATTTGGCGGTCTGTAGCTAATGAACAGTAAATGTTAGAGGCAAGGGGGTTGGGCCATTCGATTCTATGGACGTTTCTACATATGGCTAACATATTTTCATTTTTGGTTTCGGCTGATACTGTATTATAATTCAAAAAACCAAAAAAATTGTACCTACAAATATTCAGTAGTCTACTAAAAAATAAACCAGCCTGTATATAAATGAAAAGTATCATTTTCCTCTAATACAGATCCGCTAGTTACGGGAAAAATAATGAAAAATTTCCCTAGGGCTTAGAATCCAAAATAGAAATTTTTATTTTTAATGAAAACTGACAAGATATTTTGACTTTGGCGGTCTGTAGCTAATGAACAGTAAATGTTAGAGGCACAGGGGTTCGGCCATTTGATTCTATGGACGTTTCTACATATGCCTAACATATTTTCATTTTTGGTTTCGGCTGACACTGTATTATAATGCAAAAAAACAAAAAAATTGTACCTACAAATATTCAGTAGTCTACTAAAAAATAAACCACCCTGTATATAAATACAAAGTATCATTTTCCTCTAATACAAATACGCTAGTTACGGGAAAAATAATGAAAAAATTCCCTAGGGCTTAGAATCCAAAATAGAAATTTTTATTTTTAATGAAAACTGACAAGATATTTTGATTTTGGCGGTCTGTAGCTAATGAACAGTAAATGTTAGAGGCACGGGGATTGGGCCATTCGATTCTATGGACGTTTCTACATATGTCTAACATATTTTCTTTTTTGGTTTCGGCTGATACTGTATTATAATGCAAAAAACCAAAAAAATTGTACCTACAAATAATCAGTAGTCTACTAAAAAATAAACCACCCTGTATATAACTGAAAAGTATCATTTTCCTCTAATACAAATCCGCGTGTTACGGGAAAAATAATGCAAAAAATCCCTAGGGCTTAGAATACAAAATAGAAATTTTTATTTTTAATGAAAACTGACAAGATTTTTTGAATTTGGCGGTCTGTAGCTAATGAACAGTAAATGGTAGAGGCACGGGGATTGGGCCATTCGATTCTATGGACGTTTCTACATATGTCTAACATATTTTCATTTTTGGTTTCGGCTGATACTGTATTATAATGCAAAAAACCAAAAAAATTGTACCTACAAATATTCAGTAGTCTACTAAAAAATAAACCACCCTGTATATAAATGAAAAGTATCATTTTCCTCTAATACAGATCCGCTAGTTACGGGAAAAATAATGAAAAAATTCCCTAGGGCTTAGAATCCAAAATAGAAATTTTTATTTTTAATGAAAACTGACAAGATATTTTGACTTTGGCGGTCTGTAGCTAATGAACAGTAAATGTTAGAGGCACGGGGGTTGGGCCATTCGATTCTATGGACGTTTCTACATATGTCTAACATATTTTCATTTTTGGTTTCGGCTGATACTGTATTATAATGCAAAAAACCAAAAAAATTGTACCTACAAATATTCAGTAGTCTACTAAAAAATAAACCACCCTGTATATAAATGAAAAGTATCATTTTCCTCTAATACAGATCCGCTAGTTACGGGAAAAATAATGAAAAAATTCCCTAGGGCTTAGAATCCAAAATAGAAATTTTTATTTTTAATGAAAACTGACAAGATATTTTGACTTTGGCGGTCTGTAGCTAATGAACAGTAAATGCTAGAGGCACGGGGGTTGGGCCATTCGATTCTATGGACGTTTCTACATATGTCTAACATATTTTCATTTTTGGTTTCGGCTGATACTGTATTATAATGCAAAAAACCAAAAAAATTGTACCTACAAATATTCAGTAGTCTACTAAAAAATAAACCACCCTGTATATAAATGAAAAGTATCATTTTCCTCTAATACAGATCCGCTAGTTACGGGAAAAATAATGAAAAAATTCCCTAGGGCTTAGAATCCAAAATAGAAATTTTTATTTTTAATGAAAACTGACAAGATATTTTGAATTTGGCGGTCTGTAGCTAATGAACAGTAAATGTTAGAGGCACGGGGGTTGGGCCATTCGATTCTATGGACGTTTCTACATATGTCTAACATATTTTCATTTTTGGTTTCGGCTGATACTGTATTATAATGCAAAAAACCAAAAAAATTGTACCTACAAATATTCAGTAGTCTACTAAAAAATAAACCACCCTGTATATAAATGAAAAGTATCATTTTCCTCTAATACAGATCCGCTAGTTACGGGAAAAATAATGAAAAAATTCCCTAGGGCTTAGAATCCAAAATAGAAATTTTTATTTTTAATGAAAACTGACAAGATATTTTGCCTTTGGCGGTCTGTAGCTAATGAACAATAAATGTTAGAGGCACGGGGGTTGGGCCATTCGATTCTATGGACGTTTCTACATACGTCTAACATATTTTCATTTTTGGTTTCGGCTGATACTGTATTATAATGCAAAAAACCAAAAAAATTGTACCTACAAATATTCAGTAGTCTACTAAAAAATAAACCACCCTGTATATAAATGAAAAGTATCATTTTCCTCTAATACAGATCCGCTAGTTACGGGAAAAATAATGAAAAAATTCCCTAGGGCTTAGAATCCAAAATAGAAATTTTTATTTTTAATGAAAACTGACAAGATATTTTGAATTTGGCGGTCTGTAGCTAATGAACAGTAAATGTTAGAGGCACGGGGGTTAGGCCATTCGATTCTATGGACGTTTCTACATATGTCTAACATATTTTCATTTTTGGTTTCGGCTGATACTGTATTATAATGCAAAAAACCAAAAAAATTGTACCTACAAATATTCAGTAGTCTACTAAAAAATAAACCACCCTGTATATAAATGAAAAGTATCATTTTCCTCTAATACAGATCCGCTAGTTACGGGAAAAATAATGAAAAAATTCCCTAGGGCTTAGAATCCAAAATAGAAATTTTTATTTTTAATGAAAACTGACAAGATATTTTGAATTTGGCGGTCTGTAGCTAATGAACAGTAAATGTTAGAGGCACGGGGGTTGGGCCATTCGATTCTATGGACGTTTCTACATATGTCTAACATATTTTCATTTTTGGTTTCGGCTGATACTGTATTATAATGCAAAAAACCAAAAAAATTGTACCTACAAATATTCAGTAGTCTACTAAAAAATAAACCACCCTGTATATAAATGAAAAGTATCATTTTCCTCTAATATAGATCCGCTAGTTATTGGAAAAATAATGAAAAAATTCCCTAGGGCTTAGAATCCAAAATAGAAATTTTTATTTTTAATGAAAACTGACAAGATATTTTGAATTTGGCGGTCTGTAGCTAATGAACAGTAAATGTTAGAGGCACGGGGGTTAGGCCATTCGATTCTATGGACGTTTCTACATATGTCTAACATATTTTCATTTTTGGTTTCGGCTGATACTGTATTATAATGCAAAAAACCAAAAAAATTGTACCTACAAATATTCAGTAGTCTACTAGAAAATAAACCACCCTGTATATAAATGAAAAGTATCATTTTCCTCTAATACAGATCCGCTAGTTACGGGAAAAATAATGAAAAAATTCCCTAGGGCTTAGAATCCAAAATAGAAATTTTTATTTTTAATGAAAACTGACAAGATATTTTGAATTTGGCGGTCTGTAGCTAATGAACAGTAAATGTTAGAGGCACGGGGGTTAGGCCATTCGATTCTATGGACGTTTCTACATATGTCTAACATATTTTCATTTTTGGTTTCGGCTGATACTGTATTATAATGCAAAAAACCAAAAAAAATTGTACCTACAAATATTCAGTAGTCTACTAAAAAATAAACCACCCTGTATATAAATGAAAAGTATCATTTTATTCTAATACAGATCCGCTAGTTACGGGAAAAATAATGAAAAAATTCCCTAGGGCTTAGAATCCAAAATAGAAATTTTTATTTTTAATGAAAACTGACAAGATATTTTGACTTTGGCGGTCTGTAGCTAATGAACAGTAAATGTTAGAGGCACGGGGGTTGGGCCATTCGATTCTATGGACGTTTCTACATATGTCTAACATATTTTCATTTTTGGTTTCGGCTGATACTGTATTATAATGCAAAAAACCAAAAAAATTGTACCTACAAATATTCAGTAGTCTACTAAAAAATAAACCACCCTGTATATAAATGAAAAGTATCATTTTCCTCTAATACAGATCCGCTAGTTACGGGAAAAATAATGAAAAAATTCCCTAGGGCTTAGAATCCAAAATAGAAATTTTTATTTTTAATGAAAACTGACAAGATATTTTGACTTTGGCGGTCTGTAGCTAATGAACAATAAATGTTAGAGGCACGGGGGTTGGGCCATTCGATTCTATGGACGTTTCTACATATGTCTAACATATTTTCATTTTTGGTTTCGGCTGATACTGTATTATAATGCAAAAAACCAAAAAAATTGTACCTACAAATATTCAGTAGTCTACTAAAAAATAAACCACCCTGTATATAAATGAAAAGTATCATTTTCCTCTAATACAGATCCGCTAGTTACGGGAAAAATAATGAAAAAATTCCCTAGGGCTTAGAATCCAAAATAGAAATTTTTATTTTTAATGAAAACTGACAAGATATTTTGACTTTGGCGGTCTGTAGCTAATGAACAGTAAATGTTAGAGGCACGGGGGTTGGGCCATTCGATTCTATGGACGTTTCTACATATGTCTAATATATTTTCATTTTTGGTTTCGGCTGATACTGTATTATAATGCAAAAAACCAAAAAAATTGTACCTACAAATATTCAGTAGTCTACTAAAAAATAAACCACCCTGTATATAAATGAAAAGTATCATTTTCCTCTAATACAGATCCGCTAGTTACGGGAAAAATAATGAAAAAATTCCCTAGGGCTTAGAATCCAAAATAGAAATTTTTATTTTTAATGAAAACTGACAAGATATTTTGAATTTGGCGGTCTGTAGCTAATGAACAGTAAATGTTAGAGGCACGGGGGTTAGGCCATTCGATTCTATGGACGTTTCTACATATGTCTAACATATTTTCATTTTTGGTTTCGGCTGATACTGTATTATAATGCAAAAAACCAAAAAAATTGTACCTACAAATATTCAGTAGTCTACTAAAAAATAAACCACCCTGTATATAAATGAAAAGTATCATTTTCCTCTAATACTGATCCGCTAGTTACGGGAAAAATAATGAAAAAATTCCCTAGGGCTTAGAATCCAAAATAGAAATTTTTATTTTTAATGAAAACTGACAAGATATTTTGAATTTGGCGGTCTGTAGCTAATGAACAGTAAATGTTAGAGGCACGGGGGTTAGGCCATTCGATCTATGGACGTTTCTACATATGTCTAACATATTTTCATTTTTGGTTTCGGCTGATACTGTATTATAATGCAAAAAACCAAAAAAATTGTACCTACAAATATTCAGTAGTCTACTAAAAAATAAACCACCCTGTATATAAATGAAAAGTATCATTTTCCTCTAATACAGATCCGCTAGTTACGGGAAAAATAATGAAAAAATTCCCTAGGGCTTAGAATCCAAAATAGAAATTTTTATTTTTAATGAAAACTGACAAGATATTTTGAATTTGGCGGTCTGTAGCTAATGAACAGTAAATGTTAGAGGCACGGGGGTTGGGCCATTCGATTCTATGGACGTTTCTACAT
Organism: Harpalus rubripes; assembly: GCA_963082715.1. Lineage (NCBI taxonomy): Eukaryota > Metazoa > Arthropoda > Insecta > Coleoptera > Carabidae > Harpalus > Harpalus rubripes. The sequence goes on along the minus strand of OY720457.1, from coordinate 62,088,722 downwards.
ATGTCTAACATATTTTCATTTTTGGTTTCGGCTGATACTGTATTATAATGCAAAAAACCAAAAAAATTGTACCTACAAATATTCAGTAGTCTACTAAAAAATAAACCACCCTGTATATAAATGAAAAGTATCATTTTCCTCTAATACAGATCCGCTAGTTACGGGAAAAATAATGAAAAAATTCCCTAGGGCTTAGAATCCAAAATAGAAATTTTTATTTTTAATGAAAACTGACAAGATATTTTGAATTTGGCGGTCTGTAGCTAATGAACAGTAAATGTTAGAGGCACGGGGGTTAGGCCATTCGATTCTATGGACGTTTCTACATATGTCTAACATATTTTCATTTTTGGTTTCGGCTGATACTGTATTATAATGCAAAAAACCAAAAAAATTGTACCTACAAATATTCAGTAGTCTACTAAAAAATAAACCACCCTGTATATAAATGAAAAGTATCATTTTCCTCTAATACAGATCCGCTAGTTACGGGAAAAATAATGAAAAAATTCCCTAGGGCTTAGAATCCAAAATAGAAATTTTTATTTTTAATGAAAACTGACAAGATATTTTGAATTTGGCGGTCTGTAGCTAATGAACAGTAAATGTTAGAGGCACGGGGGTTAGGCCATTCGATTCTATGGACGTTTCTACATATGTCTAACATATTTTCATTTTTGGTTTCGGCTGATACTGTATTATAATGCAAAAAACCAAAAAAATTGTACCTACAAATATTCAGTAGTCTACTAAAAAATAAACCACCCTGTATATAAATGAAAAGTATCATTTTCCTCTAATACAGATCCGCTAGTTACGGGAAAAATAATGAAAAAATTCCCTAGGGCTTAGAATCCAAAATAGAAATTTTTATTTTTAATGAAAACTGACAAGATATTTTGAATTTGGCGGTCTGTAGCTAATGAACAGTAAATGTTAGAGGCACGGGGGTTGGGCCATTCGATTCTATGGACGTTTCTACATATGTCTAACATATTTTCATTTTTGGTTTCGGCTGATACTGTATTATAATGCAAAAAACCAAAAAAATTGTACCTACAAATATTCAGTAGTCTACTAAAAAATAAACCACCCTGTATATAAATGAAAAGTATCATTTTCCTCTAATACAGATCCGCTAGTTACGGGAAAAATAATGAAAAAATTCCCTAGGGCTTAGAATCCAAAATAGAAATTTTTATTTTTAATGAAAACTGACAAGATATTTTGATTTTGGCGGTCTGTAGCTAATGAACAGTAAATGTTAGAGGCACGGGGGTTGGGCCATTCGATTCTATGGACGTTTCTACATATGTCTAACATATTTTCATTTTTGGTTTCGGCTGATACTGTATTATAATGCAAAAAACCAAAAAAATTGTACCTACAAATATTCAGTAGTCTACTAAAAAATAAACCACCCTGTATATAAATGAAAAGTATCATTTTCCTCTAATACAGATCCGCTAGTTACGGGAAAAATAATGAAAAAATTCCCTAGGGCTTAGAATCCAAAATAGAAATTTTTATTTTTAATGAAAACTGACAAGATATTTTGAATTTGGCGGTCTGTAGCTAATGAACAGTAAATGTTAGAGGCACGGGGGTTGGGCCATTCGATTCTATGGACGTTTCTACATATGTCTAACATATTTTCATTTTTGGTTTCGGCTGATACTGTATTATAATGCAAAAAACCAAAAAAATTGTACCTACAAATATTCAGTAGTCTACTAAAAAATAAACCACCCTGTATATAAATGAAAAGTATCATTTTCCTCTAATACAGATCCGCTAGTTACGGGAAAAATAATGAAAAAATTCCCTAGGGCTTAGAATCCAAAATAGAAATTTTTATTTTTAATGAAAACTGACAAGATATTTTGACTTTGGCGGTCTGTAGCTAATGAACAGTAAATGTTAGAGGCACGGGGGTTGGGCCATTCGATTCTATGGACGTTTCTACATATGTCTAACATATTTTCAATTTTGGTTTCGGCTGATACTGTATTATAATGCAAAAAACCAAAAAAATTGTACCTACAAATATTCAGTAGTCTACTAAAAAATAAACCACCCTGTATATAAATGAAAAGTATCATTTTCCTCTAATACAGATCCGCTAGTTACGGGAAAAATAATGAAAAAATTCCCTAGGGCTTAGAATCCAAAATAGAAATTTTTATTTTTAATGAAAACTGACAAGATATTTTGAATTTTGGCGGTCTGTAGCTAATGAACAGTAAATGTTAGAGGCACGGAGGTTGGGCCATTCGATTCTATGGACGTTTCTACATATGTCTAACATATTTTCATTTTTGGTTTCGGCTGATACTGTATTATAATGCAAAAAACCAAAAAAATTGTACCTACAAATATTCAGTAGTCTACTAAAAAATAAACCACCCTGTATATAAATGAAAAGTATCATTTTCCTCTAATACAGATCCGCTAGTTACGGGAAAAATAATGAAAAAATTCCCTAGGGCTTAGAATCCAAAATAGAAATTTTTATTTTTAATGAAAACTGACAAGATATTTTGAATTTGGCGGTCTGTAGCTAATGAACAGTAAATGTTAGAGGCACGGGGGTTGGGCCATTCGATTCTATGGACGTTTCTACATATGTCTAACATATTTTCATTTTTGGTTTCGGCTGATACTGTATTATAATGCAAAAAACCAAAAAAATTGTACCTACAAATATTCAGTAGTCTACTAAAAAATAAACCACCCTGTATATAAATGAAAAGTATCATTTTCCTCTAATACAGATCCGCTAGTTACGGGAAAAATAATGAAAAAATTCCCTAGGGCTTAGAATCCAAAATAGAAATTTTTATTTTTAATGAAAACTGACAAGATATTTTGAATTTGGCGGTCTGTAGCTAATGAACAGTAAATGTTAGAGGCACGGGGGTTGGGCCATTCGATTCTATGGACGTTTCTACATATGTCTAACATATTTTCATTTTTGGTTTCGGCTGATACTGTATTATAATGCAAAAAACCAAAAAAATTGTACCTACAAATATTCAGTAGTCTACTAAAAAATAAACCACCCTGTATATAAATGAAAAGTATCATTTTCCTCTAATACAGATCCGCTAGTTACGGGAAAAATAATGAAAAAATTCCCTAGGGCTTAGAATCCAAAATAGAAATTTTTATTTTTAATGAAAACTGACAAGATATTTTGAATTTGGCGGTCTGTAGCTAATGAACAGTAAATGTTAGAGGCACGGGGGTTGGGCCATTCGATTCTATGGACGTTTCTACATATGTCTAACATATTTTCATTTTTGGTTTCGGCTGATACTGTATTATAATGCAAAAAACCAAAAAAATTGTACCTACAAATATTCAGTAGTCTACTAAAAAATAAACCACCCTGTATATAAATGAAAAGTATCATTTTCCTCTAATACAGATCCGCTAGTTACGGGAAAAATAATGAAAAAATTCCCTAGGGCTTAGAATCCAAAATAGAAATTTTTATTTTTAATGAAAACTGACAAGATATTTTGACTTTGGCGGTCTGTAGCTAATGAACAGTAAATGTTAGAGGCACGGGGGTTGGGCCATTCGATTCTATGGACGTTTCTACATATGTCTAACATATTTTCATTTTTGGTTTCGGCTGATACTGTATTATAATGCAAAAAACCAAAAAAATTGTACCTACAAATATTCAGTAGTCTACTAAAAAATAAACCACCCTGTATATAAATGAAAAGTATCATTTTCCTCTAATACAGATCCGCTAGTTACGGGAAAAATAATGAAAAAATTCCCTAGGGCTTAGAATCCAAAATAGAAATTTTTATTTTTAATGAAAACTGACAAGATATTTTGAATTTGGCGGTCTGTAGCTAATGAACAGTAAATGTTAGAGGCACGGGGGTTGGGCCATTCGATTCTATGGACGTTTCTACATATGTCTAACATAATTTCATTTTTGGTTTCGGCTGATACTGTATTATAATGCAAAAAACCAAAAAAATGTACCTACAAATATTCAGTAGTCTACTAAAAAATTAAACCACCCTGTATATAAATGAAAAGTATCATTTTCCTCTAATACAGATCCGCTAGTTACGGGAAAAATAATGAAAAAATTCCCTAGGGCTTAGAATCCAAAATAGAAATTTTTATTTTTAATGAAACCTGACAAGATATTTTGACTTTGGCGGTCTGTAGCTAATGAACAGTAAATGTTAGAGGCACGGGGGTTGGGCCATTCGATTCTATGGACGTTTCTACATATGTCTAACATATTTTCATTTTTGGTTTCGGCTGATACTGTATTATAATGCAAAAAACCAAAAAAATGTACCTACAAATATTCAGTAGTCTACTAAAAAATGAACCACCCTGTATATAAATGAAAAGTATCATTTTCCTCTAATACAGATCCGCTAGTTACGGGAAAAATAATGAAAAAATTCCCTAGGGCTTAGAATCCAAAATAGAAATTTTTATTTTTAATGAAAACTGACAAGATATTTTGAATTTGGCGGTCTGTAGCTAATGAACAGTAAATGTTAGAGGCACGGGGGTTAGGCCATTCGATTCTATGGACGTTTCTACATATGTCTAACATATTTTCATTTTTGGTTTCGGCTGATACTGTATTATAATGCAAAAAACCAAAAAAATGTACCTACAAATATTCAGTAGTCTACTAAAAAATTAAACCACCCTGTATATAAATGAAAAGTATCATTTTCCTCTAATACAGATCCGCTAGTTACGGGAAAAATAATGAAAAAATTCCCTAGGGCTTAGAATCCAAAATAGAAATTTTTATTTTTAATGAAACCTGACAAGATATTTTGACTTTGGCGGTCTGTAGCTAATGAACAGTAAATGTTAGAGGCACGGGGGTTGGGCCATTCGATTCTATGGACGTTTCTACATATGTCTAACATATTTTCATTTTTGGTTTCGGCTGATACTGTATTATAATGCAAAAAACCAAAAAAATGTACCTACAAATATTCAGTAGTCTACTAAAAAATAAACCAGCCTGTATATAAATGAAAAGTATCATTTTCCTCTAATACAGATCCGCTAGTTACGGGAAAAATAATGAAAAAATTCCCTAGGGCTTAGAATCCAAAATAGAAATTTTTATTTTTAATGAAAACTGACAAGATATTTTGAATTTGGCGGTCTGTAGCTAATGAACAGTAAATGTTAGAGGCACGGGGGTTGGGCCATTCGATTCTATGGACGTTTCTACATATGTCTAACATATTTTCATTTTTGGTTTCGGCTGATACTGTATTATAATGCAAAAAACCAAAAAAATTGTACCTACAAATATTCAGTAGTCTACTAAAAAATAAACCACCCTGTATATAAATGAAAAGTATCATTTTCCTCTAATACAGATCCGCTAGTTACGGGAAAAATAATGAAAAAATTCCCTAGGGCTTAGAATCCAAAATAGAAATTTTTATTTTTAATGAAAACTGACAAGATATTTTGAATTTGGCGGTCTGTAGCTAATGAACAGTAAATGTTAGAGGCACGGGGGTTGGGCCATTCGATTCTATGGACGTTTCTACATATGTCTAACATATTTTCATTTTTGGTTTCGGCTGATACTGTATTATAATGCAAAAAACCAAAAAAATTGTACCTACAAATATTCAGTAGTCTACTAAAAAATAAACCACCCTGTATATAAATGAAAAGTATCATTTTCCTCTAATACAGATCCGCTAGTTACGGGAAAAATAATGAAAAAATTCCCTAGGGCTTAGAATCCAAAATAGAAATTTTTATTTTTAATGAAAACTGACAAGATATTTTGAATTTGGCGGTCTGTAGCTAATGAACAGTAAATGTTAGAGGCACGGGGGTTGGGCCATTCGATTCTATGGACGTTTCTACATATGTCTAACATATTTTCATTTTTGGTTTCGGCTGATACTGTATTATAATGCAAAAAACCAAAAAAATTGTACCTACAAATATTCAGTAGTCTACTAAAAAATAAACCACCCTGTATATAAATGAAAAGTATCATTTTCCTCTAATACAGATCCGCTAGTTACGGGAAAAATAATGAAAAAATTCCCTAGGGCTTAGAATCCAAAATAGAAATTTTTATTTTTAATGAAAACTGACAAGATATTTTGACTTTGGCGGTCTGTAGCTAATGAACAGTAAATGTTAGAGGCACGGGGGTTGGGCCATTCGATTCTATGGACGTTTCTACATATGTCTAACATATTTTCATTTTTGGTTTCGGCTGATACTGTATTATAATGCAAAAAACCAAAAAAATTGTACCTACAAATATTCAGTAGTCTACTAAAAAATAAACCACCCTGTATATAAATGAAAAGTATCATTTTCCTCTAATACAGATCCGCTAGTTACGGGAAAAATAATGAAAAAATTCCCTAGGGCTTAGAATCCAAAATAGAAATTTTTATTTTTAATGAAAACTGACAAGATATTTTGAATTTGGCGGTCTGTAGCTAATGAACAGTAAATGTTAGAGGCACGGGGGTTGGGCCATTCGATTCTATGGACGTTTCTACATATGTCTAACATAATTTCATTTTTGGTTTCGGCTGATACTGTATTATAATGCAAAAAACCAAAAAAATGTACCTACAAATATTCAGTAGTCTACTAAAAAATTAAACCATCCTGTATATAAATGAAAAGTATCATTTTCCTCTAATACAGATCCGCTAGTTACGGGAAAAATAATGAAAAAATTCCCTAGGGCTTAGAATCCAAAATAGAAATTTTTATTTTTAATGAAACCTGACAAGATATTTTGACTTTGGCGGTCTGTAGCTAATGAACAGTAAATGTTAGAGGCACGGGGGTTGGGCCATTCGATTCTATGGACGTTTCTACATATGTCTAACATATTTTCATTTTTGGTTTCGGCTGATACTGTATTATAATGCAAAAAACCAAAAAAATGTACCTACAAATATTCAGTAGTCTACTAAAAAATGAACCACCCTGTATATAAATGAAAAGTATCATTTTCCTCTAATACAGATCCGCTAGTTACGGGAAAAATAATGAAAAAATTCCCTAGGGCTTAGAATCCAAAATAGAAATTTTTATTTTTAATGAAAACTGACAAGATATTTTGAATTTGGCGGTCTGTAGCTAATGAACAGTAAATGTTAGAGGCACGGGGGTTAGGCCATTCGATTCTATGGACGTTTCTACATATGTCTAACATATTTTCATTTTTGGTTTCGGCTGATACTGTATTATAATGCAAAAAACCAAAAAAATGTACCTACAAATATTCAGTAGTCTACTAAAAAATTAAACCACCCTGTATATAAATGAAAAGTATCATTTTCCTCTAATACAGATCCGCTAGTTACGGGAAAAATAATGAAAAAATTCCCTAGGGCTTAGAATCCAAAATAGAAATTTTTATTTTTAATGAAACCTGACAAGATATTTTGACTTTGGCGGTCTGTAGCTAATGAACAGTAAATGTTAGAGGCACGGGGGTTGGGCCATTCGATTCTATGGACGTTTCTACATATGTCTAACATATTTTCATTTTTGGTTTCGGCTGATACTGTATTATAATGCAAAAAACCAAAAAAATGTACCTACAAATATTCAGTAGTCTACTAAAAAATAAACCACCCTGTATATAACTGAAAAGTATCATTTTCCTCTAATACAAATCCGCGTGTTACGGGAAAAATAATGCAAAAAATCCCTAGGGCTTAGAATCCAAAATAGAAATTTTTATTTTTAATGAAAACTGACAAGATTTTTTGACTTTGGCGGTCTGTAGCTAATGAACAGTACATGGTAGAGACACGGGGGTTGGGCCATTCGATTCTATGGACGTTTCTACATATGTCTAACATATTTTCATTTTTGGTTTCGGTTGATACTGTATTATAATGCAAAAAACCAAAAAAATTGTACCTACAAATATTCAGTAGTCTACTAAAAAATAAACCACCCTGTATATAAATGAAAAGTATCATTTTCCTCTAATACAGATCCGCTAGTTACGGGAAAAATAATGAAAAAATTCCCTAGGGCTTAGAATCCAAAATAGAAATTTTTATTTTTAATGAAAACTGACAAGATATTTTGACTTTGGCGGTCTGTAGCTAATGAACAGTAAATGTTAGAGGCACGGGGGTTGGGCTATTCGATTGTATGGATGTTTCTACATATGTCTAACATATTTTCATTTTTGGTTTCGGCTGATACTGTATTATAATGAAGAAAACCAAAAAAATTGTACCTACAAATATTCAGTAGTCTACTAAAAAATAAACCAGCCTGTATATAAATGAAAAGTATCATTTTCCTCTAATACAAAGCCGCTAGTTACGGGAAAAATAATGAAAAAATTCCCTAGGGCTTAGAATCCAAAATAGAAATTTTTATTTTTAATGAAAACTGACAAGATATTTTGAATTTGGCGGTTTGTAGCTAATGAACAGTAAATGTTAGAGGCACGGGGGTTGGGCCATTCGATTCTATGGACGTTTCTACATATGTCTAATATATTTTCATTTTTGGTTTCGACTGATACTGTATTATAATGCAAAAAACCAAAAAAATTGTACCTACAAATATTCAATGGTCTACTAAAAAATAAACCAGCCTGTATATAAATGGAAAGTATCATTTTCCTCTAATACAGATTCGCTTGTTACGGGAAAAATAATGAAAAAATTCCCTAGGGCTTAGAATCCAAAATAGAAATTTTTATTTTTAATGAAAACTGACACGATATTTTGACTTTGGCGGTCTGTAGCTAATGAACAGTAAATGTTAGAGGCACGGGGGTTGGGCCATTCGATTCTATGGACGTTTCTACATATGTCTAACATATTTTCATTTTTGGTTTCGGCTGATACTGTATTATAATGCAGAAAACCAAAAAAATCGTACCTACAAATATTCAGTAGTCTACTAAAAAATAAACCAGACTGTATATAAATAAAAAGTATCATTTTCCTCTAATACAGATCCGCTAGTTACGGTAAAAATAATGAAAAAATTCCCTAGGGCTTAGAATACAAAATAGAAATTTTTATTTTTAATGAAAACTGACAAGATATTTTGACTTTGGCGGTCTGTAGCTAATGAACAGTAAATGTTAGAGGCACGGGGGTTGGGCCATTCGATTCTATGGACGTTTCTACATATGTCTAATATATTTTCATTTTTGGTTTCGGCTGATACTGTATTATAATGCAAAAAACCAAAAAAATGTACCTACAAATATTCAGTAGTCTACTAAAAAATAAACCACCTTGTATATAAATGAAAAGTATCATTTTCCTCTAATACAGATCCGCTAGTTACGGGAAAAATAATGAAAAAATTCCCTAGGGCTTAGAATCCAAAATAGATATTTTTATTTTTAATGAAAACTGACAAGATATTTTGACTTTGGCGGTCTGTAGCTAATGAACAGTAAATGTTAAAGGCAAGGGGGTTAGGCCATTCGATTCTATGGACGTTTCTACATATGTCTAACATATTTTCATTTTTAGTTTCGGCTGATACTGTATTATAATGCAAAAAACCAAAAAAATTGTACCTACAAATATTCAGTAGTCTACTAAAAAATAAACCAGCCTGTATATAAATAAAAAGTATCATTTTCCTCTAAAACAGATCCGCTAGTTAAGGGAAAAATAATGAAAAAATTCCCTAGGGCTTGGAATCCAAAATAGAAATTTTTATTTTTAATGAAAACTGACACGATTTTTGACTTTGGCGGTCTGTAGCTAATGAACAGTAAATGTTAGAGGCACCGGGGTTAGGCCATTCGATTCTATGGACGTTTCTACATATGTCTAACATATTTTCATTTTTGGTTTCGGCTGATACTGTATTATAATGCAGAAAACCAAAAAAATCGTACCTACAAATATTCAGTAGTCTACTAAAAAATAAACCAGACTGTATATAAATAAAAAGTATCATTTTCCTCTAATACAGATCCGCTAGTTACGGTAAAAATAATGAAAAAATTCCCTAGGGCTTAGAATACAAAATAGAAATTTTTATTTTTAATGAAAACTGACAAGATATTTTGACTTTGGCGGTCTGTAGCTAATGAACAGTAAATGTTAGAGGCACGGGGGTTGGGCCATTCGATTCTATGGACGTTTCTACATATGTCTAATATATTTTCATTTTTGGTTTCGGCTGATACTGTATTATAATGCAAAAAACCAAAAAAATGTACCTACAAATATTCAGTAGTCTACTAAAAAATAAACCACCTTGTATATAAATGAAAAGTATCATTTTCCTCTAATACAGATCCGCTAGTTACGGGAAAAATAATGAAAAAATTCCCTAGGGCTTAGAATCCAAAATAGATATTTTTATTTTTAATGAAAACTGACAAGATATTTTGACTTTGGCGGTCTGTAGCTAATGAACAGTAAATGTTAAAGGCAAGGGGGTTAGGCCATTCGATTCTATGGACGTTTCTACATATGTCTAACATATTTTCATTTTTAGTTTCGGCTGATACTGTATTATAATGCAAAAAACCAAAAAAATTGTACCTACAAAAAATTCAGTAGTCTGCTAAAAAATAAACCACCCTGTATATAAATAAAAAGTATCATTTTCCTCTAATACAGATCCGCTAGTTACGGGAAAAATAATGAAAAAATTCCCTAGGGCTTAGAATCCAAAATAGAAATTTTTATTTTTAATGAAAACTGACAAGATATTTTGACTTTGGCGGTCTGTAGCTAATGAACAGTAAATGTTAGAGGCACGGGGGTTGGGCCATTCGATTCTATGGACGTTTCTACATATGTCTAATATATTTTCATTTTTGGTTTCGGCTGATACTGTATTATAATGCAAAAAACCAAAAAAATGTACCTACAAATATTCAGTAGTCTACTAAAAAATAAACCACCCTGTATATAAATGAAAAGTATCATTTTACTCTAATAGAGATCCGCTAGTTACGGGAAAAATAATGAAAAAATTCCCTAGGGCTTAGAATCCAAAATAGAAATTTTTATTTTTAATGAAAACTGACAAGATATTTTGAATTTGGCGGTCTGTAGCTAATGAACAGTAAATGTTAGAGACAAGGGGGTTGGGCCATTCGATTCTATGGACGTTTCTACATATGTCTAATATATTTTCATTTTTGGTTTCGGCTGATACTGTATTATAATTCAAAAAACCAAAAAAATTGTACCTACAAATATTCAGTAGTCTACTAAAAAATAAACCAGCCTGTATATAAATGAAAAGTATCATTTTCCTCTAATACAGATCCGCTAGTTACGGGAAAAATAATGAAAAATTTCCCTAGGGCTTAGAATCCAAAATAGAAATTTTTATTTTTAATGAAAACTGACAAGATATTTTGACTTTGGCGGTCTGTAGCTAATGAACAGTAAATGTTAGAGGCACGGGGGTTCGGCCATTCGATTCTATGGACGTTTCTACATATGCCTAACATATTTTCATTTTTGGTTTAGGCTGACACTGTATTATAATGCAAAAAAACAAAAAAATTGTACCTACAAATATTCAGTAGTCTACTAAAAAATAAACCACCCTGTATATAAATGAAAAGTATCATTTTCCTCTAATACAAATCCGCTAGTTACGGGAAAAATAATGAAAAAATTCCCTAGGGCTTAGAATCCAAAATAGAAATTTTTATTTTTAATGAAAACTGACAAGATATTTTGATTTTGGCGGTCTGTAGCTAATGAACAGTAAATGTTAGAGGCACGGGGATTGGGCCATTCGATTCTATGGACGTTTCTACATATGTCTAACATATTTTCATTTTTGGTTTCGGCTGATACTGTATTATAATGCAAAAAATCAAAGAAATTGTACCTACAAATATTCAGGATTCTACTAAAAAATAAACCACCCTGTATATAAATGAAAAGTATCATTTTCCTCTAATACAGATCCGCTAGTTACGGGAAAAATAATGAAAAAATTCCCTAGGGCTTAGAATCCAAAATAGAAATTTTTATTTTTAATGAAAACTGACAAGATATTTTGAATTTGGCGGTCTGTAGCTAATGAACAGTAAATGTTAGAGGCACGGGGGTTGGGCCATTCGATTCTATGGACGTTTCTACATATGTCTAACATATTTTCATTTTTGGTTTCGGCTGACACTGTATTATAATGCAAAAAACCAAAAAAAATTGTACCTACAAATATTCAGTAGTCTACTAAAAAATAAACCACCCTGTATATAAATGAAAAGTATCAATTTCCTCTAATACAGATCCGCTAGTAACGGGAAAAATAATGAAAAAATTCCTTAGGGCTTAGAATCCAAAATAGAAATTTTTATTTTTAATGAAAACTGACAAGATATTTTGATTTTGGCGGTCTGTAGCTAATGAACAGTAAATGTTAGAGGCACGGGGGTTGGGCCATTCGATTGTATGGACGTTTCTACATATGTCTAACATATTTTCATTTTTGGTTTCGGCTGATACTGTATTATAATGCAAAAAACCAAAAAATTGTACCTACAAATATTCAGTAGTCTACTAAAAAATAAACCACCCTGTATAAAAATGAAAAGTATCATTTTCCTCTAATACAGATCCGCTAGTTACGGGAAAAATAATGAAAAAATTCCCTAGGGCTTAGAATCCAAAATAGAAATTTTTATTTTTAATGAAAACTGACAAGATATTTTGAATTTGGCGGTCTGTAGCTAATGAACAGTAAATGTTAGAGGCAAGGGGGTTGGGCCATTCGATTCTATGGACGTTTCTACATATGGCTAACATATTTTCATTTTTGGTTTCGGCTGATACTGTATTATAATTCAAAAAACCAAAAAAATTGTACCTACAAATATTCAGTAGTCTACTAAAAAATAAACCAGCCTGTATATAAATGAAAAGTATCATTTTCCTCTAATACAGATCCGCTAGTTACGGGAAAAATAATGAAAAATTTCCCTAGGGCTTAGAATCCAAAATAGAAATTTTTATTTTTAATGAAAACTGACAAGATATTTTGACTTTGGCGGTCTGTAGCTAATGAACAGTAAATGTTAGAGGCACAGGGGTTCGGCCATTCGATTCTATGGACGTTTCTACATATGCCTAACATATTTTCATTTTTGGTTTCGGCTGACACTGTATTATAATGCAAAAAAACAAAAAAAATTGTACCTACAAATATTCAGTAGTCTACTAAAAAATAAACCACCCTGTATATAAATACAAAGTATCATTTTCCTCTAATACAAATCCGCTAGTTACGGGAAAAATAATGAAAAAATTCCCTAGGGCTTAGAATCCAAAATAGAAATTTTTATTTTTAATGAAAACTGACAAGATATTTTGATTTTGGCGGTCTGTAGCTAATGAACAGTAAATGTTAGAGGCACGGGGATTGGGCCATTCGATTCTATGGACGTTTCTACATATGTCTAACATATTTTCTTTTTTGGTTTCGGCTGATACTGTATTATAATGCAAAAAACCAAAAAAATTGTACCTACAAATAATCAGTAGTCTACTAAAAAATAAACCACCCTGTATATAACTGAAAAGTATCATTTTCCTCTAATACAAATCCGCGTGTTACGGGAAAAATAATGCAAAAAATCCCTAGGGCTTAGAATACAAAATAGAAATTTTTATTTTTAATGAAAACTGACAAGATTTTTTGAATTTGGCGGTCTGTAGCTAATGAACAGTAAATGGTAGAGGCACGGGGATTGGGCCATTCGATTCTATGGACGTTTCTACATATGTCTAACATATTTTCATTTTTGGTTTCGGCTGATACTGTATTATAATGCAAAAAACCAAAAAAATTGTACCTACAAATATTCAGTAGTCTACTAAAAAATAAACCACCCTGTATATAAATGAAAAGTATCATTTTCCTCTAATACAGATCCGCTAGTTACGGGAAAAATAATGAAAAAATTCCCTAGGGCTTAGAATCCAAAATAGAAATTTTTATTTTTAATGAAAACTGACAAGATATTTTGACTTTGGCGGTCTGTAGCTAATGAACAGTAAATGTTAGAGGCACGGGGGTTGGGCCATTCGATTCTATGGACGTTTCTACATATGTCTAACATATTTTCATTTTTGGTTTCGGCTGATACTGTATTATAATGCAAAAAACCAAAAAAATTGTACCTACAAATATTCAGTAGTCTACTAAAAAATAAACCACCCTGTATATAAATGAAAAGTATCATTTTCCTCTAATACAGATCCGCTAGTTACGGGAAAAATAATGAAAAAATTCCCTAGGGCTTAGAATCCAAAATAGAAATTTTTATTTTTAATGAAAACTGACAAGATATTTTGACTTTGGCGGTCTGTAGCTAATGAACAGTAAATGTTAGAGGCACGGGGGTTGGGCCATTCGATTCTATGGACGTTTCTACATATATCTAACATATTTTCATTTTTGGTTTCGGCTGATACTGTATTATAATGCAAAAAACCAAAAAAATTGTACCTACAAATATTCAGTAGTCTACTAAAAAATAAACCACCCTGTATATAAATGAAAAGTATCATTTTCCTCTAATACAGATCCGCTAGTTACGGGAAAAATAATGAAAAAATTCCCTATTGCTTAGAATCCAAAATAGAAATTTTTATTTTTAATGAAAACTGACAAGATATTTTGAATTTGGCGGTCTGTAGCTAATGAACAGTAAATGTTAGAGGCACGGGGGTTAGGCCATTCGATTCTATGGACGTTTCTACATATGGCTAACATATTTTCATTTTTGGTTTCGGCTGATACTGTATTATAATGCAAAAAACCAAAAAAATTGTACCTACAAATATTCAGTAGTCTACTAAAAAATAAACCAGCCTGTATATAAATGAAAAGTATCATTTTCCTCTAATACAGATCCGCTAGTTACGGGAAAAATAATGAAAAAATTCCCTAGGGCTTAGAATCCAAAATAGAAATTTTTATTTTTAATGAAAACTGACAAGATATTTTGACTTTGGCGGTCTGTAGCTAATGAACAGTAAATGTTAGAGGCACGGGGGTTGGGCCATTCGATTCTATGGACGTTTCTACATATGTCTAACATATTTTCATTTTTGGTTTCGGCTGATACTGTATTATAATGCAAAAAACCAAAAAAATTGTACCTACAAATATTCAGTAGTCTACTAAAAAATAAACCACCCTGTATATAAATGAAAAGTATCATTTTCCTCTAATACAGATCCGCTAGTTACGGGAAAAATAATGAAAAAATTCCCTAGGGCTTAGAATCCAAAATAGAAATTTTTATTTTTAATGAAAACTGACAAGATATTTTGAATTTGGCGGTCTGTAGCTAATGAACAGTAAATGTTAGAGGCACGGGGGTTGGGCCATTCGATTCTATGGACGTTTCTACATATGTCTAACATATTTTCATTTTTGGTTTCGGCTGATACTGTATTATAATGCAAAAAACCAAAAAAATTGTACCTACAAATATTCAGTAGTCTACTAAAAAATAAACCAGCCTGTATATAAATGAAAAGTATCATTTTCCTCTAATACAGATCCGCTAATTACGGGAAAAATAATGAAAAAATTCCCTAGGGCTTAGAATCCAAAATAGAAATTTTTATTTTTAATGAAAACTGACAAGATATTTTGACTTTGGCGGTCTGTAGCTAATGAACAATAAATGTTAGAGGCACGGGGGTTGGGCCATTCGATTCTATGGACGTTTCTACATATGTCTAACATATTTTCATTTTTGGTTTCGGCTGATACTGTATTATAATGCAAAAAACCAAAAAAATTGTACCTACAAATATTCAGTAGTCTACTAAAAAATAAACCACCCTGTATATAAATGAAAAGTATCATTTTCCTCTAATACAGATCCGCTAGTTACGGGAAAAATAATGAAAAAATTCCCTAGGGCTTAGAATCCAAAATAGAAATTTTTATTTTTAATGAAAACTGACAAGATATTTTGACTTTGGCGGTCTGTAGCTAATGAACAGTAAATGTTAGAGGCACGGGGGTTGGGCCATTCGATTCTATGGACGTTTCTACATATGTCTAACATATTTTCATTTTTGGTTTCGGCTGATACTGTATTATAATGCAAAAAACCAAAAAAATTGTACCTACAAATATTCAGTAGTCTACTAAAAAATAAACCACCCTGTATATAAATGAAAAGTATCATTTTCCTCTAATACAGATCCGCTAGTTACGGGAAAAATAATGAAAAAATTCCCTAGGGCTTAGAATCCAAAATAGAAATTTTTATTTTTAATGAAAACTGACAAGATATTTTGAATTTGGCGGTCTGTAGCTAATGAACAGTAAATGTTAGAGGCACGGGGGTTGGGCCATTCGATTCTATGGACGTTTCTACATATGTCTAACATATTTTCATTTTTGGTTTCGGCTGATACTGTATTATAATGCAAAAAACCAAAAAAATTGTACCTACAAATATTCAGTAGTCTACTAAAAAATAAACCACCCTGTATATAAATGAAAAGTATCATTTTCCTCTAATACAGATCCGCTAGTTACGGGAAAAATAATGAAAAAATTCCCTAGGGCTTAGAATCCAAAATAGAAATTTTTATTTTTAATGAAAACTGACAAGATATTTTGAATTTGGCGGTCTGTAGCTAATGAACAGTAAATGTTAGAGGCACGGGGGTTGGGCCATTCGATTCTATGGACGTTTCTACATATGTCTAACATATTTTCATTTTTGGTTTCGGCTGATACTGTATTATAATGCAAAAAACCAAAAAAATTGTACCTACAAATATTCAGTAGTCTACTAAAAAATAAACCACCCTGTATATAAATGAAAAGTATCATTTTCCTCTAATACAGATCCGCTAGTTACGGGAAAAATAATGAAAAAATTCCCTAGGGCTTAGAATCCAAAATAGAAATTTTTATTTTTAATGAAAACTGACAAGATATTTTGAATTTGGCCGTCTGTAGCTAATGAACAGTAAATGTTAGAGGCACGGGGGTTGGGCCATTCGATTCTATGGACGTTTCTACATATGTCTAACATATTTTCATTTTTGGTTTCGGCTGATACTGTATTATAATGCAAAAAACCAAAAAAATTGTACCTACAAATATTCAGTAGTCTACTAAAAAATAAACCACCCTGTATATAAATGAAAAGTATCATTTTCCTCTAATACAGATCCGCTAGTTACGGGAAAAATAATGAAAAAATTCCCTAGGGCTTAGAATCCAAAATAGAAATTTTTATTTTTAATGAAAACTGACAAGATATTTTGAATTTGGCGGTCTGTAGCTAATGAACAGTAAATGTTAGAGGCACGGGGGTTAGGCCATTCGATTCTATGGACGTTTCTACATATGTCTAACATATTTTCATTTTTGGTTTCGGCTGATACTGTATTATAATGCAAAAAACCAAAAAAATTGTACCTACAAATATTCAGTAGTCTACTAAAAAATAAACCACCCTGTATATAAATGAAAAGTATCATTTTCCTCTAATACAGATCCGCTAGTTACGGGAAAAATAATGAAAAAATTCCCTAGGGCTTAGAATCCAAAATAGAAATTTTTATTTTTAATGAAAACTGACAAGATATTTTGAATTTGGCGGTCTGTAGCTAATGAACAGTAAATGTTAGAGGCACGGGGGTTAGGCCATTCGATTCTATGGACGTTTCTACATATGTCTAACATATTTTCATTTTTGGTTTCGGCTGATACTGTATTATAATGCAAAAAACCAAAAAAAATTGTACCTACAAATATTCAGTAGTCTACTAAAAAATAAACCACCCTGTATATAAATGAAAAGTATCATTTTATTCTAATACAGATCCGCTAGTTACGGGAAAAATAATGAAAAAATTCCCTAGGGCTTAGAATCCAAAATAGAAATTTTTATTTTTAATGAAAACTGACAAGATATTTTGACTTTGGCGGTCTGTAGCTAATGAACAGTAAATGTTAGAGGCACGGGGGTTGGGCCATTCGATTCTATGGACGTTTCTACATATGTCTAACATATTTTCATTTTTGGTTTCGGCTGATACTGTATTATAATGCAAAAAACCAAAAAAATTGTACCTACAAATATTCAGTAGTCTACTAAAAAATAAACCACCCTGTATATAAATGAAAAGTATCATTTTCCTCTAATACAGATCCGCTAGTTACGGGAAAAATAATGAAAAAATTCCCTAGGGCTTAGAATCCAAAATAGAAATTTTTATTTTTAATGAAAACTGACAAGATATTTTGACTTTGGCGGTCTGTAGCTAATGAACAATAAATGTTAGAGGCACGGGGGTTAGGCCATTCGATTCTATGGACGTTTCTACATATGTCTAACATATTTTCATTTTTGGTTTCGGCTGATACTGTATTATAATGCAAAAAACCAAAAAAATTGTACCTACAAATATTCAGTAGTCTACTAAAAAATAAACCACCCTGTATATAAATGAAAAGTATCATTTTCCTCTAATACAGATCCGCTAGTTACGGGAAAAATAATGAAAAAATTCCCTAGGGCTTAGAATCCAAAATAGAAATTTTTATTTTTAATGAAAACTGACAAGATATTTTGACTTTGGCGGTCTGTAGCTAATGAACAGTAAATGTTAGAGGCACGGGGGTTGGGCCATTCGATTCTATGGACGTTTCTACATATGTCTAATATATTTTCATTTTTGGTTTCGGCTGATACTGTATTATAATGCAAAAAACCAAAAAAATTGTACCTACAAATATTCAGTAGTCTACTAAAAAATAAACCACCCTGTATATAAATGAAAAGTATCATTTTCCTCTAATACAGATCCGCTAGTTACGGGAAAAATAATGAAAAAATTCCCTAGGGCTTAGAATCCAAAATAGAAATTTTTATTTTTAATGAAAACTGACAAGATATTTTGAATTTGGCGGTCTGTAGCTAATGAACAGTAAATGTTAGAGGCACGGGGGTTAGGCCATTCGATTCTATGGACGTTTCTACATATGTCTAACATATTTTCATTTTTGGTTTCGGCTGATACTGTATTATAATGCAAAAAACCAAAAAAATTGTACCTACAAATATTCAGTAGTCTACTAAAAAATAAACCACCCTGTATATAAATGAAAAGTATCATTTTCCTCTAATACTGATCCGCTAGTTACGGGAAAAATAATGAAAAAATTCCCTAGGGCTTAGAATCCAAAATGGAAATTTTTATTTTTAATGAAAACTGACAAGATATTTTGAATTTGGCGGTCTGTAGCTAATGAACAGTAAATGTTAGAGGCACGGGGGTTAGGCCATTCGATCTATGGACGTTTCTACATATGTCTAACATATTTTCATTTTTGGTTTCGGCTGATACTGTATTATAATGCAAAAAACCAAAAAAATTGTACCTACAAATATTCAGTAGTCTACTAAAAAATAAACCACCCTGTATATAAATGAAAAGTATCATTTTCCTCTAATACAGATCCGCTAGTTACGGGAAAAATAATGAAAAAATTCCCTAGGGCTTAGAATCCAAAATAGAAATTTTTATTTTTAATGAAAACTGACAAGATATTTTGAATTTGGCGGTCTGTAGCTAATGAACAGTAAATGTTAGAGGCACGGGGGTTGGGCCATTCGATTCTATGGACGTTTCTACATATGTCTAACATATTTTCATTTTTGGTTTCGGCTGATACTGTATTATAATGCAAAAAACCAAAAAAATTGTACCTACAAATATTCAGTAGTCTACTAAAAAATAAACCACCCTGTATATAAATGAAAAGTATCATTTTCCTCTAATACAGATCCGCTAGTTACGGGAAAAATAATGAAAAAATTCCCTAGGGCTTAGAATCCAAAATAGAAATTTTTATTTTTAATGAAAACTGACAAGATATTTTGAATTTGGCGGTCTGTAGCTAATGAACAGTAAATGTTAGAGGCACGGGGGTTAGGCCATTCGATTCTATGGACGTTTCTACATATGTCTAACATATTTTCATTTTTGGTTTCGGCTGATACTGTATTATAATGCAAAAAACCAAAAAAATTGTACCTACAAATATTCAGTAGTCTACTAAAAAATAAACCACCCTGTATATAAATGAAAAGTATCATTTTCCTCTAATACAGATCCGCTAGTTACGGGAAAAATAATGAAAAAATTCCCTAGGGCTTAGAATCCAAAATAGAAATTTTTATTTTTAATGAAAACTGACAAGATATTTTGAATTTGGCGGTCTGTAGCTAATGAACAGTAAATGTTAGAGGCACGGGGGTTAGGCCATTCGATTCTATGGACGTTTCTACATATGTCTAACATATTTTCATTTTTGGTTTCGGCTGATACTGTATTATAATGCAAAAAACCAAAAAAATTGTACCTACAAATATTCAGTAGTCTACTAAAAAATAAACCACCCTGTATATAAATGAAAAGTATCATTTTCCTCTAATACAGATCCGCTAGTTACGGGAAAAATAATGAAAAAATTCCCTAGGGCTTAGAATCCAAAATAGAAATTTTTATTTTTAATGAAAACTGACAAGATATTTTGAATTTGGCGGTCTGTAGCTAATGAACAGTAAATGTTAGAGGCACGGGGGTTGGGCCATTCGATTCTATGGACGTTTCTACATATGTCTAACATATTTTCATTTTTGGTTTCGGCTGATACTGTATTATAATGCAAAAAACCAAAAAAATTGTACCTACAAATATTCAGTAGTCTACTAAAAAATAAACCAGCCTGTATATAAATGAAAAGTATCATTTTCCTCTAATACAGATCCGCTAGTTACGGGAAAAATAATGAAAAAATTCCCTAGGGCTTAGAATCCAAAATAGAAATTTTTATTTTTAATGAAAACTGACAAGATATTTTGACTTTGGCGGTCTGTAGCTAATGAACAGTAAATGTTAGAGGCACGGGGGTTGGGCCATTCGATTCTATGGACGTTTCTACATATGTCTAATATATTTTCATTTTTGGTTTCGGCTGATACTGTATTATAATGCAAAAAACCAAAAAAATTGTACCTACAAATATTCAGTAGTCTACTAAAAAATAAACCACCCTGTATATAAATGAAAAGTATCATTTTCCTCTAATACAGATCCGCTAGTTACGGGAAAAATAATGAAAAAATTCCCTAGGGCTTAGAATCCAAAATAGAAATTTTTATTTTTAATGAAAACTGACAAGATATTTTGAATTTGGCGGTCTGTAGCTAATGAACAGTAAATGTTAGAGGCACGGGGGTTAGGCCATTCGATTCTATGGACGTTTCTACATATGTCTAACATATTTTCATTTTTGGTTTCGGCTGATACTGTATTATAATGCAAAAAACCAAAAAAATTGTACCTACAAATATTCAGTAGTCTACTAAAAAATAAACCACCCTGTATATAAATGAAAAGTATCATTTTCCTCTAATACTGATCCGCTAGTTACGGGAAAAATAATGAAAAAATTCCCTAGGGCTTAGAATCCAAAATGGAAATTTTTATTTTTAATGAAAACTGACAAGATATTTTGAATTTGGCGGTCTGTAGCTAATGAACAGTAAATGTTAGAGGCACGGGGGTTAGGCCATTCGATCTATGGACGTTTCTACATATGTCTAACATATTTTCATTTTTGGTTTCGGCTGATACTGTATTATAATGCAAAAAACCAAAAAAATTGTACCTACAAATATTCAGTAGTCTACTAAAAAATAAACCACCCTGTATATAAATGAAAAGTATCATTTTCCTCTAATACAGATCCGCTAGTTACGGGAAAAATAATGAAAAAATTCCCTAGGGCTTAGAATCCAAAATAGAAATTTTTATTTTTAATGAAAACTGACAAGATATTTTGACTTTGGCGGTCTGTAGCTAATGAACAGTAAATGTTAGAGGCACGGGGGTTGGGCCATTCGATTCTATGGACGTTTCTACATATGTCTAACATATTTTCATTTTTGGTTTCGGCTGATACTGTATTATAATGCAAAAAACCAAAAAAATTGTACCTACAAATATTCAGTAGTCTACTAAAAAATAAACCACCCTGTATATAAATGAAAAGTATCATTTTTCTCTAATACAGATCCGCTAGTTACGGGAAAAATAATGATAAAATTCCCTAGGGCTTAGAATCCAAAATAGAAATTTTTATTTTTAATGAAAACTGACAAGATATTTTGAATTTGGCGGTCTGTAGCTAATGAACAGTAAATGTTAGAGGCACGGGGGTTGGGCCATTCGATTCTATGGACGTTTCTACATATGTCTAACATATTTTCATTTTTGGTTTCGGCTGATACTGTATTATAATGCAAAAAACCAAAAAAATTGTACCTACAAATATTCAGTAATCTACTAAAAAATAAACCACCCTGTATATAAATGAAAAGTATCATTTTCCTCTAATACAGATCCGCTAGTTACGGGAAAAATAATGAAAAAATTCCCTAGGGCTTAGAATCCAAAATAGAAATTTTTATTTTTAATGAAAACTGACAAGATATTTTGACTTTGGCGGTCTGTAGCTAATGAACAGTAAATGTTAGAGGCACGGGGGTTGGGCCATTCGATTCTATGGACGTTTCTACATATGTCTAACATATTTTCAATTTTGGTTTCGGCTGATACTGTATTATAATGCAAAAAACCAAAAAAATTGTACCTACAAATATTCAGTAGTCTACTAAAAAATAAACCAGCCTGTATATAAATGAAAAGTATCATTTTCCTCTAATACAGATCCGCTAGTTACGGGAAAAATAATGAAAAAATTCCCTAGGGCTTAGAATCCAAAATAGAAATTTTTATTTTTAATGAAAACTGACAAGATATTTTGAATTTTGGCGGTCTGTAGCTAATGAACAGTAAATGTTAGAGGCACGGAGGTTGGGCCATTCGATTCTATGGACGTTTCTACATATGTTTAACATATTTTCATTTTTGGTTTCGGCTGATACTGTATTATAATGCAAAAAACCAAAAAAATTGTACCTACAAATATTCAGTAGTCTACTAAAAAATAAACCACCCTGTATATAAATGAAAAGTATCATTTTCCTCTAATACAGATCCGCTAGTTACGGGAAAAATAATGAAAAAATTCCCTAGGGCTTAGAATCCAAAATAGAAATTTTTATTTTTAATGAAAACTGACAAGATATTTTGAATTTGGCGGTCTGTAGCTAATGAACAGTAAATGTTAGAGGCACGGGGGTTGGGCCATTCGATTCTATGGACGTTTCTACATATGTCTAACATATTTTCATTTTTGGTTTCGGCTGATACTGTATTATAATGCAAAAAACCAAAAAAATTGTACCTACAAATATTCAGTAGTCTACTAAAAAATAAACCACCCTGTATATAAATGAAAAGTATCATTTTCCTCTAATACAGATCCGCTAGTTACGGGAAAAATAATGAAAAAATTCCCTAGGGCTTAGAATCCAAAATAGAAATTTTTATTTTTAATGAAAACTGACAAGATATTTTGAATTTGGCGGTCTGTAGCTAATGAACAGTAAATGTTAGAGGCACTGGGGTTGGGCCATTCGATTCTATGGACGTTTCTACATATGTCTAACATATTTTCATTTTTGGTTTCGGCTGATACTGTATTATAATGCAAAAAACCAAAAAAATTGTACCTACAAATATTCAGTAGTCTACTAAAAAATAAACCACCCTGTATATAAATGAAAAGTATCATTTTCCTCTAATACAGATCCGCTAGTTACGGGAAAAATAATGAAAAAATTCCCTAGGGCTTAGAATCCAAAATAGAAATTTTTATTTTTAATGAAAACTGACAAGATATTTTGAATTTGGCGGTCTGTAGCTAATGAACAGTAAATGTTAGAGGCACGGGGGTTGGGCCATTCGATTCTATGGACGTTTCTACATATGTCTAACATATTTTCATTTTTGGTTTCGGCTGATACTGTATTATAATGCAAAAAACCAAAAAAATTGTACCTACAAATATTCAGTAGTCTACTAAAAAATAAACCACCCTGTATATAAATGAAAAGTATCATTTTCCTCTAATACAGATCCGCTAGTTACGGGAAAAATAATGAAAAAATTCCCTAGGGCTTAGAATCCAAAATAGAAATTTTTATTTTTAATGAAAACTGACAAGATATTTTGACTTTGGCGGTCTGTAGCTAATGAACAGTAAATGTTAGAGGCACGGGGGTTGGGCCATTCGATTCTATGGACGTTTCTACATATGTCTAACATATTTTCATTTTTGGTTTCGGCTGATACTGTATTATAATGCAAAAAACCAAAAAAATTGTACCTACAAATATTCAGTAGTCTACTAAAAAATAAACCACCCTGTATATAAATGAAAAGTATCATTTTCCTCTAATACAGATCCGCTAGTTACGGGAAAAATAATGAAAAAATTCCCTAGGGCTTAGAATCCAAAATAGAAATTTTTATTTTTAATGAAAACTGACAAGATATTTTGAATTTGGCGGTCTGTAGCTAATGAACAGTAAATGTTAGAGGCACGGGGGTTGGGCCATTCGATTCTATGGACGTTTCTACATATGTCTAACATATTTTCATTTTTGGTTTCGGCTGATACTGTATTATAATGCAAAAAACCAAAAAAATGTACCTACAAATATTCAGTAGTCTACTAAAAAATTAAACCACCCTGTATATAAATGAAAAGTATCATTTTCCTCTAATACAGATCCGCTAGTTACGGGAAAAATAATGAAAAAATTCCCTAGGGCTTAGAATCCAAAATAGAAATTTTTATTTTTAATGAAACCTGACAAGATATTTTGACTTTGGCGGTCTGTAGCTAATGAACAGTAAATGTTAGAGGCACGGGGGTTGGGCCATTCGATTCTATGGACGTTTCTACATATGTCTAACATATTTTCATTTTTGGTTTCGGCTGATACTGTATTATAATGCAAAAAACCAAAAAAATGTACCTACAAATATTCAGTAGTCTACTAAAAAATAAACCACCCTGTATATAAATGAAAAGAATCATTTTCCTCTAACACAGATCCGCTAGTTACGGGAAAAATAATGAAAAAATTCCCTAGGGCTTAGAATCCAAAATAGAAATTTTTATTTTTAATGAAACCTGACAAGATATTTTGACTTTGGCGGTCTGTAGCTAATGAACAGTAAATGTTAGAGGCACGGGGGTTGGGCCATTCGATTCTATGGACGTTTCTACATATGTCTAACATATTTTCATTTTTGGTTTCGGCTGATACTGTATTATAATGCAAAAAACCAAAAAAATTGTACCTACAAATATTCAGTAGTCTACTAAAAAATAAACCACCCTGTATATAAATGAAAAGTATCATTTTCCTCTAATACAGATCCGCTAGTTACGGGAAAAATAATGAAAAAATTCCCTAGGGCTTAGAATCCAAAATAGAAATTTTTATTTTTAATGAAAACTGACAAGATATTTTGAATTTGGCGGTCTGTAGCTAATGAACAGTAAATGTTAGAGGCACGGGGGTTAGGCCATTCGATTCTATGGACGTTTCTACATATGTCTAACATATTTTCATTTTTGGTTTCGGCTGATACTGTATTATAATGCAAAAAACCAAAAAAATTGTACCTACAAATATTCAGTAGTCTACTAAAAAATAAACCACCCTGTATATAAATGAAAAGTATCATTTTCCTCTAATACAGATCCGCTAGTTACGGGAAAAATAATGAAAAAATTCCCTAGGGCTTAGAATCCAAAATAGAAATTTTTATTTTTAATGAAAACTGAAAAGATATTTTGAATTTGGCGGTCTGTAGCTAATGAACAGTAAATGTTAGAGGCACGGGGGTTAGGCCATTCGATTCTATGGACGTTTCTACATATGTCTAACATATTTTCATTTTTGGTTTCGGCTGATACTGTATTATAATGCAAAAAACCAAAAAAAATTGTACCTACAAATATTCAGTAGTCTACTAAAAAATAAACCACCCTGTATATAAATGAAAAGTATCATTTTATTCTAATACAGATCCGCTAGTTACGGGAAAAATAATGAAAAAATTCCCTAGGGCTTAGAATCCAAAATAGAAATTTTTATTTTTAATGAAAACTGACAAGATATTTTGACTTTGGCGGTCTGTAGCTAATGAACAGTAAATGTTAGAGGCAC
This sequence comes from Harpalus rubripes, assembly GCA_963082715.1. NCBI lineage: Eukaryota > Metazoa > Arthropoda > Insecta > Coleoptera > Carabidae > Harpalus > Harpalus rubripes. The sequence goes on along the minus strand of OY720457.1, from coordinate 62,062,525 downwards.
GGGGGTTGGGCCATTCGATTCTATGGACGTTTCTACATATGTCTAACATATTTTCATTTTTGGTTTCGGCTGATACTGTATTATAATGCAAAAAACCAAAAAAATTGTACCTACAAATATTCAGTAGTCTACTAAAAAATAAACCACCCTGTATATAAATGAAAAGTATCATTTTCCTCTAATACAGATCCGCTAGTTACGGGAAAAATAATGAAAAAATTCCCTAGGGCTTAGAATCCAAAATAGAAATTTTTATTTTTAATGAAAACTGACAAGATATTTTGACTTCGGCGGTCTGTAGCTAATGAACAATAAATGTTAGAGGCACGGGGGTTGGGCCATTCGATTCTATGGACGTTTCTACATATGTCTAACATATTTTCATTTTTGGTTTCGGCTGATACTGTATTATAATGCAAAAAACCAAAAAAATTGTACCTACAAATATTCAGTAGTCTACTAAAAAATAAACCACCCTGTATATAAATGAAAAGTATCATTTTCCTCTAATACAGATCCGCTAGTTACGGGAAAAATAATGAAAAAATTCCCTAGGGCTTAGAATCCAAAATAGAAATTTTTATTTTTAATGAAAACTGACAAGATATTTTGACTTTGGCGGTCTGTAGCTAATGAACAGTAAATGTTAGAGGCACGGGGGTTGGGCCATTCGATTCTATGGACGTTTCTACATATGTCTAATATATTTTCATTTTTGGTTTCGGCTGATACTGTATTATAATGCAAAAAACCAAAAAAATTGTACCTACAAATATTCAGTAGTCTACTAAAAAATAAACCACCCTGTATATAAATGAAAAGTATCATTTTCCTCTAATACAGATCCGCTAGTTACGGGAAAAATAATGAAAAAATTCCCTAGGGCTTAGAATCCAAAATAGAAATTTTTATTTTTAATGAAAACTGACAAGATATTTTGAATTTGGCGGTCTGTAGCTAATGAACAGTAAATGTTAGAGGCACGGGGGTTAGGCCATTCGATTCTATGGACGTTTCTACATATGTCTAACATATTTTCATTTTTGGTTTCGGCTGATACTGTATTATAATGCAAAAAACCAAAAAAATTGTACCTACAAATATTCAGTAGTCTACTAAAAAATAAACCACCCTGTATATAAATGAAAAGTATCATTTTCCTCTAATACTGATCCGCTAGTTACGGGAAAAATAATGAAAAAATTCCCTAGGGCTTAGAATCCAAAATAGAAATTTTTATTTTTAATGAAAACTGACAAGATATTTTGAATTTGGCGGTCTGTAGCTAATGAACAGTAAATGTTAGAGGCACGGGGGTTAGGCCATTCGATCTATGGACGTTTCTACATATGTCTAACATATTTTCATTTTTGGTTTCGGCTGATACTGTATTATAATGCAAAAAACCAAAAAAATTGTACCTACAAATATTCAGTAGTCTACTAAAAAATAAACCACCCTGTATATAAATGAAAAGTATCATTTTCCTCTAATACAGATCCGCTAGTTACGGGAAAAATAATGAAAAAATTCCCTAGGGCTTAGAATCCAAAATAGAAATTTTTATTTTTAATGAAAACTGACAAGATATTTTGAATTTGGCGGTCTGTAGCTAATGAACAGTAAATGTTAGAGGCACGGGGGTTGGGCCATTCGATTCTATGGACGTTTCTACATATGTCTAACATATTTTCATTTTTGGTTTCGGCTGATACTGTATTATAATGCAAAAAACCAAAAAAATTGTACCAACAAATATTCAGTAGTCTACTAAAAAATAAACCACCCTGTATATAAATGAAAAGTATCATTTTCCTCTAATACAGATCCGCTAGTTACGGGAAAAATAATGAAAAAATTCCCTAGGGCTTAGAATCCAAAATAGAAATTTTTATTTTTAATGAAAACTGACAAGATATTTTGAATTTGGCGGTCTGTAGCTAATGAACAGTAAATGTTAGAGGCACGGGGGTTAGGCCATTCGATTCTATGGACGTTTCTACATATGTCTAACATATTTTCATTTTTGGTTTCGGCTGATACTGTATTATAATGCAAAAAACCAAAAAAATTGTACCTACAAATATTCAGTAGTCTACTAAAAAATAAACCACCCTGTATATAAATGAAAAGTATCATTTTCCTCTAATACAGATCCGCTAGTTACGGGAAAAATAATGAAAAAATTCCCTAGGGCTTAGAATCCAAAATAGAAATTTTTATTTTTAATGAAAACTGACAAGATATTTTGAATTTGGCGGTCTGTAGCTAATGAACAGTAAATGTTAGAGGCACGGGGGTTAGGCCATTCGATTCTATGGACGTTTCTACATATGTCTAACATATTTTCATTTTTGGTTTCGGCTGATACTGTATTATAATGCAAAAAACCAAAAAAATTGTACCTACAAATATTCAGTAGTCTACTAAAAAATAAACCACCCTGTATATAAATGAAAAGTATCATTTTCCTCTAATACAGATCCGCTAGTTACGGGAAAAATAATGAAAAAATTCCCTAGGGCTTAGAATCCAAAATAGAAATTTTTATTTTTAATGAAAACTGACAAGATATTTTGAATTTGGCGGTCTGTAGCTAATGAACAGTAAATGTTAGAAGCACGGGGGTTGGGCCATTCGATTCTATGGACGTTTCTACATATGTCTAACATATTTTCATTTTTGGTTTCGGCTGATACTGTATTATAATGCAAAAAACCAAAAAAATTGTACCTACAAATATTCAGTAGTCTACTAAAAAATAAACCACCCTGTATATAAATGAAAAGTATCATTTTCCTCTAATACAGATCCGCTAGTTACGGGAAAAATAATGAAAAAATTCCCTAGGGCTTAGAATCCAAAATAGAAATTTTTATTTTTAATGAAAACTGACAAGATATTTTGACTTTGGCGGTCTGTAGCTAATGAACAGTAAATGTTAGAGGCACGGGGGTTGGGCCATTCGATTCTATGGACGTTTCTACATATGTCTAACATATTTTCATTTTTGGTTTCGGCTGATACTGTATTATAATGCAAAAAACCAAAAAAATTGTACCTACAAATATTCAGTAGTCTACTAAAAAATAAACCACCCTGTATATAAATGAAAAGTATCATTTTCCTCTAATACAGATCCGCTAGTTACGGGAAAAATAATGAAAAAATTCCCTAGGGCTTAGAATCCAAAATAGAAATTTTTATTTTTAATGAAAACTGACAAGATATTTTGAATTTGGCGGTCTGTAGCTAATGAACAGTAAATGTTAGAGGCACGGGGGTTGGGCCATTCGATTCTATGGACGTTTCTACATATGTCTAACATATTTTCATTTTTGGTTTCGGCTGATACTGTATTATAATGCAAAAAACCAAAAAAATTGTACCTACAAATATTCAGTAGTCTACTAAAAAATAAACCACCCTGTATATAAATGAAAAGTATCATTTTCCTCTAATACAGATCCGCTAGTTACGGGAAAAATAATGAAAAAATTCCCTAGGGCTTAGAATCCAAAATAGAAATTTTTATTTTTAATGAAAACTGACAAGATATTTTGACTTTGGCGGTCTGTAGCTAATGAACAGTAAATGTTAGAGGCACGGGGGTTGGGCCATTCGATTCTATGGACGTTTCTACATATGTCTAACATATTTTCAATTTTGGTTTCGGCTGATACTGTATTATAATGCAAAAAACCAAAAAAATTGTACCTACAAATATTCAGTAGTCTACTAAAAAATAAACCAGCCTGTATATAAATGAAAAGTATCATTTTCCTCTAATACAGATCCGCTAGTTACGGGAAAAATAATGAAAAAATTCCCTAGGGCTTAGAATCCAAAATAGAAATTTTTATTTTTAATGAAAACTGACAAGATATTTTGAATTTTGGCGGTCTGTAGCTAATGAACAGTAAATGTTAGAGGCACGGAGGTTGGGCCATTCGATTCTATGGACGTTTCTACATATGTGTAACATATTTTCATTTTTGGTTTCGGCTGATACTGTATTATAATGCAAAAAACCAAAAAAATTGTACCTACAAATATTCAGTAGTCTACTAAAAAATAAACCACCCTGTATATAAATGAAAAGTATCATTTTCCTCTAATACAGATCCGTTAGTTACGGGAAAAATAATGAAAAAATTCCCTAGGGCTTAGAATCCAAAATAGAAATTTTTATTTTTAATGAAAACTGACAAGATATTTTGAATTTGGCGGTCTGTAGCTAATGAACAGTAAATGTTAGAGGCACGGGGGTTGGGCCATTCGATTCTATGGACGTTTCTACATATGTCTAACATATTTTCATTTTTGGTTTCGGCTGATACTGTATTATAATGCAAAAAACCAAAAAAATTGTACCTACAAATATTCAGTAGTCTACTAAAAAATAAACCACCCTGTATATAAATGAAAAGTATCATTTTCCTCTAATACAGATCCGCTAGTTACGGGAAAAATAATGAAAAAATTCCCTAGGGCTTAGAATCCAAAATAGAAATTTTTATTTTTAATGAAAACTGACAAGATATTTTGAATTTGGCGGTCTGTAGCTAATGAACAGTAAATGTTAGAGGCACGGGGGTTGGGCCATTCGATTCTATGGACGTTTCTACATATGTCTAACATATTTTCATTTTTGGTTTCGGCTGATACTGTATTATAATGCAAAAAACCAAAAAAATTGTACCTACAAATATTCAGTAGTCTACTAAAAAATAAACCACCCTGTATATAAATGAAAAGTATCATTTTCCTCTAATACAGATCCGCTAGTTACGGGAAAAATAATGAAAAAATTCCCTAGGGCTTAGAATCCAAAATAGAAATTTTTATTTTTAATGAAAACTGACAAGATATTTTGAATTTGGCGGTCTGTAGCTAATGAACAGTAAATGTTAGAGGCACGGGGGTTGGGCCATTCGATTCTATGGACGTTTCTACATATGTCTAACATATTTTCATTTTTGGTTTCGGCTGATACTGTATTATAATGCAAAAAACCAAAAAAATTGTACCTACAAATATTCAGTAGTCTACTAAAAAATAAACCACCCTGTATATAAATGAAAAGTATCATTTTCCTCTAATACAGATCCGCTAGTTACGGGAAAAATAATGAAAAAATTCCCTAGGGCTTAGAATCCAAAATAGAAATTTTTATTTTTAATGAAAACTGACAAGATATTTTGACTTTGGCGGTCTGTAGCTAATGAACAGTAAATGTTAGAGGCACGGGGGTTGGGCCATTCGATTCTATGGACGTTTCTACATATGTCTAACATATTTTCATTTTTGGTTTCGGCTGATACTGTATTATAATGCAAAAAACCAAAAAAATTGTACCTACAAATATTCAGTAGTCTACTAAAAAATAAACCACCCTGTATATAAATGAAAAGTATCATTTTCCTCTAATACAGATCCGCTAGTTACGGGAAAAATAATGAAAAAATTCCCTAGGGCTTAGAATCCAAAATAGAAATTTTTATTTTTAATGAAAACTGATAAGATATTTTGAATTTGGCGGTCTGTAGCTAATGAACAGTAAATGTTAGAGGCACGGGGGTTGGGCCATTCGATTCTATGGACGTTTCTACATATGTCTAACATATTTTCATTTTTGGTTTCGGCTGATACTGTATTATAATGCAAAAAACCAAAAAAATGTACCTACAAATATTCAGTAGTCTACTAAAAAATTAAACCACCCTGTATATAAATGAAAAGTATCATTTTCCTCTAATACAGATCCGCTAGTTACGGGAAAAATAATGAAAAAATTCCCTAGGGCTTAGAATCCAAAATAGAAATTTTTATTTTTAATGAAACCTGACAAGATATTTTGACTTTGGCGGTCTGTAGCTAATGAACAGTAAATGTTAGAGGCACGGGGGTTGGGCCATTCGATTCTATGGACGTTTCTACATATGTCTAACATATTTTCATTTTTGGTTTCGGCTGATACTGTATTATAATGCAAAAAACCAAAAAAATGTACCTACAAATATTCAGTAGTCTACTAAAAAATAAATCACCCTGTATATAAATGAAAAGAATCATTTTCCTCTAACACAGATCCGGTAGTTACGGGAAAAATAATGAAAAAATTCCCTAGGGCTTAGAATCCAAAATAGAAATTTTTATTTTTAATGAAACCTGACAAGATATTTTGACTTTGGCGGTCTGTAGCTAATGAACAGTAAATGTTAGAGGCACGGGGGTTGGGCCATTCGATTCTATGGACGTTTCTACATATGTCTAACATATTTTCATTTTTGGTTTCGGCTGATACTGTATTATAATGCAAAAAACCAAAAAAATGTGCCTACAAATATTCAGTAGTCTACTAAAAAATAAACCACCCTGTATATAAATGAAAAGTATCATTTTCCTCTAATACAGATCCGCTAGTTACGGGAAAAATAATGAAAAAATTCCCTAGGGCTTGGAATCCAAAATAGAAATTTTTATTTTTAATGAAACCTGACAAGATATTTTGACTTTGGCGGTCTGTAGCTAATGAACAGTAAATGTTAGAGGCACGGGGGTTGGGCCATTCGATTCTATGGACGTTTCTACATATGTCTAACATATTTTCATTTTTGGTTTCGGCTGATACTGTATTATAATGCAAAAAACCAAAAAAAATGTACCTACAAATATTCAGTAGTCTACTAAAAAATAAACCACCCTGTATATAAATGAAAAGTATCATTTTCCTCTAATACAGATCCGCTAGTTACGGGAAAAATAATGAAAAAATTCCCTAGGGCTTAGAATCCAAAATAGAAATTTTTATTTTTAATGAAAACTGACAAGATATTTTGAATTTGGCGGTCTGTAGCTAATGAACAGTAAATGTTAGAGGCACGGGGGTTGGGCCATTCGATTCTATGGACGTTTCTACATATGTCTAACATATTTTCATTTTTGGTTTCGGCTGATACTGTATTATAATGCAAAAAACCAAAAAAATGTACCTACAAATATTCAGTAGTCTACTAAAAAATAAACCACCCTGTATATAAATGAAAAGTATCATTTTCCTCTAATACAGATCCGCTAGTTACGGGAAAAATAATGAAAAAATTCCCTAGGGCTTAGAATCCAAAATAGAAATTTTTATTTTTAATGAAAACTGACAAGATATTTTGAATTTGGCGGTCTGTAGCTAATGAACAGTAAATGTTAGAGGCACGGGGGTTGGGCCATTCGATTCTATGGACGTTTCTACATATGTCTAACCTATTTTCATTTTTGGTTTCGGCTGATACTGTATTATAATGCAAAAAACCAAAAAAATGTACCTACAAATATTCAGTAGTCTACTAAAAAATAAACCACCCTGTATATAAATGAAAAGTATCATTTTCCTCTAATACAGATCCGCTAGTTACGGGAAAAATAATGAAAAAATTCCCTAGGGCTTAGAATCCAAAATAGAAATTTTTATTTTTAATGAAAACTGACAAGATATTTTGAATTTGGCGGTCTGTAGCTAATGAACAGTAAATGTTAGAGGCACGGGGGTTGGGCCATTCGATTCTATGGACGTTTCTACATATGTCTAACATATTTTCATTTTTGGTTTCGGCTGATACTGTATTATAATGCAAAAAACCAAAAAAATGTACCTACAAATATTCAGTAGTCTACTAAAAAATAAACCACCCTGTATATAAATGAAAAGTATCATTTTCCTCTAATACAGATCCGCTAGTTACGGGAAAAATAATGAAAAAATTCCCTAGGGCTTAGAATCCAAAATAGAAATTTTTATTTTTAATGAAAACTGACAAGATATTTTGAATTTGGCGGTCTGTAGCTAATGAACAGTAAATGTTAGAGGCACGGGGGTTGGGCCATTCGATTCTATGGACGTTTCTACATATGTCTAACATATTTTCATTTTTGGTTTCGGCTGATACTGTATTATAATGCAAAAAACCAAAAAAATTGTACCAACAAATATTCAGTAGTCTACTAAAAAATAAACCACCCTGTATATAAATGAAAAGTATCATTTTCCTCTAATACAGATCCGCTAGTTACGGGAAAAATAATGAAAAAATTCCCTAGGGCTTAGAATCCAAAATAGAAATTTTTATTTTTAATGAAAACTGACAAGATATTTTGAATTTGGCGGTCTGTAGCTAATGAACAGTAAATGTTAGAGGCACGGGGGTTAGGCCATTCGATTCTATGGACGTTTCTACATATGTCTAACATATTTTCATTTTTGGTTTCGGCTGATACTGTATTATAATGCAAAAAACCAAAAAAATTGTACCTACAAATATTCAGTAGTCTACTAAAAAATAAACCACCCTGTATATAAATGAAAAGTATCATTTTCCTCTAATACAGATCCGCTAGTTACGGGAAAAATAATGAAAAAAATCCCTAGGGCTTAGAATCCAAAATAGAAATTTTTATTTTTAATGAAAACTGACAAGATATTTTGAATTTGGCGGTCTGTAGCTAATGAACAGTAAATGTTAGAGGCACGGGGGTTAGGCCATTCGATTCTATGGACGTTTCTACATATGTCTAACATATTTTCATTTTTGGTTTCGGCTGATACTGTATTATAATGCAAAAAACCAAAAAAATTGTACCTACAAATATTCAGTAGTCTACTAAAAAATAAACCACCCTGTATATAAATGAAAAGTATCATTTTCCTCTAATACAGATCCGCTAGTTACGGGAAAAATAATGAAAAAATTCCCTAGGGCTTAGAATCCAAAATAGAAATTTTTATTTTTAATGAAAACTGACAAGATATTTTGAATTTGGCGGTCTGTAGCTAATGAACAGTAAATGTTAGAAGCACGGGGGTTGGGCCATTCGATTCTATGGACGTTTCTACATATGTCTAACATATTTTCATTTTTGGTTTCGGCTGATACTGTATTATAATGCAAAAAACCAAAAAAATTGTACCTACAAATATTCAGTAGTCTACTAAAAAATAAACCACCCTGTATATAAATGAAAAGTATCATTTTCCTCTAATACAGATCCGCTAGTTACGGGAAAAATAATGAAAAAATTCCCTAGGGCTTAGAATCCAAAATAGAAATTTTTATTTTTAATGAAAACTGACAAGATATTTTGACTTTGGCGGTCTGTAGCTAATGAACAGTAAATGTTAGAGGCACGGGGGTTGGGCCATTCGATTCTATGGACGTTTCTACATATGTCTAACATATTTTCATTTTTGGTTTCGGCTGATACTGTATTATAATGCAAAAAACCAAAAAAATTGTACCTACAAATATTCAGTAGTCTACTAAAAAATAAACCACCCTGTATATAAATGAAAAGTATCATTTTCCTCTAATACAGATCCGCTAGTTACGGGAAAAATAATGAAAAAATTCCCTAGGGCTTAGAATCCAAAATAGAAATTTTTATTTTTAATGAAAACTGACAAGATATTTTGAATTTGGCGGTCTGTAGCTAATGAACAGTAAATGTTAGAGGCACGGGGGTTGGGCCATTCGATTCTATGGACGTTTCTACATATGTCTAACATATTTTCATTTTTGGTTTCGGCTGATACTGTATTATAATGCAAAAAACCAAAAAAATTGTACCTACAAATATTCAGTAGTCTACTAAAAAATAAACCACCCTGTATATAAATGAAAAAAATCATTTTCCTCTAATACAGATCCGCTAGTTACGGGAAAAATAATGAAAAAATTCCCTAGGGCTTAGAATCCAAAATAGAAATTTTTATTTTTAATGAAAACTGACAAGATATTTTGACTTTGGCGGTCTGTAGCTAATGAACAGTAAATGTTAGAGGCACGGGGGTTGGGCCATTCGATTCTATGGACGTTTCTACATATGTCTAACATATTTTCAATTTTGGTTTCGGCTGATACTGTATTATAATGCAAAAAACCAAAAAAATTGTACCTACAAATATTCAGTAGTCTACTAAAAAATAAACCAGCCTGTATATAAATGAAAAGTATCATTTTCCTCTAATACAGATCCGCTAGTTACGGGAAAAATAATGAAAAAATTCCCTAGGGCTTAGAATCCAAAATAGAAATTTTTATTTTTAATGAAAACTGACAAGATATTTTGAATTTTGGCGGTCTGTAGCTAATGAACAGTAAATGTTAGAGGCACGGAGGTTGGGCCATTCGATTCTATGGACGTTTCTACATATGTCTAACATATTTTCATTTTTGGTTTCGGCTGATACTGTATTATAATGCAAAAAACCAAAAAAATTGTACCTACAAATATTCAGTAGTCTACTAAAAAATAAACCACCCTGTATATAAATGAAAAGTATCATTTTCCTCTAATACAGATCCGCTAGTTACGGGAAAAATAATGAAAAAATTCCCTAGGGCTTAGAATCCAAAATAGAAATTTTTATTTTTAATGAAAACTGACAAGATATTTTGAATTTGGCGGTCTGTAGCTAATGAACAGTAAATGTTAGAGGCACGGGGGTTGGGCCATTCGATTCTATGGACGTTTCTACATATGTCTAACATATTTTCATTTTTGGTTTCGGCTGATACTGTATTATAATGCAAAAAACCAAAAAAATTGTACCTACAAATATTCAGTAGTCTACTAAAAAATAAACCACCCTGTATATAAATGAAAAGTATCATTTTCCTCTAATACAGATCCGCTAGTTACGGGAAAAATAATGAAAAAATTCCCTAGGGCTTAGAATCCAAAATAGAAATTTTTATTTTTAATGAAAACTGACAAGATATTTTGAATTTGGCGGTCTGTAGCTAATGAACAGTAAATGTTAGAGGCACGGGGGTTGGGCCATTCGATTCTATGGACGTTTCTACATATGTCTAACATATTTTCATTTTTGGTTTCGGCTGATACTGTATTATAATGCAAAAAACCAAAAAAATTGTACCTACAAATATTCAGTAGTCTACTAAAAAATAAACCACCCTGTATATAAATGAAAAGTATCATTTTCCTCTAATACAGATCCGCTAGTTACGGGAAAAATAATGAAAAAATTCCCTAGGGCTTAGAATCCAAAATAGAAATTTTTATTTTTAATGAAAACTGACAAGATATTTTGAATTTGGCGGTCTGTAGCTAATGAACAGTAAATGTTAGAGGCACGGGGGTTGGGCCATTCGATTCTATGGACGTTTCTACATATGTCTAACATATTTTCATTTTTGGTTTCGGCTGATACTGTATTATAATGCAAAAAACCAAAAAAATTGTACCTACAAATATTCAGTAGTCTACTAAAAAATAAACCACCCTGTATATAAATGAAAAGTATCATTTTCCTCTAATACAGATCCGCTAGTTACGGGAAAAATAATGAAAAAATTCCCTAGGGCTTAGAATCCAAAATAGAAATTTTTATTTTTAATGAAAACTGACAAGATATTTTGACTTTGGCGGTCTGTAGCTAATGAACAGTAAATGTTAGAGGCACGGGGGTTGGGCCATTCGATTCTATGGACGTTTCTACATATGTCTAACATATTTTCATTTTTGGTTTCGGCTGATACTGTATTATAATGCAAAAAACCAAAAAAATTGTACCTACAAATATTCAGTAGTCTACTAAAAAATAAACCACCCTGTATATAAATGAAAAGTATCATTTTCCTCTAATACAGATCCGCTAGTTACGGGAAAAATAATGAAAAAATTCCCTAGGGCTTAGAATCCAAAATAGAAATTTTTATTTTTAATGAAAACTGACAAGATATTTTGAATTTGGCGGTCTGTAGCTAATGAACAGTAAATGTTAGAGGCACGGGGGTTGGGCCATTCGATTCTATGGACGTTTCTACATATGTCTAACATATTTTCATTTTTGGTTTCGGCTGATACTGTATTATAATGCAAAAAACCAAAAAAATGTACCTACAAATATTCAGTAGTCTACTAAAAAATTAAACCACCCTGTATATAAATGAAAAGTATCATTTTCCTCTAATACAGATCCGCTAGTTACGGGAAAAATAATGAAAAAATTCCCTAGGGCTTAGAATCCAAAATAGAAATTTTTATTTTTAATGAAACCTGACAAGATATTTTGACTTTGGCGGTCTGTAGCTAATGAACAGTAAATGTTAGAGGCACGGGGGTTGGGCCATTCGATTCTATGGACGTTTCTACATATGTCTAACATATTTTCATTTTTGGTTTCGGCTGATACTGTATTATAATGCAAAAAACCAAAAAAATGTACCTACAAATATTCAGTAGTCTACTAAAAAATAAATCACCCTGTATATAAATGAAAAGAATCATTTTCCTCTAACACAGATCCGGTAGTTACGGGAAAAATAATGAAAAAATTCCCTAGGGCTTAGAATCCAAAATAGAAATTTTTATTTTTAATGAAACCTGACAAGATATTTTGACTTTGGCGGTCTGTAGCTAATGAACAGTAAATGTTAGAGGCACGGGGGTTGGGCCATTCGATTCTATGGACGTTTCTACATATGTCTAACATATTTTCATTTTTGGTTTCGGCTGATACTGTATTATAATGCAAAAAACCAAAAAAATGTGCCTACAAATATTCAGTAGTCTACTAAAAAATAAACCACCCTGTATATAAATGAAAAGTATCATTTTCCTCTAATACAGATCCGCTAGTTACGGGAAAAATAATGAAAAAATTCCCTAGGGCTTGGAATCCAAAATAGAAATTTTTATTTTTAATGAAACCTGACAAGATATTTTGACTTTGGCGGTCTGTAGCTAATGAACAGTAAATGTTAGAGGCACGGGGGTTGGGCCATTCGATTCTATGGACGTTTCTACATATGTCTAACATATTTTCATTTTTGGTTTCGGCTGATACTGTATTATAATGCAAAAAACCAAAAAAAATGTACCTACAAATATTCAGTAGTCTACTAAAAAATAAACCACCCTGTATATAAATGAAAAGTATCATTTTCCTCTAATACAGATCCGCTAGTTACGGGAAAAATAATGAAAAAATTCCCTAGGGCTTAGAATCCAAAATAGAAATTTTTATTTTTAATGAAAACTGACAAGATATTTTGAATTTGGCGGTCTGTAGCTAATGAACAGTAAATGTTAGAGGCACGGGGGTTGGGCCATTCGATTCTATGGACGTTTCTACATATGTCTAACATATTTTCATTTTTGGTTTCGGCTGATACTGTATTATAATGCAAAAAACCAAAAAAATGTACCTACAAATATTCAGTAGTCTACTAAAAAATAAACCACCCTGTATATAAATGAAAAGTATCATTTTCCTCTAATACAGATCCGCTAGTTACGGGAAAAATAATGAAAAAATTCCCTAGGGCTTAGAATCCAAAATAGAAATTTTTATTTTTAATGAAAACTGACAAGATATTTTGAATTTGGCGGTCTGTAGCTAATGAACAGTAAATGTTAGAGGCACGGGGGTTGGGCCATTCGATTCTATGGACGTTTCTACATATGTCTAACCTATTTTCATTTTTGGTTTCGGCTGATACTGTATTATAATGCAAAAAACCAAAAAAATGTACCTACAAATATTCAGTAGTCTACTAAAAAATAAACCACCCTGTATATAAATGAAAAGTATCATTTTCCTCTAATACAGATCCGCTAGTTACGGGAAAAATAATGAAAAAATTCCCTAGGGCTTAGAATCCAAAATAGAAATTTTTATTTTTAATGAAAACTGACAAGATATTTTGAATTTGGCGGTCTGTAGCTAATGAACAGTAAATGTTAGAGGCACGGGGGTTGGGCCATTCGATTCTATGGACGTTTCTACATATGTCTAACATATTTTCATTTTTGGTTTCGGCTGATACTGTATTATAATGCAAAAAACCAAAAAAATGTACCTACAAATATTCAGTAGTCTACTAAAAAATAAACCACCCTGTATATAAATGAAAAGTATCATTTTCCTCTAATACAGATCCGCTAGTTACGGGAAAAATATTGAAAAAATTCCCTAGGGCTTAGAATCCAAAATAGAAATTTTTATTTTTAATGAAAACTGACAAGATATTTTGAATTTGGCGGTCTGTAGCTAATGAACAGTAAATGATAGAGGCACGGGGGTTGGGCCATTCGATTCTATGGACGTTTCCACATATGTCTAACATATTTTCATTTTTGGTTTCGGCTGATACTGTATTATAATGCAAAAAACCAAAAAAATTGTACCTACAAATATTCAGTAGTCTACTAAAAAATAAACCACCCTGTATATAAATGAAAAGTATCATTTTCCTCTAATACAGATCCGCTAGTTACGGGAAAAATAATGAAAAAATTCCCTAGGGCTTAGAATCCAAAATAGAAATTTTTATTTTTAATGAAAACTGACAAGATATTTTGACTTTGGCGGTCTGTAGCTAATGAACAGTAAATGTTAGAGGCACGGGGGTTGGGCCATTCGATTCTATGGACGTTTCTACATATGTCTAACATATTTTCATTTTTGGTTTCGGCTGATACTGTATTATAATGCAAAAAACCAAAAAAATTGTACCTACAAATATTCAGTAGTCTACTAAAAAATAAACCACCCTGTATATAAATGAAAAGTATCATTTTCCTCTAATACAGATCCGCTAGTTACGGGAAAAATAATGAAAAAATTCCCTAGGGCTTAGAATCCAAAATAGAAATTTTTATTTTTAATGAAAACTGACAAGATATTTTGACTTTGGCGGTCTGTAGCTAATGAACAGTAAATGTTAGAGGCACGGAGGTTGGGCCATTCGATTCTATGGACGTTTCTACATATGTCTAACATATTTTCATTTTTGGTTTCGGCTGATACTGTATTATAATGCAAAAAACCAAAAAAATTGTACCTACAAATATTCAGTAGTCTACTAAAAAATAAACCACCCTGTATATAAATGAAAAGTATCATTTTCCTCTAATACAGATCCGCTAGTTACGGGAAAAATAATGAAAAAATTCCCTAGGGCTTAGAATCCAAAATAGAAATTTTTATTTTTAATGAAAACTGACAAGATATTTTGAATTTGGCGGTCTGTAGCTAATGAACAGTAAATGTTAGAGGCACGGGGGTTAGGCCATTCGATTCTATGGACGTTTCTACATATGTCTAACATATTTTCATTTTTGGTTTCGGCTGATACTGTATTATAATGCAAAAAACCAAAAAAATTGTACCTACAAATATTCAGTAGTCTACTAAAAAATAAACCACCCTGTATATAAATGAAAAGTATCATTTTCCTCTAATACAGATCCGCTAGTTACGGGAAAAATAATGAAAAAATTCCCTAGGGCTTAGAATCCAAAATAGAAATTTTTATTTTTAATGAAAACTGACAAGATATTTTGAATTTGGCGGTCTGTAGCTAATGAACAGTAAATGTTAGAGGCACGGGGGTTGGGCCATTCGATTCTATGGACGTTTCTACATATGTCTAACATATTTTCATTTTTGGTTTCGGCTGATACTGTATTATAATGCAAAAAACCAAAAAAATGTACCTACAAATATTCAGTAGTCTACTAAAAAATAAACCACCCTGTATATAAATGAAAAGTATCATTTTCCTCTAATACAGATCCGCTAGTTACGGGAAAAATAATGAAAAAATTCCCTAGGGCTTAGAATCCAAAATAGAAATTTTTATTTTTAATGAAAACTGACAAGATATTTTGAATTTGGCGGTCTGTAGCTAATGAACAGTAAATGTTAGAGGCACGGGGGTTGGGCCATTCGATTCTATGGACGTTTCTACATATGTCTAACCTATTTTCATTTTTGGTTTCGGCTGATACTGTATTATAATGCAAAAAACCAAAAAAATGTACCTACAAATATTCAGTAGTCTACTAAAAAATAAACCACCCTGTATATAAATGAAAAGTATCATTTTCCTCTAATACAGATCCGCTAGTTACGGGAAAAATAATGAAAAAATTCCCTAGGGCTTAGAATCCAAAATAGAAATTTTTATTTTTAATGAAAACTGACAAGATATTTTGAATTTGGCGGTCTGTAGCTAATGAACAGTAAATGTTAGAGGCACGGGGGTTGGGCCATTCGATTCTATGGACGTTTCTACATATGTCTAACATATTTTCATTTTTGGTTTCGGCTGATACTGTATTATAATGCAAAAAACCAAAAAAATGTACCTACAAATATTCAGTAGTCTACTAAAAAATAAACCACCCTGTATATAAATGAAAAGTATCATTTTCCTCTAATACAGATCCGCTAGTTACGGGAAAAATAATGAAAAAATTCCCTAGGGCTTAGAATCCAAAATAGAAATTTTTATTTTTAATGAAAACTGACAAGATATTTTGAATTTGGCGGTCTGTAGCTAATGAACAGTAAATGATAGAGGCACGGGGGTTGGGCCATTCGATTCTATGGACGTTTCTACATATGTCTAACATATTTTCATTTTTGGTTTCGGCTGATACTGTATTATAATGCAAAAAACCAAAAAAATTGTACCTACAAATATTCAGTAGGCTACTAAAAAATAAACCACCCTGTATATAAATGAAAAGTATCATTTTCCTCTAATACAGATCCGCTAGTTACGGGAAAAATAATGAAAAAATTCCCTAGCGCTTAGAATCCAAAATAGAAATTTTTATTTTTAATGAAAACTGACAAGATATTTTGACTTTGGCGGTCTGTAGCTAATGAACAGTAAATGTTAGAGGCACGGGGGTTGGGCCATTCGATTCTATGGACGTTTCTACATATGTCTAACATATTTTCATTTTTGGTTTCGGCTGATACTGTATTATAATGCAAAAAACCAAAAAAATTGTACCTACAAATATTCAGTAGTCTACTAAAAAATAAACCACCCTGTATATAAATGAAAAGTATCATTTTCCTTTAATACAGATCCGCTAGTTACGGGAAAAATAATGAAAAAATTCCCTAGGGCTTAGAATCCAAAATAGAAATTTTTATTTTTAATGAAAACTGACAAGATATTTTGACTTTGGCGGTCTGTAGCTAATGAACAGTAAATGTTAGAGGCACGGAGGTTGGGCCATTCGATTCTATGGACGTTTCTACATATGTCTAACATATTTTCATTTTTGGTTTCGGCTGATACTGTATTATAATGCAAAAAACCAAAAAAATTGTACCTACAAATATTCAGTAGTCTACTAAAAAATAAACCACCCTGTATATAAATGAAAAGTATCATTTTCCTCTAATACAGATCCGCTAGTTACGGGAAAAATAATGAAAAAATTCCCTAGGGCTTAGAATCCAAAATAGAAATTTTTATTTTTAATGAAAACTGACAAGATATTTTGAATTTGGCGGTCTGTAGCTAATGAACAGTAAATGTTAGAGGCACGGGGGTTGGGCCATTCGATTCTATGGACGTTTCTACATATGTCTAACATATTTTCATTTTTGGTTTCGGCTGATACTGTATTATAATGCAAAAAACCAAAAAAATTGTACCTACAAATATTCAGTAGTCTACTAAAAAATAAACCACCCTGTATATAAATGAAAAGTATCATTTTCCTCTAATACAGATCCGCTAGTTACGGGAAAAATAATGAAAAAATTCCCTAGGGCTTAGAATCCAAAATAGAAATTTTTATTTTTAATGAAAACTGACAAGATATTTTGAATTTGGCGGTCTGTAGCTAATGAACAGTAAATGTTAGAGGCACGGGGGTTGGGCCATTCGATTCTATGGACGTTTCTACATATGTCTAACATATTTTCATTTTTGGTTTCGGCTGATACTGTATTATAATGCAAAAAACCAAAAAAATGTACCTACAAATATTCAGTAGTCTACTAAAAAATAAACCACCCTGTATATAAATGAAAAGTATCATTTTCCTCTAATACAGATCCGCTAGTTACGGGAAAAATATTGAAAAAATTCCCTAGGGCTTAGAATCCAAAATAGAAATTTTTATTTTTAATGAAAACTGACAAGATATTTTGAATTTGGCGGTCTGTAGCTAATGAACAGTAAATGATAGAGGCACGGGGGTTGGGCCATTCGATTCTATGGACGTTTCCACATATGTCTAACATATTTTCATTTTTGGTTTCGGCTGATACTGTATTATAATGCAAAAAACCAAAAAAATTGTACCTACAAATATTCAGTAGTCTACTAAAAAATAAACCACCCTGTATATAAATGAAAAGTATCATTTTCCTCTAATACAGATCCGCTAGTTACGGGAAAAATAATGAAAAAATTCCCTAGGGCTTAGAATCCAAAATAGAAATTTTTATTTTTAATGAAAACTGACAAGATATTTTGACTTTGGCGGTCTGTAGCTAATGAACAGTAAATGTTAGAGGCACGGGGGTTGGGCCATTCGATTCTATGGACGTTTCTACATATGTCTAACATATTTTCATTTTTGGTTTCGGCTGATACTGTATTATAATGCAAAAAACCAAAAAAATTGTACCTACAAATATTCAGTAGTCTACTAAAAAATAAACCACCCTGTATATAAATGAAAAGTATCATTTTCCTCTAATACAGATCCGCTAGTTACGGGAAAAATAATGAAAAAATTCCCTAGGGCTTAGAATCCAAAATAGAAATTTTTATTTTTAATGAAAACTGACAAGATATTTTGACTTTGGCGGTCTGTAGCTAATGAACAGTAAATGTTAGAGGCACGGAGGTTTGGCCATTCGATTCTATGGACGTTTCTACATATGTCTAACATATTTTCATTTTTGGTTTCGGCTGATACTGTATTATAATGCAAAAAACCAAAAAAATTGTACCTACAAATATTCAGTAGTCTACTAAAAAATAAACCACCCTGTATATAAATGAAAAGTATCATTTTCCTCTAATACAGATCCGCTAGTTACGGGAAAAATAATGAAAAAATTCCCTAGGGCTTAGAATCCAAAATAGAAATTTTTATTTTTAATGAAAACTGACAAGATATTTTGAATTTGGCGGTCTGTAGCTAATGAACAGTAAATGTTAGAGGCACGGGGGTTGGGCCATTCGATTCTATGGACGTTTCTACATATGTCTAACATATTTTCATTTTTGGTTTCGGCTGATACTGTATTATAATGCAAAAAACCAAAAAAATTGTACCTACAAATATTCAGTAGTCTACTAAAAAATAAACCACCCTGTATATAAATGAAAAGTATCATTTTCCTCTAATACAGATCCGCTAGTTACGGGAAAAATAATGAAAAAATTCCCTAGGGCTTAGAATCCAAAATAGAAATTTTTATTTTTAATGAAAACTGACAAGATATTTTGAATTTGGCGGTCTGTAGCTAATGAACAGTAAATGTTAGAGGCACGGGGGTTGGGCCATTCGATTCTATGGACGTTTCTACATATGTCTAACATATTTTCATTTTTGGTTTCGGCTGATACTGTATTATAATGCAAAAAACCAAAAAAATGTACCTACAAATATTCAGTAGTCTACTAAAAAATAAACCACCCTGTATATAAATGAAAAGTATCATTTTCCTCTAATACAGATCCGCTAGTTACGGGAAAAATAATGAAAAAATTCCCTAGGGCTTAGAATCCAAAATAGAAATTTTTATTTTTAATGAAAACTGACAAGATATTTTGAATTTGGCGGTCTGTAGCTAATGAACAGTAAATGTTAGAGGCACGGGGGTTGGGCCATTCGATTCTATGGACGTTTCTACATATGTCTAACCTATTTTCATTTTTGGTTTCGGCTGATACTGTATTATAATGCAAAAAACCAAAAAAATGTACCTACAAATATTCAGTAGTCTACTAAAAAATAAACCACCCTGTATATAAATGAAAAGTATCATTTTCCTCTAATACAGATCCGCTAGTTACGGGAAAAATAATGAAAAAATTCCCTAGGGCTTAGAATCCAAAATAGAAATTTTTATTTTTAATGAAAACTGACAAGATATTTTGAATTTGGCGGTCTGTAGCTAATGAACAGTAAATGTTAGAGGCACGGGGGTTGGGCCATTCGATTCTATGGACGTTTCTACATATGTCTAACATATTTTCATTTTTGGTTTCGGCTGATACTGTATTATAATGCAAAAAACCAAAAAAATGTACCTACAAATATTCAGTAGTCTACTAAAAAATAAACCACCCTGTATATAAATGAAAAGTATCATTTTCCTCTAATACAGATCCGCTAGTTACGGGAAAAATAATGAAAAAATTCCCTAGGGCTTAGAATCCAAAATAGAAATTTTTATTTTTAATGAAAACTGACAAGATATTTTGAATTTGGCGGTCTGTAGCTAATGAACAGTAAATGATAGAGGCACGGGGGTTGGGCCATTCGATTCTATGGACGTTTCTACATATGTCTAACATATTTTCATTTTTGGTTTCGGCTGATACTGTATTATAATGCAAAAAACCAAAAAAATTGTACCTACAAATATTCAGTAGGCTACTAAAAAATAAACCACCCTGTATATAAATGAAAAGTATCATTTTCCTCTAATACAGATCCGCTAGTTACGGGAAAAATAATGAAAAAATTCCCTAGCGCTTAGAATCCAAAATAGAAATTTTTATTTTTAATGAAAACTGACAAGATATTTTGACTTTGGCGGTCTGTAGCTAATGAACAGTAAATGTTAGAGGCACGGGGGTTGGGCCATTCGATTCTATGGACGTTTCTACATATGTCTAACATATTTTCATTTTTGGTTTCGGCTGATACTGTATTATAATGCAAAAAACCAAAAAAATTGTACCTACAAATATTCAGTAGTCTACTAAAAAATAAACCACCCTGTATATAAATGAAAAGTATCATTTTCCTCTAATACAGATCCGCTAGTTACGGGAAAAATAATGAAAAAATTCCCTAGGGCTTAGAATCCAAAATAGAAATTTTTATTTTTAATGAAAACTGACAAGATATTTTGACTTTGGCGGTCTGTAGCTAATGAACAGTAAATGTTAGAGGCACGGAGGTTGGGCCATTCGATTCTATGGACGTTTCTACATATGTCTAACATATTTTCATTTTTGGTTTCGGCTGATACTGTATTATAATGCAAAAAACCAAAAAAATTGTACCTACAAATATTCAGTAGTCTACTAAAAAATAAACCACCCTGTATATAAATGAAAAGTATCATTTTCCTCTAATACAGATCCGCTAGTTACGGGAAAAATAATGAAAAAATTCCCTAGGGCTTAGAATCCAAAATAGAAATTTTTATTTTTAATGAAAACTGACAAGATATTTTGAATTTGGCGGTCTGTAGCTAATGAACAGTAAATGTTAGAGGCACGGGGGTTGGGCCATTCGATTCTATGGACGTTTCTACATATGTCTAACATATTTTCATTTTTGGTTTCGGCTGATACTGTATTATAATGCAAAAAACCAAAAAAATTGTACCTACAAATATTCAGTAGTCTACTAAAAAATAAACCACCCTGTATATAAATGAAAAGTATCATTTTCCTCTAATACAGATCCGCTAGTTACGGGAAAAATAATGAAAAAATTCCCTAGGGCTTAGAATCCAAAATAGAAATTTTTATTTTTAATGAAAACTGACAAGATATTTTGAATTTGGCGGTCTGTAGCTAATGAACAGTAAATGTTAGAGGCACGGGGGTTGGGCCATTCGATTCTATGGACGTTTCTACATATGTCTAACATATTTTCATTTTTGGTTTCGGCTGATACTGTATTATAATGCAAAAAACCAAAAAAATGTACCTACAAATATTCAGTAGTCTACTAAAAAATAAACCACCCTGTATATAAATGAAAAGAATCATTTTCCTCTAACACAGATCCGCTAGTTACGGGAAAAATAATGAAAAAATTCCCTAGGGCTTAGAATCCAAAATAGAAATTTTTATTTTTAATGAAACCTGACAAGATATTTTGACTTTGGCGATCTGTAGCTAATGAACAGTAAATGTTAGAGGCACGGGGGTTGGGCCATTCGATTCTATGGACGTTTCTACATATGTCTAACATATTTTCATTTTTGGTTTCGGCTGATACTGTATTATAATGCAAAAAACCAAAAAAATGTACCTACAAATATTCAGTAGTCTACTAAAAAATAAACCACCCTGTATATAAATGAAAAGTATCATTTTCCTCTAATACAGATCCGCTAGTTACGGGAAAAATAATGAAAAAATTCCCTAGGGCTTAGAATCCAAAATAGAAATTTTTATTTTTAATGAAACCTGACAAGATATTTTGACTTTGGCGGTCTGTAGCTAATGAACAGTAAATGTTAGAGGCACGGGGGTTGGGCCATTCGATTCTATGGACGTTTCTACATATGTCTAACATATTTTCATTTATGGTTTCGGCTGATACTGTATTATAATGCAAAAAACCAAAAAAAATGTACCTACAAATATTCAGTAGTCTACTAAAAAATAAACCACCCTGTATATAAATGAAAAGTATCATTTTCCTCTAATACAGATCCGCTAGTTACGGGAAAAATAATGAAAAAATTCCCTAGGGCTTAGAATCCAAAATAGAAATTTTTATTTTTAATGAAAACTGACAAGATATTTTGAATTTGGCGGTCTGTAGCTAATGAACAGTAAATGTTAGAGGCACGGGGGTTGGGCCATTCGATTCTATGGACGTTTCTACATATGTCTAACATATTTTCATTTTTGGTTTCGGCTGATACTGTATTATAATGCAAAAAACCAAAAAAATGTACCTACAAATATTCAGTAGTCTACTAAAAAATAAACCACCCTGTATATAAATGAAAAGTATCATTTTCCTCTAATACAGATCCGCTAGTTACGGGAAAAATAATGAAAAAATTCCCTAGGGCTTAGAATCCAAAATAGAAATTTTTATTTTTAATGAAAACTGACAAGATATTTTGAATTTGGCGGTCTGTAGCTAATGAACAGTAAATGTTAGAGGCACGGGGGTTGGGCCATTCGATTCTATGGACGTTTCTACATATGTCTAACATATTTGCATTTTTGGTTTCGGCTGATACTGTATTATAATGCAAAAAACCAAAAAAATGTACCTACAAATATTCAGTAGTCTACTAAAAAATAAACCACCCTGTATATAAATGAAAAGTATCATTTTCCTCTAATACAGATCCGCTAGTTACGGGAAAAATAATGAAAAAATTCCCTAGGGCTTAGAATCCAAAATAGAAATTTTTATTTTTAATGAAACCTGACAAGATATTTTGACTTTGGCGGTCTGTAGCTAATGAACAGTAAATGTTAGAGGCACGGGGGTTGGGCCATTCGATTCTATGGACGTTTCTACATATGTCTAACATATTTTCATTTTTGGTTTCGGCTGATACTGTATTATAATGCAAAAAACCAAAAAAATGTACCTACAAATATTCAGTAGTCTACTAAAAAATAAACCACCCTGTATATAAATGAAAAGTATCATTTTCCTCTAATACAGATCCGCTAGTTACGGGAAAAATAATGAAAAAATTCCCTAGGGCTTAGAATCCAAAATAGAAATTTTTATTTTTAATGAAACCTGACAAGATATTTTGACTTTGGCGGTCTGTAGCTAATGAACAGTAAATATTAGAGGCACGGGGGTTGGGCCATTCGATTCTATGGACGTTTCTACATATGTCTAACATATTTTCATTTTTGGTTTCGGCTGATACTGTATTATAATGCAAAAAACCAAAAAAAATGTACCTACAAATATTCAGTAGTCTACTAAAAAATAAACCACCCTGTATATAAATGAAAAGTATCATTTTCCTCTAATACAGATCCGCTAGTTACGGGAAAAATAATGAAAAAATTCCCTAGGGCTTAGAATCCAAAATAGAAATTTTTATTTTTAATGAAAACTGACAAGATATTTTGAATTTGGCGGTCTGTAGCTAATGAACAGTAAATGTTAGAGGCACGGGGGTTGGGCCATTCGATTCTATGGACGTTTCTACATATGTCTAACATATTTTCATTTTTGGTTTCGGCTGATACTGTATTATAATGCAAAAAACCAAAAAAATGTACCTACAAATATTCAGTAGTCTACTAAAAAATAAACCACCCTGTATATAAATGAAAAGTATCATTTTCCTCTAATACAGATCCGCTAGTTACGGGAAAAATAATGAAAAAATTCCCTAGGGCTTAGAATCCAAAATAGAAATTTTTATTTTTAATGAAAACTGACAAGATATTTTGAATTTGGCGGTCTGTAGCTAATGAACAGTAAATGTTAGAGGCACGGGGGTTGGGCCATTCGATTCTATGGACGTTTCTACATATGTCTAACATATTTTCATTTTTGGTTTCGGCTGATACTGTATTATAATGCAAAAAACCAAAAAAATGTACCTACAAATATTCAGTAGTCTACTAAAAAATAAACCACCCTGTATATAAATGAAAAGTATCATTTTCCTCTAATACAGATCCGCTAGTTACGGGAAAAATAATGAAAAAATTCCCTAGGGCTTAGAATCCAAAATAGAAATTTTTATTTTTAATGAAACCTGACAAGATATTTTGACTTTGGCGGTCTGTAGCTAATGAACAGTAAATGTTAGAGGCACGGGGGTTGGGCCATTCGATTCTATGGACGTTTCTACATATGTCTAACATATTTTCATTTTTGGTTTCGGCTGATACTGTATTATAATGCAAAAAACCAAAAAAATGTACCTACAAATATTCAGTAGTCTACTAAAAAATAAACCACCCTGTATATAAATGAAAAGTATCATTTTCCTCTAATACAGATCCGCTAGTTACGGGAAAAATAATGAAAAAATTCCCTAGGGCTTAGAATCCAAAATAGAAATTTTTATTTTTAATGAAACCTGACAAGATATTTTGACTTTGGCGGTCTGTAGCTAATGAACAGTAAATGTTAGAGGCACGGGGGTTGGGCCATTCGATTCTATGGACGTTTCTACATATGTCTAACATATTTTCATTTTTGGTTTCGGCTGATACTGTATTATAATGCAAAAAACCAAAAAAATGTACCTACAAATATTCAGTAGTCTACTAAAAAATAAACCACCCTGTATATAAATGAAAAGTATCATTTTCCTCTAATACAGATCCGCTAGTTACGGGAAAAATAATGAAAAAATTCCCTAGGGCTTAGAATCCAAAATAGAAATTTTTATTTTTAATGAAACCTGACAAGATATTTTGACTTTGGCGGTCTGTAGCTAATGAACAGTAAATGTTAGAGGCACGGGGGTTGGGCCATTCGATTCTATGGACGTTTCTACATATGTCCAACCTATTTTCATTTTTGGTTTCGGCTGATACTGTATTATAATGCAAAAAACCAAAAAAATGTACCTACAAATATTCAGTAGTCTACTAAAAAATAAACCACCCTGTATATAAATGAAAAGTATCATTTTCCTCTAATACAGATCCGCTAGTTACGGGAAAAATAATGAAAAAATTCCCTAGGGCTTAGAATCCAAAATAGAAATTTTTATTTTTAATGAAACCTGACAAGATATTTTGACTTTGGCGGTCTGTAGCTAATGAACAGTAAATGTTAGAGGCACGGGGGTTGGGCCATTCGATTCTATGGACGTTTCTACATATGTCTAACATATTTTCATTTTTGGTTTCGGCTGATACTGTATTATAATGCAAAAAACCAAAAAAATGTACCTACAAATATTCAGTAGTCTACTAAAAAATAAACCACCCTGTATATAAATGAAAAGTATCATTTTCCTTTAATACAGATCCGCTAGTTACGGGAAAAATAATGAAAAAATTCCCTAGGGCTTAGAATCCAAAATAGAAATTTTTATTTTTAATGAAAACTGACAAGATATTTTGAATTTGGCGGTCTGTAGCTAATGAACAGTAAATGTTAGAGGCACGGGGGTTGGGCCATTCGATTCTATGGACGTTTCTACATATGTCTAACATATTTTCATTTTTGGTTTCGGCTGATACTGTATTATAATGCAAAAAACCAAAAAAATGTACCTACAAATATTCAGTAGTCTACTAAAAAATAAACCACCCTGTATATAAATGAAAAGTATCATTTTCCTCTAATACAGATCCGCTAGTTACGGGAAAAATAATGAAAAAATTCCCTAGGGCTTAGAATCCAAAATAGAAATTTTTATTTTTAATGAAACCTGACAAGATATTTTGACTTTGGCGGTCTGTAGTTAATGAACAGTAAATGTTAGAGGCACGGGGGTTGGGCCATTCGATTCTATGGACGTTTCTACATATGTCTAACATATTTTCAATTTTGGTTTCGGCTGATACTGTATTATAATGCAAAAAACCAAAAAAATGTACCTACAAATATTCAGTAGTCTACTAAAAAATAAACCACCCTGTATATAAATGAAAAGTATCATTTTCCTCTAATACAGATCCGCTAGTTACGGGAAAAATAATGAAAAAATTCCCTAGGGCTTAGAATCCAAAATAGAAATTTTTATTTTTAATGAAACCTGACAAGATATTTTGACTTTGGCGGTCTGTAGCTAATGAACAGTAAATGTTAGAGGCACGGGGGTTGGGCCATTCGATTCTATGGACGTTTCTACATATGTCTAACATATTTTCATTTTTGGTTTCGGCTGATACTGTATTATAATGCAAAAAACCAAAAAAATGTACCTACAAATATTCAGTAGTCTACTAAAAAATAAACCACCCTGTATATAAATGAAAAGTATCATTTTCTTCTAATACAGATCCGCTAGTTACGGGAAAAATAATGAAAAAATTCCCTAGGGCTTAGAATCCAAAATAGAAATTTTTATTTTTAATGAAAACTGACAAGATATTTTGAATTTGGCGGTCTGTAGCTAATGAACAGTAAATGTTAGAGGCACGGAGGTTGGGCCATTCGATTCTATGGACGTTTCTACATATGTCTAACATATTTTCATTTTTGGTTTCGGCTGATACTGTATTATAATGCAAAAAACCAAAAAAATGTACCTACAAATATTCAGTAGTCTACTAAAAAATAAACCAGCCTGTATATAAATGAAAAGTATCATTTTCCTCTAATACAGATCCGCTAGTTACGGGAAAAATAATGAAAAAATTCCCTAGGGCTTAGAATCCAAAATAGAAATTTTTATTTTTAATGAAAACTGACAAGATATTTTGAATTTGGCGGTCTGTAGCTAATGAACAGTAAATGTTAGAGGCACGGAGGTTGGGCCATTCGATTCTATGGACGTTTCTACATATGTCTAACATATTTTCATTTTTGGTTTCGGCTGATACTGTATTATAATGCAAAAAACCAAAAAAATGTACCTACAAATATTCAGTAGTCTACTAAAAAATAAACCACCCTGTATATAAATGAAAAGTATCATTTTCCTCTAATACAGATCCGCTAGTTACGGGAAAAATAATGAAAAAATTCCCTAGGGCTTAGAATCCAAAATAGAAATTTTTATTTTTAATGAAAACTGACAAGATATTTTGACTTTGGCGGTCTGTAGCTAATGAACAGTAAATGTTAGAGGCACGGAGGTTGGGCCATTCGATTCTATGGACGTTTCTACATATGTCTAACATATTTTTATTTTTGGTTTCGGCTGATACTGTATTATAATGCAAAAAACCAAAAAAATGTACCTACAAATATTCAGTAGTCTACTAAAAATAAACCACCCTGTATATAAATAAAAAGTATCATTTTCCTCTAATACAGATCCGCTAGTTACGGGAAAAACAATGAAAAAATTCCCTAGGGCTTAGAATCCAAAATAGAAATTTTTATTTTTAATGAAAACTGACAAGATATTTTGAATTTGGCGGTCTGTAGCTAATGAACAGTAAATGTTAGAGGCACGGAGGTTGGGCCATTCGATTCTATGGACGTTTCTACATATGTCTAACATATTTTCATTTTTGGTTTCGGCTGATACTGTATTATAATGCAAAAAACCAAAAAAATGTACCTACAAATATTCAGTAGTCTACTAAAAAATAAACCACCCTGTATATAAATGAAAAGTATCATTTTCCTCTAACACAGATCCGCTAGTTACGGGAAAAATAATGAAAAAATTCCCTAGGGCTTAGAATCCAAAATAGAAATTTTTATTTTTAATGAAAACTGACAAGATATTTTGAATTTGGCGGTCTGTAGCTAATGAACAGTAAATGTTAGAGGCACGGAGGTTGGGCCATTCGATTCTATGGACGTTTCTACATATGTCTAACATATTTTCATTTTTGGTTTCGGCTGATACTGTATTATAATGCAAAAAACCAAAAAAATGTACCTACAAATATTCAGTAGTCTACTAAAAAATAAACCACCCTGTATATAAATGAAAAGTATCATTTTCCTCTAATACAGATCCGCTTGTTACGGGAAAAATAATGAAAAAATTCCCTAGGGCTTAGAATCCAAAATAGAAATTTTTATTTTTAATGAAAACTGACAAGATATTTTGACTTTGGCGGTCTGTAGCTAATGAACAGTAAATGTTAGAGGCACGGAGGTTAGGCCATTCGATTCTATGGACGTTTCTACATATGTCTAACATATTTTCATTTTTGGTTTCGGCTGATACTGTATTATAATGCAAAAAACCAAAAAAATGTACCTACAAATATTCAGTAGTCTACTAAAAAATAAACCACCCTGTATATAAATGAAAAGTATCATTTTCCTCTAATACAGATCCGCTAGTTACGGGAAAAATAATGAAAAAATTCCCTAGGGCTTAGAATCCAAAATAGAAATTTTTATTTTTAATGAAACCTGACAAGATATTTTGACTTTGGCGGTCTGTAGCTAATGAACAGTAAATGTTAGAGGCACGGGGGTTAGGCCATTCGATTCTATGGACGTTTCTACATATGTCTAACATATTTTCATTTTTGGTTTCGGCTGATACTGTATTATAATGCAAAAAACCAAAAAAATGTACCTACAAATATTCAGTAGTCTACTAAAAAATAAACCACCCTGTATATAAATGAAAAGTATCATTTTCCTCTAATACAGATCCGCTAGTTACGGGAAAAATAATGAAAAAATTCCCTAGGGCTTAGAATCCAAAATAGAAATTTTTATTTTTAATGAAAACTGACAAGATATTTTGAATTTGGCGGTCTGTAGCTAATGAACAGTAAATGTTAGAGGCACGGGGGTTGGGCCATTCGATTCTATGGACGTTTCTACATATGTCTAACATATTTTCATTTTTGGTTTCGGCTGATACTGTATTATAATGCAAAAAACCAAAAAAATGTACCTACAAATATTCAGTAGTCTACTAAAAAATAAACCACCCTGTATATAAATGAAAAGTATCATTTTCCTCTAATACAGATCCGCTAGTTACGGGAAAAATAATGAAAAAATTCCCTAGGGCTTAGAATCCAAAATAGAAATTTTTATTTTTAATGAAACCTGACAAGATATTTTGACTTTGGCGGTCTGTAGCTAATGAACAGTAAATGTTAGAGGCACGGGGGTTGGGCCATTCGATTCTATGGACGTTTCTACATATGTCTAACATATTTTCATTTTTGGTTTCGGCTGATACTGTATTATAATGCAAAAAACCAAAAAAATGTACCTACAAATATTCAGTAGTCTACTAAAAAATAAACCACCCTGTATATAAATGAAAAGTATCATTTTCCTCTAATACAGATCCGCTAGTTACGAGAAAAATAATGAAAAAATTCCCTAGGGCTTAGAATCCAAAATAGAAATTTTTATTTTTAATGAAACCTGACAAGATATTTTGACTTTGGCGGTCTGTAGCTAATGAACAGTAAATGTTAGAGGCACGGGGGTTGGGCCATTCGATTCTATGGACGTTTCTACATATGTCTAACATATTTTCATTTTTGGTTTCGGCTGATACTGTATTATAATGAAAAAAACCAAAAAAATTGTACCTACAAATATTCAGTAGTCTACTAAAAAATAAACCACCCTGTATATAAATGAAAAGTATCATTTTCCTCTAATACAGATCCGCTAGTTACGGGAAAAATAATGAAAAAATTCCCTAGGGCTTAGAATCCAAAATAGAAATTTTTATTTTTAATGAAAACTGACAAGATATTTTGATTTTGGCGGTCTGTAGCTAATGAACAGTAAATGTTAGAGGCACGGGGGTTGGGCCATTCGATTGTATGGACGTTTCTACATATGTCTAACATATTTTCATTTTTGGTTTCGGCTGATACTGTATTATAATGAAGAAAACCAAAAAAATTGTACCTACAAATATTCAGTAGTCTACTAAAAAATAAACCACCCTGTATATAAATGAAAAGTATCATTTTCCTCTAATACAGATCCGCTAGTTACGGGAAAAATAATGAAAAAATTCCCTAGGGCTTAGAATCCAAAATAGAAATTTTTATTTTTAATGAAAACTGACAAGATATTTTGATTTTGGCGGTCTGTAGCTAATGAACAGTAAATGTTAGAGGCACGGGGGTTGGGCCATTCGATTGTATGGACGTTTCTACATATGTCTAACATATTTTCATTTTTGGTTTCGGCTGATACTGTATTATAATGAAAAAAACCAAAAAAATTGTACCTACAAATATTCAGTAGTCTACTAAAAAATAAACCACCCTGTATATAAATGAAAAGTATCATTTTCCTCTAATACAAAGCCGCTAGTTACGGGAAAAATTATGAAAAAATTTCCTAGGGCTTAGAATCCAAAATAGAAATTTTTATTTTTAATGAAAACTGACAAGATATTTTGACTTTGGCGGTCTGTAGCTAATGAACAGTAAATGTTAGAGGCACGGGGGTTGGGCCATTCGATTGTATGGACATTTTTACATATATCTAACATATTTTCATTTTTGGTTTCGGCTGATACTGTATTATAATGAAGAAAACCAAAAAAATTGTACCTACAAATATTCAGTAGTCTACTAAAAAATAAACCACCCTGTATATAAATGAAAAGTATCATTTTCCTCTAATACAGATCCGCTAGTTACGGGAAAAATAATGAAAAAATTCCCTAGGGCTTAGAATCCAAAATAGAAATTTTTATTTTTAATGAAACCTGACAAGATATTTTGACTTTGGCGGTCTGTAGCTAATGAACAGTAAATGTTAGAGGCACGGGGGTTGGGCCATTCGATTCTATGGACGTTTCTACATATGTCTAACATATTTTCATTTTTGGTTTCGGCTGATACTGTATTATAATGCAAAAAACCAAAAAATTGTACCTACAAATATTCAGTAGTCTACTAAAAAATAAACCACCCTGTATATAAATAAAAAGTATAATTTTCCTCTAATACAGATCCGCTAGTTACGGGAAAAATAATGAAAAAATTCCTTAGAGCTTAGAATCCAAAATAGAAATTTTTATTTTTAATGAAAACTGACAAGATTTTTTGATTTTGGCGGTCTGTAGCTAATGAACAGTAAATGTTAGAGGCACGGGGGTTGGGCCATTCGATTCTATGGACGTTTCTACATATGTCTAACATATTTTCATTTTTGGTTTCGGCTGATACTGTATTATAATGCAGAAAACCAAAAAAATCGTACCTACAAATATTCAGTAGTCTACTAAAAAATAAACCAGCCTGTATATAAATGAAAAGTATCATTTTCCTCTAATACAGATCCGCTAGTTACGGGAAAAATAATGAAAAAATTCCCTAGGGCTTAGAATCCAAAATAGAAATTTTTATTTTTAATGAAAACTGACAAGATATTTTGATTTTGGCGGTCTGTAGCTAATGAACAGTAAATGTTTGAGGCACGGGGGTTGAGCCATTCGATTCTATGGACGTTTCTACATATGTCTAACATATTTTCATTTTTGGTTTCGGCTGATACTGTATTATAATGCAAAAAACCAAAAAAATTGTACCTACAAATATTCAGTAGTCTACTAAAAAATAAACCACCCTGTATATAACTGAAAAGTATCATTTTCCTCTAATACAAATCCGCGTGTTACGGGAAAATTAATGCAAAAAATCCCTAGGGCTTAGAATCCAAAATAAAAATTTTTATTTTTAATGAAAACTGACAAGATATTTTGACTTTGGCGGTCTGTAGCTAATGAACAGTAAATGTTAGAGGCACGGGGGTTGGGCCATTCGATTCTATGGACGTTTTGACATATGTCTAACATATTTTCATTTTTGGTTTCGGTTGAGACTGTATTATAATGCAGAAAACCAAAAAAATTGTACCTACAAATATTCAGTAGTCTACTAAAAAATAAACCACCCTGTATATAAATGAAAAGTATCATTTTCCTCTAATACAAATCCGCGTGTTACGGGAAAAATAATGAAAAAATTCCCTAGGGCTTAGAATCCAAAATAGAAATTTTTATTTTTAATGAAAACTGACAAGATATTTTGAATTTGGCGGTCTGTAGCTAATGAACAGTAAATGTTAGAGGCACGGGGGTTAGGCCATTCGATTCTATGGACGTTTCTACATATGCCTATTATATTTTCATTTTTGGTTTCTGCTGATACTGTATTATAATGCAAAAAACCAAAAAAAAATTGTACCTACAAATATTCAGTAGTCGACTAAAAAATAAACCAGCCTGTATATAAATGAAAAGTATCATTTTCCTCTAATACAGATCCGCTAGTTACGGGAAAAATAATGAAAAAATTTCCTAGGGCTTAGAATCCAAAATAGAAATTTTTATTTTTAATGAAAACTGACAAGAAATTTTGATTTTGACGGTCTGTAGCTAATGAACAGTAAATGTTAGAGGCACGGGGGTTGGGCCATTCGATTTTATGGACGTTTCTGCATATGTCTAAAATATTTTTATTTTTGGTTTCGGCTGATACTGTATTATAATGCAGAAAACCAAAAAAATCGTACCTACAAATATTCAGTAGTCTACTAAAAAATAAACCAGCCTGTATATAAATGAAAAGTATCATTTTCCTCTAATACAGATCCGCTAGTTACGGGAAAAATAATGAAAAAATTCCCTAGGGCTTAGAATCCAAAATAGAAATTTTTATTTTTAATGAAAACTGACAAGATATTTTGATTTTGGCGGTCTGTAGCTAATGAACAGTAAATGTTTGAGGCACGGGGGTTGAGCCATTCGATTCTATGGACGTTTCTACATATGTCTAACATATTTTCATTTTTGGTTTCGGCTGATACTGTATTATAATGCAAAAAACCAAAAAAATTGTACCTACAAATATTCAGTAGTCTACTAAAAAATAAACCACCCTGTATATAACTGAAAAGTATCATTTTCCTCTAATACAAATCCGCGTGTTACGGGAAAATTAATGCAAAAAATCCCTAGGGCTTAGAATCCAAAATAAAAATTTTTATTTTTAATGAAAACTGACAAGATATTTTGACTTTGGCGGTCTGTAGCTAATGAACAGTAAATGTTAGAGGCACGGGGGTTGGGCCATTCGATTCTATGGACGTTTTGACATATGTCTAACATATTTTCATTTTTGGTTTCGGTTGAGACTGTATTATAATGCAGAAAACCAAAAAAATTGTACCTACAAATATTCAGTAGTCTACTAAAAAATAAACCACCCTGTATATAAATGAAAAGTATCATTTTCCTCTAATACAAATCCGCGTGTTACGGGAAAAATAATGAAAAAATTCCCTAGGGCTTAGAATCCAAAATAGAAATTTTTATTTTTAATGAAAACTGACAAGATATTTTGAATTTGGCGGTCTGTAGCTAATGAACAGTAAATGTTAGAGGCACGGGGGTTAGGCCATTCGATTCTATGGACGTTTCTACATATGCCTATTATATTTTCATTTTTGGTTTCTGCTGATACTGTATTATAATGCAAAAAACCAAAAAAAAATTGTACCTACAAATATTCAGTAGTCGACTAAAAAATAAACCAGCCTGTATATAAATGAAAAGTATCATTTTCCTCTAATACAGATCCGCTAGTTACGGGAAAAATAATGAAAAAATTTCCTAGGGCTTAGAATCCAAAATAGAAATTTTTATTTTTAATGAAAACTGACAAGAAATTTTGATTTTGACGGTCTGTAGCTAATGAACAGTAAATGTTAGAGGCACAGGGGTTGGGCCATTCGATTTTATGGACGTTTCTGCATATGTCTAAAATATTTTTATTTTTGGTTTCGGCTGATACTGTATTATAATGCAAAAAACCAAAAAAATGTACCTACAAATATTCAGTAGTCTACTAAAAAATAAACCACCCTGTATATAAATGAAAAGTATCATTTTCCTCTAATACAGATCCGCTAGTTACGGGAAAAATAATGAAAAAATTCCCTAGGGCTTAGAATCCAAAATAGAAATTTTTATTTTTAATGAAAACTGACAAGATTTTTTGACTTTGGCGGTCTGTAGCTAATGAACAGTAAATGTTAGAGGCACGGGGGTTGGGCCATTCGATTCTATGGACGTTTCTACATATGTCTAACATATTTTCATTTTTGGTTTCGGCTGATACTGTATTATAATGCAGAAAACCAAAAAAATCGTACCTACAAATATTCAGTAGTCTACTAAAAAATAAACCAGCCTGTATATAAATGAAAAGTATCATTTTCCTCTAATACAGATCCGCTAGTTACGGGAAAAATAATGAAAAAATTCCCTAGGGCTTAGAATCCAAAATAGAAATTTTTATTTGTAATGAAAACTGACAAGATATTTTGACTTTGGCGGTCTGTAGCTAATGAACAGTAAATGTTAGAGGCACGGGGGTTAGGCCATTCGATTCTATGGACGTTTCTACATATGTCTAACATATTTTCATTTTTGGTTTCGGTTGATACTGTATTATAATGCAAAAAACCAAAAAAATTGTACCTACAAATATTCAGTAGTCTACTAAAAAATAAACCAGCCTGTATATAAATGAAACGTATCATTTTCCTCTAATACAGATCCGCTAGTTACGGGAAAAATAATGAAAAAATTGCCTAGGGCTTAGAATTTAAAATAGAAATTTTTATTTTTAATGAAAACTGACAAGATATTTTGACTTTGGCGGTCTGTAGCTAATGAACAGTAAATGTTAGAGGCACGGGGGTTAAGCCATTCGATTCTATGGACGTTTCTACATATGCCTAACATATTTTCATTTTTGGTTTCGGCTGATACTGTATTATAATGCAGAAAACCAAAAAAATTGTACCTACAAATATTCAGTAGTCTACTAAAAAATAAACCAGCCTGTATATAAATGAAACGTATCATTTTCCTCTAATACAGATCCGCTAGTTACGGGAAAAATAATGAAAAAATTCCCTAGGGCTTAGAATCCAAAATAGAAATTTTTATTTTTAATGAAAACTGACAAGATATTTTGACTTTGGCGGTCTGTAGCTAATGAACAGTAAATGTTAGAGGCACGGAGGTTGGGCCATTCGATTCTATGGACGTTTCTACATATGTCTAACATATTTTTATTTTTGGTTTCGGCTGATACTGTATTATAATGCAAAAAACCAAAAAAATGTACCTACAAATATTCAGTAGTCTACTAAAAAATAAACCACCCTGTATATAAATAAAAAGTATCATTTTCCTCTAATACAGATCCGCTAGTTACGGGAAAAACAATGAAAAAATTCCCTAGGGCTTAGAATCCAAAATAGAAATTTTTATTTTTAATGAAAACTGACAAGATATTTTGAATTTGGCGGTCTGTAGCTAATGAACAGTAAATGTTAGAGGCACGGAGGTTGGGCCATTCGATTCTATGGACGTTTCTACATATGTCTAACATATTTTCATTTTTGGTTTCGGCTGATACTGTATTATAATGCAAAAAACCAAAAAAATGTACCTACAAATATTCAGTAGTCTACTAAAAAATAAACCACCCTGTATATAAATGAAAAGTATCATTTTCCTCTAATACAGATCCGCTAGTTACGGGAAAAATAATGAAAAAATTCCCTAGGGCTTAGAATCCAAAATAGAAATTTTTATTTTTAATGAAAACTGACAAGATATTTTGACTTTGGCGGTCTGTAGCTAATGAACAGTAAATGTTAGAGGCACGGAGGTTGGGCCATTCGATTCTATGGACGTTTCTACATATGTCTAACATATTTTCATTTTTGGTTTCGGCTGATACTGTATTATAATGCAAAAAACCAAAAAAATGTACCTACAAATATTCAGTAGTCTACTAAAAAATAAACCACCCTGTATATAAATGAAAAGTATCATTTTCCTCTAATACAGATCCGCTAGTTACGAGAAAAATAATGAAAAAATTCCCTAGGGCTTAGAATCCAAAATAGAAATTTTTATTTTTAATGAAACCTGACAAGATATTTTGAATTTGGCGGTCTGTAGCTAATGAACAGTAAATGTTAGAGGCACGGGGGTTGGGCCATTCGATTCTATGGACGTTTCTACATATGTCTAACATATTTTCATTTCTGGTTTCGGCTGATACTGTATTATAATGAAAAAAACCAAAAAAATTGTACCTACAAATATTCAGTAGTCTACTAAAAAATAAACCACCCTGTATATAAATGAAAAGTATCATTTTCCTCTAATACAGATCCGCTAGTTACGGGAAAATAATGAAAAAATTCCCTAGGGCTTAGAATCCAAAATAGAAATTTTTATTTTTAATGAAAACTGACAAGATATTTTGATTTTGGCGGTCTGTAGCTAATGAACAGTAAATGTTAGAGGCACGGGGGTTGGGCCATTCGATTGTATGGACGTTTCTACATATGTCTAACATATTTTCATTTTTGGTTTCGGCTGATACTGTATTATAATGAAGAAAACCAAAAAAATTGTACCTACAAATATTCAGTAGTCTACTAAAAAATAAACCACCCTGTATATAAATGAAAAGTATCATTTTCCTCTAATACAAAGCCGCTAGTTACGGGAAAAATTATGAAAAAATTTCCTAGGGCTTAGAATCCAAAATAGAAATTTTTATTTTTAATGAAAACTGACAAGATATTTTGAATTTGGCGGTCTGAAGCTAATGAACAGTAAATGTTAGAGGCACGGGGGTTGGGCCATTCGATTCTATGGACGTTTTGACATATGTCTAACATATTTTCATTTTTGGTTTCGGTTGAGACTGTATTATAATGCAGAAAACCAAAAAAATTGTACCTACAAATATTCAGTAGTCTACTAAAAAATAAACCACCCTGTATATAAATGAAAAGTATCATTTTCCTCTAATACAAATCCGCGTGTTACGGGAAAAATAATGAAAAAATTCCCTA
This sequence comes from Harpalus rubripes, assembly GCA_963082715.1. Taxonomy (NCBI): domain Eukaryota; kingdom Metazoa; phylum Arthropoda; class Insecta; order Coleoptera; family Carabidae; genus Harpalus; species Harpalus rubripes. The sequence goes on along the minus strand of OY720457.1, from coordinate 62,025,277 downwards.
GGGCTTAGAATCCAAAATAGAAATTTTTATTTTTAATGAAAACTGACAAGATATTTTGACTTTGGCGGTCTGTAGCTAATGAACAGTAAATGTTAGAGGCACGGGGGTTAGGCCATTCGATTCTATGGACGTTTCTACATATGCCTATTATATTTTCATTTTTGGTTTCGGCTGATACTGTATTATAATGCAAAAAACCAAAAAAAAATTGTACCTACAAATATTCAGTAGTCGACTAAAAAATAAACCACCCTGTATATAAATGAAAAGTATCATTTTCCTCTAATACAGATCCGCTAGTTACGGGAAAAATAATGAAAAAATTTCCTAGGGCTTAGAATCCAAAATAGAAATTTTTATTTTTAATGAAAACTGACAAGAAATTTTGATTTTGACGGTCTGTAGCTAATGAACAGTAAATGTTAGAGGCACAGGGGTTGGGCCATTCGATTTTATGGACGTTTCTGCATATGTCTAAAATATTTTTATTTTTGGTTTCGGCTGATACTGTATTATAATGCAAAAAACCAAAAAAAAATTGTACCTACAAATATTCAGTAGTCGACTAAAAAATAAACCACCCTGTATATAAATGAAAAGTATCATTTTCCTCTAATACAGATCCGCTAGTTACGGGAAAAATAATGAAAAAATTCCCTAGGGCTTAGAATCCAAAATAGAAATTTTTATTTTTAATGAAAACTGACAAGATTTTTTGACTTTGGCGGTCTGTAGCTAATGAACAGTAAATGTTAGAGGCACGGGGGTTGGGCCATTCGATTCTATGGACGTTTCTACATATGTCTAACATATTTTCATTTTTGGTTTCGGTTGATACTGTATTATAATGCAAAAAACCAAAAAAATTGTACCTACAAATATTCAGTAGTCTACTAAAAAATAAACCAGCCTGTATATAAATGAAACGTATCATTTTCCTCTAATACAGATTTGCTAGTTACGGGAAAAATAATGAAAAAATTCCCTAGGGCTTAGAATCCAAAATAGAAATTTTTATTTTTAATGAAAACTGACAAGATATTTTGACTTTGGCGGTCTGTAGCTAATGAACAGTAAATGTTAGAGGCACGGAGGTTGGGCCATTCGATTCTATGGACGTTTCTACATATGTCTAACATATTTTTATTTTTGGTTTCGGCTGATACTGTATTATAATGCAAAAAACCAAAAAAATGTACCTACAAATATTCAGTAGTCTACTAAAAAATAAACCACCCTGTATATAAATAAAAAGTATCATTTTCCTCTAATACAGATCCGCTAGTTACGGGAAAAACAATGAAAAAATTCCCTAGGGCTTAGAATCCAAAATAGAAATTTTTATTTTTAATGAAAACTGACAAGATATTTTGAATTTGGCGGTCTGTAGCTAATGAACAGTAAATGTTAGAGGCACGGAGGTTGGGCCATTCGATTCTATGGACGTTTCTACATATGTCTAACATATTTTCATTTTTGGTTTCGGCTGATACTGTATTATAATGCAAAAAACCAAAAAAATGTACCTACAAATATTCAGTAGTCTACTAAAAAATAAACCACCCTGTATATAAATGAAAAGTATCATTTTCCTCTAACACAGATCCGCTAGTTACGGGAAAAATAATGAAAAAATTCCCTAGGGCTTAGAATCCAAAATAGAAATTTTTATTTTTAATGAAAACTGACAAGATATTTTGAATTTGGCGGTCTGTAGCTAATGAACAGTAAATGTTAGAGGCACGGAGGTTGGGCCATTCGATTCTATGGACGCTTCTACATATGTCTAACATATTTTCATTTTTGGTTTCGGCTGATACTGTATTATAATGCAAAAAACCAAAAAAATGTACCTACAAATATTCAGTAGTCTACTAAAAAATAAACCACCCTGTATATAAATGAAAAGTATCATTTTCCTCTAATACAGATCCGCTAGTTACGGGAAAAATAATGAAAAAATTCCCTAGGGCTTAGAATCCAAAATAGAAATTTTTATTTTTAATGAAACCTGACAAGATATTTTTACTTTGGCGGTCTGTAGCTAATGAACAGTAAATGTTAGAGGCACGGGGGTTGGGCCATTCGATTCTATGGACGTTTCTACATATGTCTAACATATTTTCATTTTTGGTTTCGGCTGATACTGTATTATAATGCAAAAAACCAAAAAAATGTACCTACAAATATTCAGTAGTCTACTAAAAAATAAACCACCCTGTATATAAATGAAAAGTATCATTTTCCTCTAATACAGATCCGCTAGTTACGAGAAAAATAATGAAAAAATTCCCTAGGGCTTAGAATCCAAAATAGAAATTTTTATTTTTAATGAAACCTGACAAGATATTTTGACTTTGGCGGTCTGTAGCTAATGAACAGTAAATGTTAGAGGCACGGGGGTTGGGCCATTCGATTCTATGGACGTTTCTACATATGTCTAACATATTTTCATTTTTGGTTTCGGCTGATACTGTATTATAATGAAAAAAACCAAAAAAATTGTACCTACAAATATTCAGTAGTCTACTAAAAAATAAACCACCCTGTATATAAATGAAAAGTATCATTTTCCTCTAATACAGATCCGCTAGTTACGGGAAAAATAATGAAAAAATTCCCTAGGGCTTAGAATCCAAAATAGAAATTTTTATTTTTAATGAAAACTGACAAGATATTTTGATTTTGGCGGTCTGTAGCTAATGAACAGTAAATGTTAGAGGCACGGGGGTTGGGCCATTCGATTGTATGGACGTTTCTACATATGTCTAACATATTTTCATTTTTGGTTTCGGCTGATACTGTATTATAATGAAGAAAACCAAAAAAATTGTACCTACAAATATTCAGTAGTCTACTAAAAAATAAACCACCCTGTATATAAATGAAAAGTATCATTTTCCTCTAATACAAAGCCGCTAGTTACGGGAAAAATTATGAAAAAATTTCCTAGGGCTTAGAATCCAAAATAGAAATTTTTATTTTTAATGAAAACTGACAAGATATTTTGACTTTGGCGGTCTGTAGCTAATGAACAGTAAATGTTAGAGGCACGGGGGTTGGGCCATTCGATTGTATGGACATTTTTACATATATCTAACATATTTTCATTTTTGGTTTCGGCTGATACTGTATTATAATGAAGAAAACCAAAAAAATTGTACCTATAAATATTCAGTAGTCTACTAAAAAATAAACCACCCTGTATATAAATGAAAAGTATCATTTTCCTCTAATACAGATCCGCTAGTTACGGGAAAAATAATGAAAAAATTCCCTAGGGCTTAGAATCCAAAATAGAAATTTTTATTTTTAATGAAACCTGACAAGATATTTTGACTTTGGCGGTCTGTAGCTAATGAACAGTAAATGTTAGAGGCACGGGGGTTGGGCCATTCGATTCTATGGACGTTTCTACATATGTCTAACATATTTTCATTTTTGGTTTCGGCTGATACTGTATTATAATGCAAAAAACCAAAAAATTGTACCTACAAATATTCAGTAGTCTACTAAAAAATAAACCACCCTGTATATAAATAAAAAGTATAATTTTCCTCTAATGCAGATCCGCTAGTTACGGGAAAAATAATGAAAAAATTCCCTAGGGCTTAGAATCCAAAATAGAAATTTTTATTTTTAATGAAAACTGACAAGATATTTTGAATTTGGCGGTCTGTAGCTAATGAACAGTAAATGTTAGAGGCACGGGGGTTGGGCCATTCGATTGTATGGACATTTTTACATATATCTAACATATTTTCATTTTTGGTTTCGGCTGATACTGTATTATAATGAAGAAAACCAAAAAAATTGTACCTACAAATATTCAGTAGTCTACTAAAAAATAAACCACCCTGTATATAAATGAAAAGTATCATTTTCCTCTAATACAGATCCGCTAGTTACGGGAAAAATAATGAAAAAATTCCCTAGGGCTTAGAATCCAAAATAGAAATTTTTATTTTTAATGAAAACTGACAAGATATTTTGACTTTGGCGGTCTGTAGCTAATGAACAGTAAATGTTAGAGGCACTGGGGTTGGGCTATTCGATTCTATGGACGTTTCTACATATGTTTAACATATTTTCATTTTTGGTTTCGGCTGATACTGTATTATAATGCAAAAAACCAAAAAAATTGTACCTACAAATATTCAGTAGTCTACTAAAAAATAAACCACCCTGTATATAACTGAAAAGTATCATTTTCCTCTAATACAAATCCGCGTGTTACGGGAAAAATAATGCAAAAAATCCCTAGGGCTTAGAATCCAAAATAGAAATTTTTATTTTTAATGAAAACTGACAAGATTTTTTGACTTTGGCGGTCTGTAGCTAATGAACAGTAAATGTTAGAGGCACGGGGGTTGGGCCATTCGATTCTGTGGACGTTTCTACATATGTCTAACATATTTTCATTTTTGGTTTCGGCTGATACTGTATTATAATGCAGAAAACCAAAAAAATCGTACCTACAAATATTCAGTAGTCTACTAAAAAATAAACCAGCCTGTATATAAATGAAAAGTATCATTTTCCTCTAATACAGATCCGCTAGTTACGGGAAAAATAATGAAAAAATTCCCTAGGGCTTAGAATCCAAAATAGAAATTTTTATTTTTAATGAAAACTGACAAGATATTTTGATTTTGGCGGTCTGTAGCTAATGAACAGTAAATGTTTGAGGCACGGGGGTTGAGCCATTCGATTCTATGGACGTTTCTACATATGTCTAACATATTTTCATTTTTGGTTTCGGCTGATACTGTATTATAATGCAAAAAACCAAAAAAATTGTACCTACAAATATTCAGTAGTCTACTAAAAAATAAACCACCCTGTATATAACTGAAAAGTATCATTTTCCTCTAATACAAATCCGCGTGTTACGGGAAAATTAATGCAAAAAATCCCTAGGGCTTAGAATCCAAAATAGAAATTTTTATTTTTAATGAAAACTGACAAGATATTTTGACTTTGGCGGTCTGTAGCTAATGAACAGTAAATGTTAGAGGCACGGGGGTTGGGCCATTCGATTCTATGGACGTTTTTACATATGTCTAACATATTTTCATTTTTGGTTTCGGTTGAGACTGTATTATAATGCAGAAAACCAAAAAAATTGTACCTACAAATATTCAGTAGTCTACTAAAAAATAAACCACCCTGTATATAAATGAAAAGTATCATTTTCCTCTAATACAAATCCGCGTGTTACGGGAAAAATAATGAAAAAATTCCCTAGGGCTTAGAATCCAAAATAGAAATTTTTATTTTTAATGAAAACTGACAAGATATTTTGACTTTGGCGGTCTGTAGCTAATGAACAGTAAATGTTAGAGGCACGGGGGTTGGGCCATTCGATTCTATGGACGTTTCTACATATGTCTAACATATTTTCATTTTTGGTTTCGGCTGATACTGTATTATAATGCAGAAAACCAAAAAAATCGTACCTACAAATATTCAGTAGTCTACTAAAAAATAAACCAGCCTGTATATAAATGAAAAGTATCATTTTCCTCTAATACAGATCCGCTAGTTACGGGAAAAATAATGAAAAAATTCCCTAGGGCTTAGAATCCAAAATAGAAATTTTTATTTTTAATGAAAACTGACAAGATATTTTGATTTTGGCGGTCTGTAGCTAATGAACAGTAAATGTTTGAGGCACGGGGGTTGAGCCATTCGATTCTATGGACGTTTCTACATATGTCTAACATATTTTCATTTTTGGTTTCGGCTGATACTGTATTATAATGCAAAAAACCAAAAAAATTGTACCTACAAATATTCAGTAGTCTACTAAAAAATAAACCACCCTGTATATAACTGAAAAGTATCATTTTCCTCTAATACAAATCCGCGTGTTACGGGAAAATTAATGCAAAAAATCCCTAGGGCTTAGAATCCAAAATAGAAATTTTTATTTTTAATGAAAACTGACAAGATATTTTGACTTTGGCGGTCTGTAGCTAATGAACAGTAAATGTTAGAGGCACGGGGGTTAGGCCATTCGATTCTATGGACGTTTCTACATATGTCTAACATATTTTCATTTTTGGTTTCGGTTGATACTGTATTATAATGCAAAAAACCAAAAAAATTGTACCTACAAATATTCAGTAGTCGACTAAAAAATAAACCACCCTGTATATAAATGAAAAGTATCATTTTCCTCTAATACAGATCCGCTAGTTACGGGAAAAATAATGAAAAAATTTCCTAGGGCTTAGAATCCAAAATAGAAATTTTTATTTTTAATGAAAACTGACAAGAAATTTTGATTTTGACGGTCTGTAGCTAATGAACAGTAAATGTTAGAGGCACAGGGGTAGGGCCATTCGATTTTATGGACGTTTCTGCATATGTCTAAAATATTTTTATTTTTGGTTTCGGCTGATACTGTATTATAATGCAAAAAACCAAAAAAAAATTGTACCTACAAATATTCAGTAGTCGACTAAAAAATAAACCACCCTGTATATAAATGAAAAGTATCATTTTCCTCTAATACAGATCCGCTAGTTACGGGAAAAATAATGAAAAAATTCCCTAGGGCTTAGAATCCAAAATAGAAATTTTTATTTTTAATGAAAACTGACAAGATTTTTTGACTTTGGCGGTCTGTAGCTAATGAACAGTAAATGTTAGAGGCACGGGGGTTGGGCCATTCGATTCTATGGACGTTTCTACATATGTCTAACATATTTTCATTTTTGGTTTCGGCTGATACTGTATTATAATGCAGAAAACCAAAAAAATCGTACCTACAAATATTCAGTAGTCTACTAAAAAATAAACCAGCCTGTATATAAATGAAAAGTATCATTTTCCTCTAATACAGATCCGCTAGTTACGGGAAAAATAATGAAAAAATTCCCTAGGGCTTAGAATCCAAAATAGAAATTTTTATTTGTAATGAAAACTGACAAGATATTTTGACTTTGGCGGTCTGTAGCTAATGAACAGTAAATGTTAGAGGCACGGGGGTTAGGCCATTCGATTCTATGGACGTTTCTACATATGTCTAACATATTTTTATTTTTGGTTTCGGTTGATACTGTATTATAATGCAAAAAACCAAAAAAATTGTACCTACAAATATTCAGTAGTCTACTAAAAAATAAACCAGCCTGTATATAAATGAAACGTATCATTTTCCTCTAATACAGATCCGCTAGTTACGGGAAAAATAATGAAAAAATTGCCTAGGGCTTAGAATTTAAAATAGAAATTTTTATTTTTAATGAAAACTGACAAGATATTTTGACTTTGGCGGTCTGTAGCTAATGAACAGTAAATGTTAGAGGCACGGGGGTTAAGCCATTCGATTCTATGGACGTTTCTACATATGCCTAACATATTTTCATTTTTGGTTTCGGCTGATACTGTATTATAATGCAGAAAACCAAAAAAATTGTACCTACAAATATTCAGTAGTCTACTAAAAAATAAACCAGCCTGTATATAAATGAAACGTATCATTTTCCTCTAATACAGATCCGCTAGTTACGGGAAAAATAATGAAAAAATTGCCTAGGGCTTAGAATCCAAAATAGAAATTTTTATTTTTAATGAAAACTGACAAGATATTTTGACTTTGGCGGTCTGTAGCTAATGAACAGTAAATGTTAGAGGCACGGGGGTTAGGCCATTCGATTCTATGGACGTTTCTACATATGTCTAATATATTTTCATTTTTGGTTTCGGTTGATACTGTATTATAATGCAAAAAACCAAAAAAATTGTACCTACAAATATTCAGTAGTCTACTAAAAAATAAACCAGCCTGTATATAAATGAAACGTACCATTTTCCTCTAATACAGATCCGCTAGTTACGGGAAAAATAATGAAAAAATTGCCTAGGGCTTAGAATTTAAAATAGAAATTTTTATTTTTAATGAAAACTGACAAGATATTTTGACTTTGGCGGTCTGTAGCTAATGAACAGTAAATGTTAGAGGCACGGGGGTTAAGCCATTCGATTCTATGGACGTTTCTACATATGCCTAACATATTTTCATTTTTGGTTTCGGCTGATACTGTATTATAATGCAGAAAACCAAAAAAATTGTACCTACAAATATTCAGTAGTCTACTAAAAAATAAACCAGCCTGTATATAAATGAAACGTATCATTTTCCTCTAATACAGATCCGCTAGTTACGGGAAAAATAATGAAAAAATTGCCTAGGGCTTAGAATCCAAAATAGAAATTTTTATTTTTAATGAAAACTGACAAGATATTTTGACTTTGGCGGTCTGTAGCTAATGAACAGTAAATGTTAGAGGCACGGGGGTTGGGCCATTCGATTCTATGGACGTTTCTACATATGTCTAACATATTTTCATTTTTGGTTTCGGCTGATACTGTATTATAATGCAAAAAACCAAAAAAAATTGTACATACAAATACTCAGTAGTCTACAAAAAAATAAACCACCCTGTATATAAATGAAAAGTATCATTTTCCTCTAATACAGATCCGCTAGTTACGGGAAAAATAATGAAAAAATTCCCTAGGGCTTAGAATTTAAAATAGAAATTTTTATTTTTAATGAAAACTGACAAGATTTTTTGACTTTGGCGGTCTGTAGCTAATAAACAGTAAATGTTAGAGGCACAGGGGTTGGGCCATTCGATTCTATGGACGTTTCTACATATGTCTAACATATTTTCATTTTTGGTTACGGCTGATACTGTATTATAATGCAAAAAACCAAAAAAAAATTGTACCTACAAATATTCAGTAGTCTAATAAAAAATAAACCAGCCTGTATATAAATGAAAAGTATCGTTTTTCTCTAATACAGATCCGCTAGTTACGGGAAAAATAATGAAAAAATTGCCTAGGGCTTAGAATCCAAAATAGAAATTTTTATTTTTAATGAAAACTGACAAGATATTTTGACTTTGGCGGTCTGTAGCTAATGAACAGTAAATGTTAGAGGCACGGGGGTTGGGCCATTCGATTCTATGGACGTTTCTACATATGTCTAACATATTTTCATTTTTGGTTTCGGTTGATACTGTATTATAATGCAAAAAACCAAAAAAATTGTACCTACAAATATTCAGTAGTCTACTAAAAAATAAACCAGCCTGTATATAAATGAAACGTATCATTTTCCTCTAATACAGATCCGCTAGTTACGGGAAAAATAATGAAAAAATTGCCTAGGGCTTAGAATCCAAAATAGAAATTTTTATTTTTAATGAAAACTGACAAGATATTTTGACTTTGGCGGTCTGTAGCTAATGAATAGTAAATGTTAGAGGCACGGGGGTTGGGCCATTCGATTCTATGGACGTTTCTACATATGTCTAACATATTTTCATTTTTGGTTTCGGCTGATACTGTATTATAATGCAAAAAACCAAAAAAAATTGTACCTACAAATATTCAGTAGTCTACTAAAAAATAAACCAGCCTGTATATAAATGAAACGTATCATTTTCCTCTAATACAGATCCGCTAGTTACGGGAAAAATAATGAAAAAATTGCCTATGGCTTAGAATCCAAAATAGAAATTTTTATTTTTAATGAAAACTGACAAGATATTTTGACTTTGGCGGTCTGTAGCTAATGAACAGTAAATGTTAGAGGCACGGGGGTTAAGCCATTCGATTCTATGGACGTTTCTACATATGCCTAACATATTTTCATTTTTGGTTTCGGCTGATACTGTATTATAATGCAAAAAACCAAAAAAATTGTACCTACAAATATTCAGTAGTCTACTAAAAAATAAACCAGCCTGTATATAAATAAAAAGTATCATTTTCCTCTAATATAGATCCGCTAGATACGGGAAAAATAATGAAAAAATTCCCTAGGGCTTAGAATCCAAAATAAAATTTTTTATTTTTAATGAAAACTGACAGGATTTTTTGAATTTGGCGGTCTGTAGCTAATGAACAGTAAATGTTAGAGGCACGGGGGTTGAGCCATTCGATTCTATGGACGTTTCTACATATGTCTAACATATTTTCATTTTTGGTTTCGGCTGATACTGTATTATAATGCAAAAAACCAAAAAAATTGTACCTACAAATATTCAGTAGTCAACTAAAAATTAAACCACCCTGTATATAAATGAAAAGTATCATTTTCCTCTAATACAGATCCGCTAGTTACGGGAAAAATAATGAAAAAGTTCCCTAGGGCTTAGAATACAAAATAGAAATTTTTATTTTTAATGAAAACTGACAAGATTTTTTGACTTTGGCGGTCTGTAGCTAATGAACAGTAAATGTTAGAGGCACGGGGGTTGGGCCATTCGATTCTATGGACGTTTCTACATATGTCTAACATATTTTCATTTTTGGTTTCGGCTGATACTGTATTATAATGCAGAAAACCAAAAAAATTGTACCTACAAATATTCAGTAGTCTACTAAAAAATAAACCAGCCTCTATATAAATGAAAAGTATCATTTTCCTCTAATACATATCCGCTAGTTACGGGAAAAATAATAAAAAAATTCCCTAGGGCTTAGAATCCAAAATAGAAATTTTTATTTTTAATGAAAACTGACAAGATTTTTTGAATTTGGCGGTCTGTAGCTAATGAACAGTAAACGTTAGAGGCACAGGGGTTGGGCCATTCGATTCTATGGACGTTTCTACATATGTCTAACATATTTTCATTTTTGGTTTCGGCTGATACTGTATTATAATGCAAAAAACAAAAAAAATTGTACCTACAAATATTCAGTATCTACTAAAAAATAAACCACCCTGTATATAAATGAAAAGTATCATTTTCCTCTAATACAGATCCGCTAGTTACGGGAAAAATAATGAAAAAATTCCCTAGGGCTTAGAATCCAAAATAGAAATTTTTATTTTTAATGAAAACTGACAAGATATTTTGACTTTGGCGGTCTGTAGCTAATGAACAGTAAATGTTAAAGGCACGGGGGTTAGGCCATTCGATTCTATGGACTTTTCTACATATGTCTAACATATTTTCATTTTTGGTTTCGGCTGATACTGTATTATAATGCAAAAACCCAAAAAATTGTACCTACAAATATTCAGTAGTCTACTAAAAAATAAACCAGCCTGTATATAAATGAAAAGTATCATTTTCCTCTAATACAGATCCGCTAGTTACGGGAAAAATAATGAAAAAATTCCCTAGGGCTTAGAATCCAAAATAGAAATTTTTATTTTTAATGAAAACTGACAAGATTTTTTGACTTTGGCGGTCTGTAGCTAATGAACAGTAAACGTTAGAGGCACAGGGGTTGGGCCATTCGATTCTATGGACGTTTCTACATATGTCTAACATATTTTCATTTTTGGTTTCGGCTGATACTGTATTATAATGCAAAAACCCAAAATATTGTACCTACAAATATTCAGTAGTCTACTAAAAAATAAACCAGCCTGTATATAAATGAAAAGTATCATTTTCCTCTAATACAGATCCCCTAGTTACGGGAAAAATAATGAAAAAATTTCCTAGGGCTTAGAATCCAAAATAGAAATTTTTATTTTTAATGAAAACTGACAAGATTTTTTGAATTTGGCGGTCTGTAGCTAATGGACAGGAAATGTTAGATGCACGGGGGTTGGGCCATTCGATTCTATGGACGTTTCTACATATGTCTAACATATTTTCATTTTTGGTTTCGGCTGATACTGTATTATAATGCAGAAAACCTAGAAAATTGTACCTACAAATATTCAGTAGTCTACTAAAAAATAAACCAGCCTCTATATAAATGAAAAGTATCATTTTCCTCTAATACAGATCCGCTAGTTACGGGAAAAATAATGAAAAAATTCCCTAGGGCTTAGAATCAAAAATAGAAATTTTTATTTTTAATGAAAACTGACAAGATATTTTGATTTTGGCGGTCTGTAGCTAATGATCAGTAAATGCTAGAGGCACGGGGGTTGGGCCATTCGATTCTATGGACGTTTCTACATATGTCTAACATATTTTCATTTTTGGTTTCGGCTGATACTGTATTATAATGCAAAAAACAATAAAAATTGTACCTACAAATATTCAGTATCTACTAAAAAATAAACCACCCTGTATATAAATGAAAAGTATCATTTTCCTCTAATACAGATCCGCTAGTTACGGGAAAAATAATGAAAAAATTCCCTAGGGCTTAGAATCCAAAATAGAAATTTTTATTTTTAATGAAAACTGACAAGATATTTTGACTTTGGCGGTCTGTAGCTAATGAACAGTAAATGTTAGAGGCACAGGGGTTGGGCCATTCGATTCTATGGACGTTTCTACATATGTCTAACATATTTTCATTTTTGGTTTCGGTTGATACTGTATTATAATGCAAAAAACCAAAAAAAATTGTACCTACAAATATTCAGTAGTCTACTAAAAAATAAACCACCCTGTATATAAATGAAAAGTATCATTTTCCTCTAATACAGATCCGCTAGTTACGGGAAAAATAATGAAAAAATTCCCTAGGGCTTAGAATCCAAAAAAGAAATTTTTATTTTTAATGAAAACTGACAAGATATTTTGACTTTGGCGGTCTGTAGCTAATGAACAGTAAATGTTAAAGGCACGGGGGTTGGGCCATTCGATTCTATGGACTTTTCTACATATGTCTAACATATTTTCATTTTTGGTTTCGGCTGATACTGTATTATAATGCAAAAAACCAAAAAAAATATACCTACAAATATTCAGTAGTTTACTAAAAAATAAACCACCCTGTATATAAATGAAAAGTATCATTTTCCTCTAATACAGATCCGCTAGTTACGGGAAAAATAATGAAAAAATTCCCTAGGGCTTAGAATCCAAAATAGAAATTTTTATTTTTAATGAAAACTGACAAGATATTTTGACTTTGGAGGTCTGTAGCTAATGAACAGTAAATGTTAGAGGCACAGGGGTTGGGCCATTCGATTCTATGGACGTTTCTACATATGTCTAACATATTTTAATTTTTGGTTTCGGCTGATACTGTATTATAATGCAAAAACCCAAAAAATTGTACCTACAAAAATTCAGTAGTCTACTAAAAAATAAACCAGCCTGTATATAAATGAAAAGTATCATTTTCCTCTAATACAGATCCCCTAGTTACGGGAAAAATAATGAAAAAATTTCCTAGGGCTTAGAATCCAAAATAGAAATTTTTATTTTTAATGAAAACTGACAAGATTTTTTGAATTTGGCGGTCTGTAGCTAATGGACAGGAAATGTTAGATGCACGGGGGTTGGGCCATTCGATTCTATGGACGTTTCTACATATGTCTAACATATTTTCATTTTTGGTTTCGGCTGATACTGTATTATAATGCAGAAAACCAAAAAAATTGTACCTACAAATATTCAGTAGTCTACTAAAAAATAAACCAGCCTCTATATAAATGAAAAGTATCATTTTCCTCTAATATAGATCCGCTAGTTACGGGAATAATAATGAAAAAATTCCCTAGGGCTTAGAATCCAAAATAAATTTTTTTATTTTTAATGAAAACTGACAGGAGTTTTTGAATTTGGCGGTCTGTAGCTAATGAACAGTAAATGTTAGAGGCACGGGGGTTAAGCCATTCGATTCTATGGACGTTTCTACATATGCCTAACATATTTTCATTTTTGGTTTCGGCTGATACTGTATTATAATGCAAAAAACCAAAAAAATTGTACCTACAAATATTCAGTAGTCAACTAAAAATTAAACCACCCTGTATATAAATGAAAAGTATCATTTTCCTCTAATACAGACCTGGTAGTTACGGGAAAAATAATGAAAAAATTCCCTAGGGCTTAGAATCCAAAATAGAAATTTTTATTTTTAATGAAAACTGACAAGATTTTTTGAATTTGGCGGTCTGTAGCTAATGATCAGTAAATGCTAGAGGCACGGGGGTTGGGCCATTCGATTCTATGGACGTTTCTACATATGTCTAACATATTTTCATTTTTGGTTTCGGCTGATACTGTATTATAATGCAAAAAACCAAAAAAATTGTACCTACAAATATTCAGTATCTACTAAAAAATAAACCACCCTGTATATAAATGAAAAGTATCATTTTCCTCTAATATAGATCCGCTAGTTACGGGAAAAATAATGAAAAAATTCCCTAGGGCTTAGAATCCAAAATAATTTTTTTTATTTTTAATGAAAACTGACAGGATTTTTTGAATTTGGCGGTCTGTAGCTAATGAACAGTAAATGTTAGAGGCACGGGGGTTGGGCCATTCGATTCTATGGACGTTTCTACATATGCCTAACATATTTTCATTTTTGGTTTCGGCTGATACTGTATTATAATGCAAAAAACCAAAAAAATTGTACCTACAAATATTCAGTAGTCAACTAAAAATTAAACCACCCTGTATATAAATTAAAAGTATCATTTTCCTCTAATACAGATCCGGTAGTTACGGGAAAAATAATGAAAAAATTCCCTAGGGCTTAGAATCCAAAATAGAAATTTTTATTTTTAATGAAAACTGACAAGATTTTTTGAATTTGGCGGTCTGTAGCTAATGAACAGTAAATGTTAGAGGCACGGGGGTTATGCCATTCGATTTTATGGACGTTTCTACATATGTCTAACATATTTTCATTTTTGGTTTCGGCTGATACTGCATTATAATGCAGAAAACCAAAAAAATTGTACCTACAAATATTCAGTAGTCTACTAAAAAATAAACCAGCCTCTATATAAATGAAAAGTATCATTTTCCTCTAATACAGATCCGCTAGTTACGGGAAAAATAATGAAAAAATTCCCTAGGGCTTAGAATCCAAATTAGAAATTTTTATTTTTAATGAAAACTGACAAGATATTTTGACTTTGGCGGTCTGTAGCTAATGGACAGTAAATGTTAAAGGCACGGGGGTTGGGCCATTCGATTCTATGGACTTTTCTACATATGTCTAACATATTTTCATTTTTGGTTTCGGCTGATACTGTATTATAATGCAAAAAACCAAAAAAATTGTACCTACAAATATTCAGTAGTCTACTAAAAAATAAACCACCCTGTATATAAATGAAAAGTATCATTTTCCTCTAATACAGATCCGCTAGTTACGGGAAAAATAATGAAAAAATTCCGTAGGGCTTAGAATCCAAAATAGAAATTTTTATTTTTAATGAAAACTGACAAGATATTTTTGACTTTGGCGGTCTGTAGCTAATGAACAGTAAATGTTAGAGGCACAGGGGTTGGGCCATTCGATTCTATGGACGTTTCTACATATGTCTAACATATTTTCATTTTTGGTTTCGGCTGATACTGTATTATAATGCAAAAAACCAAAAAAAATGTACCTACAAATATTCAGTAGTCTACTAAAAAATAAACCAGCCTGTATATAAATGAAAAGTATCATTTTCCTCTAATACAGATCCGCTAGTTACGGAAAAAATAATAAAAAAATTCCCTAGGGCTTAGAATCCAAAATAGAAATTTTTATTTTTAATGAAAACTGACAAGATATTTTGACTTTGGCGGTCTGTAGCTAATGAACAGTAAATGTTAGAGGCACGGGGGTTGGGCCATTCGATTCTATGGACGTTTCTACATATGTCTAACATATTTTCATTTTTGGTTTCGGCTGATACTGTATTATAATGCAAAAAACCAAAAAAATGTACCTACAAATATTCAGTAGTCTACTAAAAAATAAACCACCCTGTATATAAATGAAAAGTATCATTTTACTCTAATACAGATCCGCTAGTTACGGGAAAAATAATGAAAAAATTCCCTAGGGCTTAGAATCCAAAATAGAAATTTTTATTTTTAATGAAAACTGACAAGATATTTTGACTTTGGAGGTCTGTAGCTAATGAACAGTAAATGTTAGAGGCACGGGGGTTGGGCCATTCGATTCTATGGACGTTTTTACATATGTCTAACATATTTTCATTTTTGGTTTCGGTTGAGACTGTATTATAATGCAGAAAACCAAAAAAATTGTACCTACAAATATTCATTAGTCTACTAAAAAATAAACCAGCCTGTATATAAATGAAAAGTATCATTTTCCTCTAATACAGTTCCGCTAGTTACGGGAAAAATAATGAAAAAATTCCCTAGGGCTTAGAATCCAAAATAGAAATTTTTATTTTTAATGAAAACTGACAAGATATTTTGACTTTGGCGGTCTGTAACTAATGAACAGTAAATGTTAGAGGCACAGGGGTTGGGCCATTCGATTCTATGGACGTTTCTACATATGTCTAACATATTTTCATTTTTGGTTTCGGCTGATACTTTATTATAATGCAAAAACCCAAAAAATTGTACCTACAAATATTCAGTAGTCTACTAAAAAATAAACCAGCCTGTATATAAATAAAAAGTATCATTTTCCTCTAATACAGATCCGCTAGTTACGGAAAAAATAATGAAAAAATTCCCTAGGGCTTAGAATCCAAAATAGAATTTTTTATTTTTAATGAAAACTGACAAGATATTTTGATTTTGGCGGTCTGTAGCTAATGATCAGTAAATGTTAGAGGCACGGGGGTTAGGCCATTCGATTCTATGGACGTTTCTACATATGTCTAACATATTTTCATTTTTGGTTTCGGCTGATACTGTATTATAATGCAAAAAACCAAAAAAAATTGTACCTACAAATATTCAGTAGTCTACTAAAAAATAAACCACGCTGTATATAAATGAAAAGTATCATTTTCCTCTAATACAGATCCGCTAGTTACGGGAAAAATAATGAAAAAATTCCCTAGGGCTTAGAATCCAAAATAGAAATTTTTATTTTTAATGAAAACTGACAGGATTTTTTGAATTTGGCGGTCTGTAGCTAATGAACAGTAAATGTTAGAGGCACGGGGGTTGGGCCATTCGATTCTATGGACGTTTCTACATATGCCTAACATATTTTCATTTTTGGTTTCGGCTGATACTGTATTATAATGCAAAAAACCAAAAAAATTGTACCTACAAATATTCAGTAGTCAACTAAAAATTAAACCACCCTGTATATAAATTAAAAGTATCATTTTCCTCTAATACAGATCCGGTAGTTACGGGAAAAATAATGAAAAAATTCCCTAGGGCTTAGAATCCAAAATAGAAATTTTTATTTTTAATGAAAACTGACAAGATTTTTTGAATTTGGCGGTCTGTAGCTAATGAACAGTAAATGTTAGAGGCACGGGGGTTATGCCATTCGATTTTATGGACGTTTCTACATATGTCTAACATATTTTCATTTTTGGTTTCGGCTGATACTGCATTATAATGCAGAAAACCAAAAAAATTGTACCTACAAATATTCAGTAGTCTACTAAAAAATAAACCAGCCTCTATATAAATGAAAAGTATCATTTTCCTCTAATACAGATCCGCTAGTTACGGGAAAAATAATGAAAAAATTCCCTAGGGCTTAGAATCCAAATTAGAAATTTTTATTTTTAATGAAAACTGACAAGATATTTTGACTTTGGCGGTCTGTAGCTAATGGACAGTAAATGTTAAAGGCACGGGGGTTGGGCCATTCGATTCTATGGACTTTTCTACATATGTCTAACATATTTTCATTTTTGGTTTCGGCTGATACTGTATTATAATGCAAAAAACCAAAAAAATTGTACCTACAAATATTCAGTAGTCTACTAAAAAATAAACCACCCTGTATATAAATGAAAAGTATCATTTTCCTCTAATACAGATCCGCTAGTTACGGGAAAAATAATGAAAAAATTCCGTAGGGCTTAGAATCCAAAATAGAAATTTTTATTTTTAATGAAAACTGACAAGATATTTTTGACTTTGGCGGTCTGTAGCTAATGAACAGTAAATGTTAGAGGCACAGGGGTTGGGCCATTCGATTCTATGGACGTTTCTACATATGTCTAACATATTTTCATTTTTGGTTTCGGCTGATACTGTATTATAATGCAAAAACCCAAAAAATTGTACCTACAAATATTCAGTAGTCTACTAAAAAATAAACCAGCCTGTATATAAATGAAAAGTATCATTTTCCTCTAATACAGATCCGCTAGTTACGGGAAAAATAATGAAAAAATTCCCTAGGGCTTAGAATCCAAAATAGAAATTTTTATTTTTAATGAAAACTGACAAGATTTTTTGACTTTGGCGGTCTGTAGCTAATGAACAGTAAATGTTAGAGGCACGGAGGTTGGGCCATTCGATTCTATGGACGTTTCTACATATGTCTAACATATTTTCATTTTTGGTTTCGGCTGATACTGTATTATAATGCAAAAAACCAAAAAAATGTACCTACAAATATTCAGTAGTCTACTAAAAAATAAACCACCCTGTATATAAATGAAAAGTATCATTTTCCTCTAATACAGATCCGCTAGTTACGGGAAAAATAATGAAAAAATTCCCTAGGGCTTAGAATCCAAAATAGAAATTTTTATTTTTAATGAAAACTGACAAGATATTTTGAATTTGGCGGTCTGTAGCTAATGAACAGTAAATGTTAGAGGCACGGAGGTTGGGCCATTCGATTCTATGGACGTTTCTACATATGTCTAACATATTTTCATTTTTGGTTTCGGCTGATACTGTATTATAATGCAAAAAACCAAAAAAATGTACCTACAAATATTCAGTAGTCTACTAAAAAATAAACCACCCTGTATATAAATGAAAAGTATCATTTTCCTCTAATACAGATCCGCTAGTTACGGGAAAAATAATGAAAAAATTCCCTAGGGCTTAGAATCAAAAATAGAAATTTTTATTTTTAATGAAAACTGACAAGATATTTTGATTTTGGCGGTCTGTAGCTAATGATCAGTAAATGCTAGAGGCACGGGGGTTGGGCCATTCGATTCTATGGACGTTTCTACATATGTCTAACATATTTTCATTTTTGGTTTCGGCTGATACTGTATTATAATGCAAAAAACAATAAAAATTGTACCTACAAATATTCAGTATCTACTAAAAAATAAACCACCCTGTATATAAATGAAAAGTATCATTTTCCTCTAATACAGATCCGCTAGTTACGGGAAAAATAATGAAAAAATTCCCTAGGGCTTAGAATCCAAAATAGAAATTTTTATTTTTAATGAAAACTGACAAGATATTTTGACTTTGGCGGTCTGTAGCTAATGAACAGTAAATGTTAGAGGCACAGGGGTTGAGCCATTCGATTCTATGGACGTTTCTACATATGTCTAACATATTTTCATTTTTGGTTTCGGTTGATACTGTATTATAATGCAAAAAACCAAAAAAAATTGTACCTACAAATATTCAGTAGTCTACTAAAAAATAAACCACCCTGTATATAAATGAAAAGTATCATTTTCCTCTAATACAGATCCGCTAGTTACGGGAAAAATAATGAAAAAATTCCCTAGGGCTTAGAATCCAAAAAAGAAATTTTTATTTTTAATGAAAACTGACAAGATATTTTGATTTTGGCGGTCTGTAGCTAATGAACAGTAAATGTTAAAGGCACGGGGGTTGGGCCATTCGATTCTATGGACTTTTCTACATATGTCTAACATATTTTCATTTTTGGTTTCGGCTGATACTGTATTATAATGCAAAAAACCAAAAAAAATGTACCTACAAATATTCAGTAGTTTACTAAAAAATAAACCACCCTGTATATAAATGAAAAGTATCATTTTCCTCTAATACAGATCCGCTAGTTACGGGAAAAATAATGAAAAAATTCCCTAGGGCTTAGAATCCAAAATAGAAATTTTTATTTTTAATGAAAACTGACAAGATATTTTGACTTTGGAGGTCTGTAGCTAATGAACAGTAAATGTTAGAGGCACAGGGGTTGGGCCATTCGATTCTATGGACGTTTCTACATATGTCTAACATATTTTAATTTTTGGTTTCGGCTGATACTGTATTATAATGCAAAAACCCAAAAAATTGTACCTACAAAAATTCAGTAGTCTACTAAAAAATAAACCAGCCTGTATATAAATGAAAAGTATCATTTTCCTCTAATACAGATCCCCTAGTTACGGGAAAAATAATGAAAAAATTTCCTAGGGCTTAGAATCCAAAATAGAAATTTTTATTTTTAATGAAAACTGACAAGATTTTTTGAATTTGGCGGTCTGTAGCTAATGGACAGGAAATGTTAGATGCACGGGGGTTGGGCCATTCGATTCTATGGACGTTTCTACATATGTCTAACATATTTTCATTTTTGGTTTCGGCTGATACTGTATTATAATGCAGAAAACCAAAAAAATTGTACCTACAAATATTCAGTAGTCTACTAAAAAATAAACCAGCCTCTATATAAATGAAAAGTATCATTTTCCTCTAATATAGATCCGCTAGTTACGGGAATAATAATGAAAAAATTCCCTAGGGCTTAGAATCCAAAATAAATTTTTTTATTTTTAATGAAAACTGACAGGAGTTTTTGAATTTGGCGGTCTGTAGCTAATGAACAGTAAATGTTAGAGGCACGGGGGTTAAGCCATTCGATTCTATGGACGTTTCTACATATGCCTAACATATTTTCATTTTTGGTTTCGGCTGATACTGTATTATAATGCAAAAAACCAAAAAAATTGTACCTACAAATATTCAGTAGTCAACTAAAAATTAAACCACCCTGTATATAAATGAAAAGTATCATTTTCCTCTAATACAGACCTGGTAGTTACGGGAAAAATAATGAAAAAATTCCCTAGGGCTTAGAATCCAAAATAGAAATTTTTATTTTTAATGAAAACTGACAAGATTTTTTGAATTTGGCGGTCTGTAGCTAATGATCAGTAAATGCTAGAGGCACGGGGGTTGGGCCATTCGATTCTATGGACGTTTCTACATATGTCTAACATATTTTCATTTTTGGTTTCGGCTGATACTGTATTATAATGCAAAAAACAAAAAAAATTGTACCTACAAATATTCAGTATCTACTAAAAAATAAACCACCCTGTATATAAATGAAAAGTATCATTTTCCTCTAATATAGATCCGCTAGTTACGGGAAAAATAATGAAAAAATTCCCTAGGGCTTAGAATCCAAAATAATTTTTTTTATTTTTAATGAAAACTGACAGGATTTTTTGAATTTGGCGGTCTGTAGCTAATGAACAGTAAATGTTAGAGGCACGGGGGTTGGGCCATTCGATTCTATGGACGTTTCTACATATGCCTAACATATTTTCATTTTTGGTTTCGGCTGATACTGTATTATAATGCAAAAAACCAAAAAAATTGTACCTACAAATATTCAGTAGTCAACTAAAAATTAAACCACCCTGTATATAAATTAAAAGTATCATTTTCCTCTAATACAGATCCGGTAGTTACGGGAAAAATAATGAAAAAATTCCCTAGGGCTTAGAATCCAAAATAGAAATTTTTATTTTTAATGAAAACTGACAAGATTTTTTGAATTTGGCGGTCTGTAGCTAATGAACAGTAAATGTTAGAGGCACGGGGGTTATGCCATTCGATTTTATGGACGTTTCTACATATGTCTAACATATTTTCATTTTTGGTTTCGGCTGATACTGCATTATAATGCAGAAAACCAAAAAAATTGTACCTACAAATATTCAGTAGTCTACTAAAAAATAAACCAGCCTCTATATAAATGAAAAGTATCATTTTCCTCTAATACAGATCCGCTAGTTACGGGAAAAATAATGAAAAAATTCCCTAGGGCTTAGAATCCAAATTAGAAATTTTTATTTTTAATGAAAACTGACAAGATATTTTGACTTTGGCGGTCTGTAGCTAATGGACAGTAAATGTTAAAGGCACGGGGGTTGGGCCATTCGATTCTATGGACTTTTCTACATATGTCTAACATATTTTCATTTTTGGTTTCGGCTGATACTGTATTATAATGCAAAAAACCAAAAAAATTGTACCTACAAATATTCAGTAGTCTACTAAAAAATAAACCACCCTGTATATAAATGAAAAGTATCATTTTCCTCTAATACAGATCCGCTAGTTACGGGAAAAATAATGAAAAAATTCCGTAGGGCTTAGAATCCAAAATAGAAATTTTTATTTTTAATGAAAACTGACAAGATATTTTTGACTTTGGCGGTCTGTAGCTAATGAACAGTAAATGTTAGAGGCACAGGGGTTGGGCCATTCGATTCTATGGACGTTTCTACATATGTCTAACATATTTTCATTTTTGGTTTCGGCTGATACTGTATTATAATGCAAAAAACCAAAAAAAATGTACCTACAAATATTCAGTAGTCTACTAAAAAATAAACCAGCCTGTATATAAATGAAAAGTATCATTTTCCTCTAATACAGATCCGCTAGTTACGGAAAAAATAATAAAAAAATTCCCTAGGGCTTAGAATCCAAAATAGAAATTTTTATTTTTAATGAAAACTGACAAGATATTTTGACTTTGGCGGTCTGTAGCTAATGAACAGTAAATGTTAGAGGCACGGGGGTTGGGCCATTCGATTCTATGGACGTTTCTACATATGTCTAACATATTTTCATTTTTGGTTTCGGCTGATACTGTATTATAATGCAAAAAACCAAAAAAATGTACCTACAAATATTCAGTAGTCTACTAAAAAATAAACCACCCTGTATATAAATGAAAAGTATCATTTTACTCTAATACAGATCCGCTAGTTACGGGAAAAATAATGAAAAAATTCCCTAGGGCTTAGAATCCAAAATAGAAATTTTTATTTTTAATGAAAACTGACAAGATATTTTGACTTTGGAGGTCTGTAGCTAATGAACAGTAAATGTTAGAGGCACGGGGGTTGGGCCATTCGATTCTATGGACGTTTTTACATATGTCTAACATATTTTCATTTTTGGTTTCGGTTGAGACTGTATTATAATGCAGAAAACCAAAAAAATTGTACCTACAAATATTCATTAGTCTACTAAAAAATAAACCAGCCTGTATATAAATGAAAAGTATCATTTTCCTCTAATACAGTTCCGCTAGTTACGGGAAAAATAATGAAAAAATTCCCTAGGGCTTAGAATCCAAAATAGAAATTTTTATTTTTAATGAAAACTGACAAGATATTTTGACTTTGGCGGTCTGTAACTAATGAACAGTAAATGTTAGAGGCACAGGGGTTGGGCCATTCGATTCTATGGACGTTTCTACATATGTCTAACATATTTTCATTTTTGGTTTCGGCTGATACTTTATTATAATGCAAAAACCCAAAAAATTGTACCTACAAATATTCAGTAGTCTACTAAAAAATAAACCACGCTGTATATAAATGAAAAGTATCATTTTCCTCTAATACAGATCCGCTAGTTACGGGAAAAATAATGAAAAAATTCCCTAGGGCTTAGAATCCAAAATAGAAATTTTTATTTTTAATGAAAACTGACAAGATATTTTGATTTTGGCGGTCTGTAGCTAATGAACAGTAAATGATAGAGGCACGGGGGTTGGGCTATTCGATTCTATGGACGTTTCTACATATGTCTAACATATTTTCATTTTTGGTTTCGGCTGATACTGTATTATAATGCAAAAAACCAAAAAAATTGTACCTACAAATATTCAGTAGTCTACTTAAAAATAAACCACCCTGTATATAAATGAAAAGTATCATTTTCCTCTAATACAAATCCGCTAGTTACGGGAAAAATAATGAAAAAATTCCCTAGGGCTTAGAATCCAAAATAGAAATTTTTATTTTTAATGAAAACTGACAAGATATTTTGATTTGGCGCTCTGTAGCTAATGAACAGTAAATGTTAGAGGCACGGAGGTTAGGCCATTCGATTCTATGGACGTTTCTACATATATCTAACATATTTTCATTTTTGGTTTTGGCTGATACTGTATTATAATGCAAAAAACCAAAAAAATTGTACCTACAAATATTCAGTAGTCTACTAAAAAATAAACCAGCCTGTATATAAATGAAAAGTATCATTTTCCTCTAATACAGATCCGCTAGTTACGGGAAAAATAATAAAAAAATTCCCTAGGGCTTAGAATCCAAAATAGAAATTTTTATTTTTAATGAAAACTGACAAGATATTTTGATTTTGGCGGTCTGTAGCTAATGAACAGTAAATGTTAGAGGCACGGGGGTTAGACCATTCGATTCTATGGACATTTCTACATATGTCTAACATATTTTTATTTTTGGTTTCGGCTGATACTGTATTATAACGCAAAAAACCAAAAAAATTGTACCTACAAATATTCAGTAGTCTACTAAAAAATAAACCACCCTGTATATAAATGAAAAGTATCATTTTCCTCTAATACAGATCCGCTAGTTACGGGAAAAATAATGAAAAAATTCCCTAGGGCTTAGAATCCAAAATAAAAATTTTTATTTTTAATGAAAACTGACAAGATATTTTGATTTGGCGGTCTGTAGCTAATGAACAGTAAATGTTAGAGGCACGGAGGTTAGGCCATTCGATTGTATGGACGTTTCTACATATGTCTAACATATTTTCATTTTTGGTTTCGGCTGATACTGTATTATAATGCAAAAAACCAAAAAAAATTGTACATACAAATATTCAGTAGTCTACTAAAAAATAAACCACCCTGTATATAAATGAAAAGTATCATTTTCCTCTAATACAGATCCGCTAGTTACGGGAAAAATAATGAAAAAAATCCCTATGGCTTAGAATCCAAAATAGAAATTTTTATTTTTAATGAAAACTGACAAGATATTTTGACTTTGGCGGTCTGTAGTTAATGAACAGTAAATGTTAGAGACACGGGGGTTGGGCCATTCGATTCTATGGACGTTTCTACATATGTCTAACATATTTTCATTTTTGGTTTCGGCTGATACTGTATTATAATGCAAAAAACCAAAAAAATTGTACCTACAAATATTCAATGGTCTACTAAAAAATAAACCAGCCTGTATATAAATGAAAAGTATCATTTTCCTCTAATACAGATCCGCTAGTTACGGGAAAAATAATGAAAAAATTCCCTAGGGCTTAGAATCCAAAATAGAAATTTTTATTTTTAATGAAAACTGACAAGATTTTTTGATGTTGGCGGTCTGTAGCTAATGAACAGTAAATGTTAGAAGCACGGGGGTTGGGCCATTCGATTCTACGGACGTTTCTACATATGTCTAACATATTTTCATTTTTGGTGTCGGCTGATACTGTATTATAATGCAAAAAACCAAAAAAATTGTACCTACAAATATTCAGTAGTCTACTAAAAAATAAACCAGCCTGTATATAAATGAAAAGTATCATTTTCCTCTAATACAGATCCGCTAGTTACGGGAAAAATAATGAAAAAATTCCCTAGGGCTTAGAATCCAAAATAGAAATTTTTATTTTTAATGAAAACTGACAAGATATTTTGACTTTGGCGGTCTGTAGATAATGAACAGTAAATGTTAGAGGCACGGGGGTTAGGCCATTCGATTCTATGGACGTTTCTACATATGTCTAACATATTTTCATTTTTAGTTTCGGCTGATACTGTATTATAATGCAAAAACCAAAAAAAAATGTACCTACAAATATTCAGTAGTCTACTAAAATATAAACCACCCTGTATATAAATGAAAAGTATCAATTTCCCCTAACTCAGATCCGCTGGTTACGGGAAAAATAATGTAAAAATTCCCTAGGGCTTAGAATCCAAAATAGAAATTTTTATTTTTAAAGAAAACTGACAAGATATTTTGAATTTTGCGGTCTGTAGCTAATGAACAGTAAATGTTAGAGGCACGTGGGTTAAGCCATTCGATTCTATGGACGTTTCTACATATGTCTAACATATTTTTATTTTTGGTTTCGGCTGATACTCTATTATAATGCAAAAAACCAAAAAAATTGTACCTACAAATATTCAGTAGTCTACTAAAAAATAAACCACGCTGTATATAAATGAAAAGTATAATTTTCCTCTAATACAGATCCGCTAGTTACGGGAAAAATAATGAAAAAATTCCCTAGGGCTTAGAATCCAAAATAGATATTTTTATTTTTAATGAAAACTGACAAGATATTTTGACTTTGGCGGTCTGTAGCTAATGAACAGTAAATGTTAGAGGCACGGGGGTTAGGCCATTCGATTCTATGGACGTTTCTACATATGTCTAATATATTTTCATTTTTGGTTTCGGCTGATACTGTATTATAATGCAAAAAACCAAAAAAATTGTACCTACAAATATTCAATGGTCTACTAAAAAATAAACCACCCTGTATATAAATGGAAAGTATCATTTTCCTCTAACACAGATCCGCTTGTTACGGGAAAAATAATGAAAAAATTCCCTAGGGCTTAGAATCCAAAATAGAAATTTTTATTTTTAATGAAAACTGACAAGATATTTTGACTTTGGCGGTCTGTAGCTAATGAACAGTAAATGTTAGAGGCACGGGGGTTGGGCCATTCGATTCTATGGACGTTTCTACATATGTCTAACATATTTTCATTTTTGGTTTCGGCTGATACTGTATTATAATGCAAAAAACCAAAAAAAATTGTACATACAAATATTCAGTAGTCTACTAAAAAATAAACCACCCTGTATATAAATGAAAAGTATCATTTTCCTCTAATACAGATCCGCTAGTTACGGGAAAAATAATGAAAAAAATCCCTATGGCTTAGAATCCAAAATAGAAATTTTTATTTTTAATGAAACCTTAAAAGATATTTTAACTTTGGCGGTCTGTAGCCATTCGATTCTATGGACGTTTCTACATAATATGTCTAACATATTTTTATTTTTGGTTTCGACTGATACTGTATTACAATGCAAATAACAGGACTAATAAACCAGTCCATGAAAGATATTCCAGTGGCGCGTCAATAATTTTTTTGCTAAGGGATATTTTTTCGAGATCAGCTTAAGTCACCGTGCATTCAATAAATATAAATTTTGATAAAGGATTTTTATTTGAAGATAATGTGAATACATAAACAAATCCTTATGCAAAACTAATAACTACGCTTATGTAACTATGGGGAATCTTCAGGAGCAAGGGGGATAGTACTGTCTTAAACAAGGTTACCCGACGAGTCAACCGCGCTAGAGGCCAAGTTTAAGCAACAAGAGTGGGAGACTCAGTTTACAACGTTACCCGGCGTGTAAACTGAGTCTCCCTCTCTTGTTGCTTAAACTTGGCCTCTAGCGTGGTTGACATGTCGGGTAACCTTGTTTAAGACAGTACTATCCCCCTTGCTCCTGAAGATGCTCCATACGACTGCGGGCGAAACGTTGAGCTCTGACTCAAAATATGACACAGTCCATTCCCGGAAAACGAATATTTCTCATGACTCAGACTGTGGAAGCCTACGCAATGATTATCAAAAGGTTTATTGAAGTTTTTCCAATGTTACAAACGTAAGTTTTATCGATATCTAATTTTTCTGGTCGGTTTATTTGCTGCATCTCTGATAAAAATCCAAAACTATTTTTGCAAATTTCGATTTACATTCCATTTTGAAACAAAGTATTTTATTTTTTCATCTTTTAAATTCATTTCTTGTACGTAAGTGATAAATCTCTGTTTTAATTTCTGTTTGGGAATAGTCTTCCCTTGCAGTTTTTAGATGAATCCGTGGTCTCACGCAGTGGTGTGGCGCCACGTGTGCTGTTCTCGGGTGATATTGGCTGCGCACGTGTGTCGGATGGCCTTATATTAGACACTTCGCGGCATCTAATGCTCTTGCAAGCCCTCGCACCCACACATATTGAATTTTTTATGCGAGGCCGTTAAGTTGAGGTTTGAAACAAGATGGGAGTTTTATGATACTAGTTAGGTTAGGAACAGATTGTGGATATGAAATAGGGAGGGTGGGTTTTGTAGGGTGAGAAATACGAACAAATCAAATGATGAGATTTCTTTACGAAATTTTCAACTGGCAGAAATGAAATAAAATTTATGGTGGGAACCTCCACCATTTTTTTTTCAGTAAACTGTTCGTTAATCACCCTTAACCAGTTGTTCATATAAGGTAGCGTCAAAAAGTACTCGTAATTGTTGTCTAGAACCAAACAAGTGATCGGTTGAGAGATATTTCTTTTTCTTGAGTTGGCAGTTCCCACTAGGGAAAGCGTCGATTCGCCCGGAACCCTTTTTAGTTACTGTCTGCGTTTTTTTCATTCGTTGGATTATGAAATGTCGTCTTCAGATCAGCGTGCAAACATCAAATTCTGTGATCTGCTGGAGTATCACCATCTAAGGTTCTTCAGATGCTAAAAAAATCTGATGTGGCGAGCATATAACCTCTCGCTAGATATTTTTTTTTCTTTTTCTTTATATTCGTCATTTTTTCGTAAATTCCTTTTATATTCTTGTTTACGTATATTCTTTTGCGTTGTTGACTTTTTTTACCTCCCGCTACCCTTGGTAAGGGAGGTATAGGGATCGTGCTAAAAATCGCATATCGAGATTTTGCTAAATGACCACGTTTTAAAGTCCCTAGAATCTAATTTTAACATTTTCACGATGATGTCTGTGTGTATGTGTGTGTGCATCCTCCACTCTAACTCAAATACTATCATTCAGAAAATTTTGAAATCTTGTATTAACTTTTTCTATAATGTAAAGAGCCCATTAGTTTTTGGTGAAAATCGGATAACCGGAAATGACACTTTACTAGAAGCTCAAAATAGTTTTTCTTCGAAAAATACCTTTAAATGTTATTTTTTCGAGATTAATGTTATTATAAAAATTAAAGATGAATAAATTTTCTATAGATTTGCATTAATACTTTTTCTATATATTTTATGGGTAAATTTATAAAATTATGTATAATTTAAATCTCAGATCCTACGCTTCAAACAAACAAAACGCAGTTATTCAAATGTATGTAACTGACAAACAAATGTCACTATCAAAGAACTAATCATTTCTAAATAATATTAGTAATGTTTTTTTAAAAAAAAGTAAATAGAACAATAGAAAAGGAATTCAATACAGTATCCAGCATAAGTAAATATGTAGGTAAGTATTTAGATTAATAAAAATTAACGCTTCACAACATCTTCATTTTGTTATAGATCCAGTGGCTCAATGGTTAGAGCAACGCATCATGTCATGAGTGCCCTCAGGCCTCTGGGTTTGAATCCCAGTAAGGCATGGAAAATGTGCGAATGTGAACCCACTCTGTAATTGGGATTTAATCCTGTTGAGGGGTTCAAAAAAAGGTAGTTACTTGGATTAGATTAGACTATATTTTAACAAATAAACTGTCAAGATTAGAGTAAAATATGCTAATCCAAAAATAAGGATTAACTTAATCTTTTCTGTGACTCGGGCTGTAAATGGCGGGAGGTATTATGTTGGCCACACCAGATTTTTAATACTACGAATTGATTCAAAATTAAACGAACTTTCATTTAAAATAATAAAAAAAATAGAGTGAAGGACCTTGTTGTACGAAACGCGGAATAACTGTGTAAATAAATGAAGATGTTTTTATTGACCAATTCCGGGAACATTTTGACGCTACGTCGTACTAACAAAGTTTGAGAATCACTGACTTATATTATTAACTAATTAAATTTTGTACTTGCATTTAAAATAAACTATTAAATAACCACTTTTATAGACCAGATGTTTCCATAATTCCTTTTGCATGTTTAGAACATATGAAATAAAACCGAATTAAATTTGTAATTGCTACGGTATTAATATTTTAAAAGCAGAAAATATGAAAATGAGAGTGGAGCAACGATAACAGGTTAATATTAAAGAAATTAATTCCACCGTACGTGGAACCGCGATCAGTAATTACTTAAATACTATTACACTAATATACAATCATTTACTTAAACGGTGGATACAAATTGTGCAGAACGCATTACTTATTACTAACTGAAACGCAGACGCATACAAGGTACACCGCAGTGTTAATTTGACTTGAATAGTCACACATCCTGTATTGATTTAATTACCGACAGCGATCAATAAATATTGAAAAGACGAATAAAAATATAGATTCTCACTTAATATGGAAATTATTTAAAAATATAAACTTCATTAAAATAAATAATGTTTATTAAATACTACATCTGTATTTCTTAAAGCATAAAGAAGTAATTTATATAAAATTTTAAATTCGATTTATTCGATTACAAAACATGTAAAATAAAAATGTTATTAATATATTGCATATAGATTTTATTTCTCAACAACTTTTATTTGAAGCATATTTGATTAAAATTAATAGGCCACTTTTCCGCTAGGAAAAACTGTTGTCCCATTTAAACGCCTATGGCCCGCTTTTTGTTTTACACCCTGTATGTACAATTTCACTCAGGGGAACTTATGAAATAGGCTACTTGCGTGGTACTGAAAATCTGATATCCATCTCTAAATACCTAAAGTAAAGATGAAAAGGTATGTAAAAATATAAATTTTATTTTTAAAAATAGTATATTGTGTCATTAGGAGTAAAAATGATAC
Source organism: Harpalus rubripes (assembly GCA_963082715.1). NCBI lineage: Eukaryota > Metazoa > Arthropoda > Insecta > Coleoptera > Carabidae > Harpalus > Harpalus rubripes. Next base: position 61,994,900 of record OY720457.1, on the reverse strand, counting down.
TTTGTGTGGCGAGCATGGAAGTTTGCACGACGAGCGAAGCGAGTTGGACAATTGCATGCGAGGCACTCAAAGACACTTTTATTCTGAATGACACATTCAATTTTTTTTTCAAACGCACTACTTTTCTTTTTATTCACTAATTCTATGTAGTTTCTATGGATATTTGTTTATTTTATTACTATGCCGCCCGCGTAGAAATTAGCTATTTCTACTCCAGCGGCGTAAAAATTAGCTTATTTCTACTCCGCCGGCGTAGAAATTTCCAGCGGCGTAGAAATGAAACTTCTACCTTGTGAATCAAGTCACAAAACGTGCCATTTCTACGACGTTTGAAAAAAAAAATATGTTTCTTAATAAATTAAGAAAGAAGATTTTCTTTGACGTCATTATCTTGAACTGGAGAAAGGTATGTATATTTAAGAATGTAACCTGTAGATGGCGAGCGAGTGCGAGTTTTAATTTGATTTTGACGTTAGTTCATTTTTCTGTCACTGTCTCTCATCTTTATTATTTACAATTTACGTGGTTTCTATTACTTTTATTACGTATTTCGATTTGTTAAGCAGGATTTTGAAGGATTTTAACTTAGCTTATACTCGTACAAGATTAAAATGACAAACGAAAATATTAACCTCCAAACTATTATTCAAACGTCAAACAGATGATCTGTCATGTTTAAATTACCCGCACATACCGTTGCTATTGGACGTACCGATGTTATTGCTTTACGGCCATTCATTGGTTCGGCGTAATTCTACGTCATACATGGCGGTAATTTAAATATTAAAATTTCATTAATTTTTTCTGGCCAATTAATGAAAATTTTGTCAAAAAAAAGGGTAGCAAGTTTTTATCGTCTCTTCAAAAATATTAAATAAAAAAATGGCACGCAAGTAGCCCATTGTAGATATCTTTTTTGGGCTTTCGTACGATAGTTTAACCGTCTGCAATTTATTTTTTAAACCTCCTATTGCCTAAAAAAAAAGTTCCCAAATGTATAAACCCAATGTTATTTAAATGGGAAAAATCAAATGCATGAAGTCAAAGAAAATCTTCTTTCTTAATTTATTAAAAGACATAATTTTTTTAAAATAAAATTTTTTATTTTTGCATACGTTTTCAACTTTACTTTAGGTATTTAGTAATAGATATCAGATTTTCAGTACCACGCAAGTAGCCTATTATCTTAAGAATATTGATTGGGACTTTTTTGTGTACATACTCTCGGGTCATTTTAGCACATATTTCCAATGTTGAGTGGCTTTTTAAAGTTCTTGTTGCGAAATCATTGCCAGCACATTTTTATTTATTTATCTGGAATCATTTTTGGGGGCGCGCCGTATAAAATTCGACTTGACACCTTATCCAGCACATTTAAATACTGTTTTAAATTCTATCTAAGAGGCCATGGCTATACTCAACTATCTCTGTCTTCGAGCTTGTTGTCTTTGTCTATTACTCCAGAAGTCAGTAGATAGCAAAGCAACAATAAAATTCTAAAATCACAAGTCCCCACACAGGCACTCTTAGCTACTATGCAGAGTGCACCACACCACCTTAGGGACACTTTCATTTAGAATTCTATTTATTTTAAGAATTAAGATTATTCGAATCTTACAAAGAAAGAAATTGCAATTAAACTTTATGAGGCATTGACGATATCAAGAATTGATTGAGTCTGATACGAATCCAATCCATTTCGATTACAAACTTTTGTTCGGTGTACATTTCAACGAGATTACTAAACCATGATTGAAATCAACAACAAAGAAATATTATTTTCATCGCGAGCTTCTGTTGTACGTAATTTCAGGGTTGTACAAAATTCTACAAAGATTTTTGCAATTTATTTGAAATTTTCTTTGATAGACTTCATAATTGTTTGAAATTTTTTCTCGATAAACTGTTTTATAGGTTAAGCAATTGTTTACATATTTTTAATAATTGAAAACAATAGAAGACATAAATTACAAGTTTAATAACATATGTATGTAGTTGATATTTTATAAATATGATGACTTATGCACGATTTAATTTATGTTTAATATCAATAACAAATTATACAAATACATAATTAAAAAACAGGTAGATTTTGCCTCTATGTAATTTTAGTTATTTTTAATTTATGTATAGTTATTTTTTACAGAATGTTTCTAAATGCATGGACATAGCGTAACTACAAGTTTTAAGTAAATACTAAAATGATTTAAATAAACTTACCTTTATCCGAAGGTGTACCGATTAGCCAGTAACTGCATCATCTAAAAAAAAAAGATCAACATATTTGATGAAATTTGACATTAACATTATTTTTTTTTTTGTTATTTTTGTCCTAATCCATAGCAAGCTTTATTACTAAAATCAAAATGTGTATAATTTTTACTTCCTGATACTTAATAAAGGTATTGTAATAGGGAAAAATGTCGGTTTCCAAATTTCAGCGGAAATATCCATTTTGACCATCCCTGAATCCATTTTGACTAATTCGTCGTATGTATGGTATGACCAGCGAATGAAAGTTGACGTTTAAATTATTTTATATAGATGTGGTTTCTTTTGAAACCCTAGAGAAGAATATAATTGTGAAATTTTTGCATGAACCCATTTAAATACTGGACTAGGAAAGCACAGAAGTACATTACTATGTCTGGCTGAAAATAGATGGTCGACTAGGGTAATTGAATATCAAAACAGGGGTGCGTTTAAAATATTTTACACATTTTTCGTTTATGTTGATTATAACAAAATATTTAGATCTTTAAACTATTTAGTTTGGCAATTCTATGAAATAGGATTATTTTTAATTTCCTCTAACAGTAATTCCGACTTGAGGGTTGCTTACACCTGAGATGAACGAAATCAGTTTCCTTTCAAATCAAATATAGGGAAATGTTTTCAAAAGAAATCACATCTATTAAATAATCTAAACGTCAACTTTCATTCGCTAGTCATACTATACGTAGGTATGTACGTACGTAAAGAATTTTTACAAGGTCACAAACATTTTTATAAAGTGAAACTGGCACTTGCCGACGACAATAGGTTACCAACAAATAGAAGAAAATAATTAGCGGCTGCTTGCATAACGGAGTTAAAAGACTTTTTAATCCACCAATCCCGGAAGGATATCTTCAGGTGTGATGATATTATTACAAAATAAAACTGGTTGCTAGGTTTTAAAAATACTACTAGTGAGTTACAAAATTTGTTTGATTTACTGTAATTTTGACACTTTAGAGTTGACTTTTCACTGTCAACAAATTTAGGTTAGCAAGATTTCTATCCGGAAAACGTTCCGAATTGACTCGTGCTGCCTCTTTGGCGTTACGGCCACATTCTCCGAAAATTATAATCTTTTCTAAGTAATCAGCGGCTGAATACATGGTAAGAATTTGCCTTTTTTTATTCACCTTGTCAAATTTAAATTGACACTGACATTTTTCGAAAACTACAGTCGCCCAAACATTTTAAAGAAGATTTGATTTATATAAATCCCTAGTAATGTAAAATTACGGCAAACACACGTTAAAGGTGTAGGTCTCTGATTGGTCAATTTTAAGACGTCTTTTCTCGAATATCTTTTAAGCTAGTTTTTTTTCTTCGAAATTACACATCCGACTGCAGTCTCGTGTTTCCTTATTCGCTCTGGGGCGCGAGTTGTGAGACAGCCTGTATATATATATATATATATATATATATATATATATATATATATATATATATATATATATATAACGTTGTTATTAATAAATTATTTTTCTTCGTTTTTAAATAGCTAAAGATGACCACTATGGTCCGAAAAGTCTTAAAAACAATAAACGTTTGGATCAGTAAGGCCTTTTTTTCTCTACAAACCTTGAATTATTAAAAAATGGAATGGCGAATGATTTAAATATTACATTTTTATGAAAAACAGAATTACACTATTACATTACATTACTTTAACTTTACACATATTTAAAGAAAAATAATTAATTAAATGTCAATATTATCAGATGTCTAATTCAAAAAATCTAATGTGGCCAGCACATAACCTCCCGTCAATTCCATGTTTAAAATAGCAATGAGCTGTAAGTAAAGTATCACTTCTGATTGATCGTTTGTAAACAATCTAATTTCTTGTTCCAGTAAATAGAAAAGTCTGTAATACGAAATTTTGGATTATATTTTATGTTTTTCCTCGAAAATCTGTTGAGAGCTCCAAACACATTTTTGAATAAATATATAGTATGTTCCATTTCAAAATATATAGTTTGCTGTGAGGTGAAATAAGAAATTATCCAGAGAGTATTTTTGAATTATAATTAACAATTTGATAGTAATTTGTCTGATGGCTTTAACAGTTTTTGAGTCATCCTAAAATTAGTGTGAAAGCATTCCAAAAGAAATGATTGGTTGTAAGTTTTTAGGAAGTAGAAGGAAAGAATGGCGAAGTTCCAATTAATTTTAGTGTGGTCTTCATATAAAAATACAAATGATTAGGTACTAATAAAATTTGTAAAATCTCAATAAAATATACCTATATCCATTCAGCATTTAGTACCAGTATATTAATAAATCGTACATCAATCAAATAATTATTATCAATTCATTACAACCTATTTTATTCCACAATACAAATATGCAAATACATCACGTATGAAAAACAACAACTTACAGCTCATATTAATAAAATTTTTGACATCCCTGCAAAAGACAATTCGTGTACAGTCACCCAGCTACTTTTTCTCCATTCTCGCGATCTGTTCACCACTTTGACTTAACTGGTCCAGCGTAGCAATTTACTACAGACCACCCAAGAAGTGTATTACTAAAGACATGCACATTAAATTATATCATTAAGCAAGAAGAGCTGGCAATGCAAACGTTTATTTTGCTCTGCGAATCACACCCTTACAGTAAAAGACATTTAGGGTGATAAAAGAATTTCTTGCACTCTGTTAATAATTTTTCTTTATGAAAGATATTTATAAGGTACATTCATTGGCAACTAATAAAACTTGGACATATTTAAAACATACTTAAAAATAATTAAAAATTACTTCCAAATAGCCAATATTATATTTTGAGTTAAAATTCTTCAGACAAATTTTAGTGTGAAATTAAGGATAGTTTATGAAATATAAATTATTTAGGAATTTTAATAGTTTTTTACCGAATGCTTCATAGAAATATAAAATTTATCGAATATATTGATTAAAGGTGATTAGCGAACTCTTGACTAGCACTGTTTTTCTCTGTCAATCTACTATAGGCACCTATTTTTTCTGCATTAAGAAACGCTTATGCAAAACAAGTTCATTATCTTCGCCCTTTTCGATAGTTTTTACCTTCAGTCACCTTTAGCTAAAGAAGGTATTGTCTTTGGTCAAAAAATTCGGTGGGAGTTTTTGATGAATAAGCACGTTTTAGTGTCTCTAGAATACGATTTTACTATTTTTACGATGATGTCTGTATGTGTGTGTATGTATGTGTGTGTGTCTGTGTGTAACAAAATTTTCTAATGCGATAACTCTAGTACTACAATTCCAAAAATTATAATTCTTTCGTATTCCTCTTTGTTACATTCATGTGAAGAGCTGATTAGATTTTGGTTATAATTGGTCAATCGGAAGTACCCTCATTTGAAGATTTTAACAGTTTTCCTTGAAAAAACAATGTTAAATATCATTTTTTTACATTTAATGTTATTATAAATATTAAAGAATATTTTATTCTCATATATTAGCCAGCTATGCTATAACTCTGGAAACAACTGCTATATTAAGAAATTTTTTATTGAAAGGTGTCAGTGTCAAGTGCAGTTGACAGTATGTATGTTATAATTTTACAGGCAATATAGGATTTTTTGCTAGAAACTTTCTGTTTGGAATTTGTATAAAATACATACAATTGCCTGTAATGTTCAAGAAATAGAATCTTTAGCAAGGAACTTTCTGCATGACATTTTTACAAAATACATAGAACTGACGGAAGGTAATGTGCTGCCTACATCAGATTTTTTTTATGGCATTATTGATTAACGACGTAAATCAACACGACACAAAAGTGTAAAAAACACGCCAATGTATACGAACTATATATTGACAATTCCAAATTATTTTCTCTACAGTGTTACGACATACGTCGCCTTTTCGGCAAATGGAAACTACTTCAGTTACGTATGTCTAAACTATAATATATTTTTCTCATTTTCTCTCAAATTTTCCATAAACGATTGACAGAGAGGAAACAAAGCTAGTCAACTGCTCGTTAATCACCCTTAAGTAGTTGTTCGATTCGAACTAATAATCTATATTTTTATTTTATTTATAATTATTCTGGACATCTTTATGAAAAAGTTAAAAAATAGTATATTTGATTTTTTGTGTCTTATGGATATTGTAATTTAATATATTTATTAAAAATCTATTTTCCAACGGTAGGAAAATATTTAATAATTACAAAGATATAATTTTTTGTACCGTGGCGTGCACGGTACCTAACGAGCGAGAGAAGCGAGCTTGTTATCCGTGCGAGCACGTAAATTTCGGGTAACAGTTGAGCATTGTACTATATTTTATAATTTACAGAATCGTAAATAATTTGAAAAAAATAATATTGGAACCTACAACACAATACATTAAACTAGTTGGTCGAAATAGTCTTTGGAAACATGGCGAAGCGAAATAATGAATAAATACATCTGTTTACATGTTTGCTATGGTTTTAACAGCCCGTAAATTTTTTTTCATGATACCATACTGTTAAATGTGCTTTAACAGTACTGTATGCTCAACCTATATATTCGTCAAAACAGCCACGGCCGTTATTTTTTATAACACTACAATTATTAAAAATCATGTGTTCCCAAAAAAATCGCAGCTTCACGAAATTGTCATGAAGAGCTGTCATCTGTCAATATGCCATAGAAAATACAATTTTCAGAAGATATTTTATGTTATAAAAATACTGAACGTCACACGGCTGATATACAAATAACTGACTCGGTTGATTGTAAAATTGAGGCGAGAGCCGAGATTTTACAATTTTGAACCGGGTCTGTTATTTGCTTATATCAGCCTTACCTATGACGACAATAACTACAACGGACTAGGGACAGAGCTGTGTAATAAGACGTTTACGATTCAGTATATCGTAAAATAAGAAAAAGAAAATTATATTCAAGGAAATTTGATTTCTAAATTATTTTTTGTTGAATATCAATTTAGAAACTGTCGTGTATATAATTGGACTTTGGAAATGTTTACATTTGTTTCTAAATATAGAATGAATTTGTATAAATATGTATTATAAATTATATCGCTTGATGTACCACATATTATAAAAAAATAAATATAGTAATAAAATAAAACACATAAACAAATATACTTTCTAATCGATTTCATCTTTTGTTATTTATGTGAAATATTTCATTTTTATTTGTATTTATAATTTTTTGTTTAATATCTTACAGATTTTTAAAAATAAATTCTTGTCCACATAACTACATGATCTGAAAGAGCAATTTCCGGAGAAGAATAATAAAAAATATTACAGTTTCAAGAATTTACATTAATAGAATTATATCTATTAAAGCATTGAAAAATCTCCGAATATGCAGTGACAGAATCAACCACAAAATTCCGCGAACTTTATAACCAAAATCATCTATTAATATCCGGCAAATTATTTCTACCACAGTCATTCTAGTAAACCTTATTTTATCAGGAAGGTGTTTTGATCTAAGGCGGCTCTGGTCGTCAAACAAAGTGATGTATTGAAGGCGTCTTGTTTTGTTTTCCATTGTTTACCTGAGCAACGGTTCCGTGAAAAGTTAATTTCAAGCATACAGCCTTTTTTGCTGTAGTTAAAGACCCCGTTTCGAATGGTACGACGAAAAATTTAACAAGCAGAGACAAAAGTTGACAACAGTAACAGGAATGATATAGTGACATAAGAAAGTTTTCCTTTGAAGATTGAAAAAAAAAGAAATGTGTCATCATTTGATTTAGGTAGTATTAAATAAATAAATAAATAAATAAATAAATAAATATATTATTACAATATATTTAATATATTACCCATTGCTGAACGTGCCAATATGGTAATGATGATGACGTGTATTTAGGGAAAAAAAGATTGTCACAATGATTTTTTTACGCGAATTTTAAAATTTGATTTCTTATTTTTAAAGTAAGATACTGTATTCAATCTTAGTCTGAAACACAGATTACATTATTAAACCCACAGATGGGTCAAGATTCAACTTATGTGAGACCTAATAGTATATTATATACTCAGGGACTAAAGTGAATATTCAATCCTGTGGGTCAAGTTTATTTCCCGAGCCGAAGCAGAGGGAAATAATCACCTGAGGGATTGAATGCACTTTAGTCCTGTGGTATATACGCTATTTTTCTCACTCCCGTATCAAATGGAACCGTATTAGTGTAAAAGAAATTAATCTTACAATTTGACAATACAAATGTCAAAAATTTTGTTCAAATTTAAACTCAACGCCTGCTCAAAATGTAGTGCAGATACTATATGATGTTATGGAAACATCTTGTTTATTTTTACTTTAGTCCCTCAGGGATTTTTTTCATATTTAATCCCTCTGGGACTGAATTTGAACTTTAGTCCCTGAAATGAGTGATTAGAATCGCTCTTTAGTCTCGGGAGTGCGAAATAGAATTTTACCAGTCTGGCTATCAAATCTTAAGAAAAAATTCTTGGACCATCATCCATTTTAGCTCCTGTATTTTAGGACTGTTACTGTTTTTGCCTTCTTTATATATACTAGGCATCATCTCACGGGCACTCATTCCTGGCAATGAGAGTGCACCACAGGGGTCACTTTTATGCCATTCGAAATAAATTTGAATATTATAAGATTTTGAATTAATATACGAGGACAGCGCCAAAAAATTCCCGCCTCACTATGAAAGAAACGCTGTAGACTTAAAATTAAATTTTATTTTTGAATATAATCCCCCCTGACATCAATGCACTTATTACAACGTTTCAGTAACAATTCAACACCCCTAAAAAATATTCCTTTGGTTTGTTTTCAAAATGTGTCCAAACTGCAGCCTTCACTGCTTCGTCATTACTGAAATGGTGCCCTCGAAGGTCCTTTTTCAAATTTTCAAACAGATAGTAGTCACTGCGGGCCATATCTGGACTACAAGGAGGATGATCAATTTGTTCAAAACCGCAGTCACGAATCGCAGCTTGCGCAATTGCAGCAGTGTGCACGGCTGCATTGTCATGCAACAAACGCACGCCTCTGGTTAGTTTACCACGTCTTATTTCCCGAATATTTTTGGCAATTTATGCAGAAGTGCTGCATAATATGCCCCATTGACTGTCGTGTTACGTTCTTTAAAGTCTATAAGAAGAATGCCCTCACAATCCCAAAAGATCGTAGCCATCACCTTTTTTGTCGACTGGCAGACCCTGAACTTTCTTGGCGCTGTTTCTCCTTTTCGCCTCCATTCCATCGACTCCCTTTTGGATAAAGGATCATAGTAGAGAACCATAGTTTCATCTCCTGTGACAATTGTCTTCAACACCTCCGTTGGGTTTAGATCACATAGCTTCAAAAAGTTTTGAGCACAACACGACGTTGGCGCTGAACTGCTGAGAGATGTTTGGGGACCCACCTTGCACTAACTGTATTCATACCTAAATGATCGTGGATGATTCAACGAATGCGTGTATCAGAAAGCCCTGTCATTTGAGATATTTCTTTCACGTTCAAGCGTCGGTCGCCTAATACTAGATTTTCAATAAGGGCAATATTGTCGTCCGTCACCACGTCCGCCGTCCTTCTTGTTCTGACGTCATCTTCCAAGGATTCCTGCCCAAATCGAAACCGTTTCGACTAATCTTTTACCACAAAATAAGACGATGAATTTTTCCCATAAACTCCATCCAGCCGATTTTTGATACATTGAGGAGAAAGGCCTGCTCGGGTAAAGAATTTGGTAACAGCTCGATACTCAATTTTCGTGATTTTAGACATTGTGATAAACGAGTGCCTTCGTAAATTAGAATATCATGGTACAATTTGGCCATTCAAAATTAATATGAAGAGATTTTTGGGCTTGGCTCGAAAAAGCTTAGAAAATCAAGTTATGACTGAATTTTTAAAAGTCTTGAACTTTCAACCCAAAATCGTTTTAAAAAGTTAAGCCAAAATAAGTTTAACATTTAAAAAAAGCTTGTAATTTCAAACCATGTGAACCCTTGGATTTTCAAGTAACTTGACTTGATATTTGAAAGCTTGTCTTGGCTTGGCTTAAATAAGCTTACAAGCCAAGCCTGACATTTTAGATTAAAATTTTGAAAGTTTTGAATTCAATCTATGTATTTTTATTTCCTATCAACTTAACTGACTTGGTGAATAGCTAATTACATTAACAGTAATTTAAAACACAAATCCAGCAAGTGTCCTTTGTTGGGAGAGCAGAAAAATCCAAAGCCATCTACAAGAAAAAGTTTGAACAACAGCAGAATGTAACAAGCAGTTCTTGTAGAGATAATACAAACCCTAATCGAAACAAAAGAACAGAAGAACACGACGATAATACAGAGCACAATGTTATGTTACCGATGCGACGAACGTACAAATATGTCGGCTGAAGCAGGAATAAAATTCCAAGTAACAATGAATTGAAACAACAAGACTAATTGTCGAACGTGCAGGGCAACTAAACTGCTTCTTCTACGCCCATGCACACTGTCACACAAAAAGTTTTACTTGCATGGAAGACTTGATCCAAGAAAGAAAGATATTACGGAATACTTAAATTGTCTTTATTACATGTATGTTGATTTTTACCTTCCGTCACCTTTAGGTAAGGAAGGTATTGTATTTGGTAAAAAAATTCGGTGGTGATTTTTTGATGAATAAGCACGTTTTAGGGTCCCTAGAATACGATTTTACTATAATGAGTTGTCAATCTTCTAAAGTTGTTTAGGAGTGAGCTAACAATATTATTATAATAATAGCAATAAAATACTGTAAGTCGAACAAACGGATATGTTACTAGTTTTAAAATATGGCAAAAGACATTTTTGACAACCCATAAACAATTGTTACTGTCATTAAAAATTAGTTGTTTGACATTTAGAAAGACTGCTAGATAAAATTTATTTTAAAAATTACACGGCGCAATCACTTACATTTTATTTTTTTCTGACTAAATTGTTACAGATATTATAACTTACGCAAAGACACGAAAGTTTACTATTGAATGTGTCTTTTTGAAAAACAATAAATTTACATTATTGGCGTTGCCATTAAAAAGTTGTGGTCTATTCATGGTCGCGACACCCAACTTTCATACACAAGTGGTTCACTAACAATAACAAATACCATCTTAAAAGATGAATTATATCCATATGGATTGTTATACCAAATTTCATTGAACAAAGCGTTTCGTTATTATAAGCAATATTATTTTTTTTAGAAGGACTGAAGCAGAATACTGGCTAAACGGTGCACTGTCGGATATAAACACCCTATATATATATATATATATATATATATATATATATATATATATATATATATATATATATATATATATATGTGTGTGTGTGTGTGTGTGTGTGTGTATGTGCGCGTGCGTGCGTGTATGTGTGTGACAAAATTTTCTAATGCGATAACTGTAATACTACAATTCCAAAAATTATAATTCTTTCGTATTCCTCTCCGTTACATCCATGTGAAGAGCTGATTAGATTTTGGTTATAATTGGTCAACCGGAAATACCCTCATTTAAAGATTTTAATAGTTTTTCTTGAAAAAACCATGTTAAAGATATTTTTTTCATATGTAATGTTATTATAAATATTGAAGAATATTTTATTCTCTATACGATTTAAATGCATTTTATACTTCATATTAAATGGATATAGAGTTAAAAAATTATAAATAAATTAAATATCATATATTAGCCAGCTATGCTATAACTCTGGAAACAGCTGCTATATTAAGAAAATTCTTACTGAAAGGTGTCAGTGTCAAGTGCAGTTGACAGCATGTATATGTCATGTTATAATTTTACTGGAAATATAGGATCTTTTGTAAGAAACTTTCTGTATGGTATTTATATAAAATACATACAACTACCTTAAGGTAACGTACAAGAAATAGAATCTTTTGCAAGGAACTTTCTATATGACATTTATACAAAATACATAGAACTGACGGAAAGGTAATGTGCTGGCCACATCAGATTTTTTAATAAATGTTGGGCTACATTTGAATTGGTTCTATTGTTTTTAAAACTTCTCATGTGTTCATCGAATCTAATGTTGAATGTAATGTTAAAGATATTGGAGTATCGATGGAAAATGTGTATTAACTTAAACCGAATCTATGTATATAAAACTGAATTTGACCGAGAAAAAAATACTTATTGCAAAAACAATGAATCGCAATTACATTAATTTTTATTACATTTTCTGACAATGTTTAATTTCTTGCTTCTTACTCCATACAAAACCTGTAGTTTTGTAGCTGTTTTAAATTTGCAATTTATTGAATTCACAAGTATAATTCATTATTCAAAACTATTCAAACAGCTTCGGATAAAAATTCCAAACCCTTTTGTTTGTGGGGAAAAATAATCTTAATAAAACAATAAATCGTTAGTGGATTCCTACCGTTTACATAAGTGGACGTATTTAATATTCTATCCCAGAAGCTGGGAATTCTTTCTTCTCGGCGAATGATATAACAAAGTCGCACATCGGCAGTTTGCACATTCTCAAAGCGGTAGTTTGCGTTCCGGGCGTAATTTATCCGTTTAACGTGAAATTAAATCCTTGCATTACAAAATGGCAGCTGGAAACCGCCAGGATGATAATTTATTCACTAACTTGAAGTTGCTGCGGTTTCTTCTTACCTCTCAGACGAAATTAGCAACAAGATAACAAGAAAATGTTAGTCGGATTTACGTATTACTACCAGTTATTAAAATAAGGATAGAAGACGGTAAAGATTAATTTTGCATTATAACTGTGTTATAAAAACTAAGTTGAGGTAAGCATTAAACAGAGAAACATATGTCTCATCATTATTCAATTCAAAAGTCCTGAAATCCATTGTTACAGGCAGCAAAAAATATCGCCATTCGCCGTTTTCTAATTTATTTCCATTTTTAAAACAAGACTCAAGAAGAAAAGCTTTGATTTTTTCAGATAACATTGTTGACAATAGGTTTGTTCCAACAAAAGTTCAGAACGTTCAGAACTGAGTTTGCGCAAAGCCATTTTACCGTTCCGACTAGTCGAATTTAAAATTCAAAACTTATAGTCCAGTGTTCCAAGAACGAGTGAATTATGTTCCGAATTATTTCTGTGCCGTTCTTAAAGTTCCAGGATTTTTCCAGAATTTTCAATTCTGAATAACTTTGACGTGCTATCTAACCTGACTTATTTTGTTTTTGTTATCAATGAAATTAGCAATGGAAGAAGACAGCGATTTTTCCGAATTGTTGTTGTTTTTAGAGAAAGTGATTACCTACGAATGATAGTGCCTCAATACAATGATCAAGTTTTTTGTAGCATTTTCGAATTATATATGTCTATTATATTTTAATCATGAACTTACCTTCCATTTCTTTAGTTTGAATATATTATACCTAATAAAAAGCACAATGTTTTCTGACAGGTGTAATTTCATAGGTTTAATATATACAAACAAAATTTTCAACGATTCTAAATACGTTCCAACACTAGTCAAGTCGGTTCTATAAGTTCGTACATGGTTTCTGAGCACTGAACTTTGTGTTGGAACAAACCTATTATCTTTTGTCTTCGTGTCGTATTGACATTTAATTATATTTTTAAATTAAGACATATATGTTTCTTTGTTCTTAGCTTACTCCGAATTAGATTCTTTTGAACACTGTATGAATCAGGAGAAGGATATATTACATTTAGCGATTTTCTGGTTTGGTTTGAAAGCTAGGCTAGGCTTGGCTTAACAAATTTTGGAAAATTAAGGCAAGCCTGATATTTTAAAAAGCAAAGCCATACCAATTCTAATATTTTTTCATAATACAATTATTAAAAATCATGTGTTCCTAAAAAAATCGCAGCATCATGAAATTGTCATGAAGAGCTGTCACATATCAATATGCCTTAGAAAATAGAATTTTCAGAAGATATTTTATTTTATAATGAAAAATACTGAACGTCACACGGCTGATATGCAAATAACTTCGCTCAAAAATTAAATCTGATATAAATCAGGCATATTCTAACTATGTAAAAACATGTGAATCATCTATTGCTAGTAATCCTAATAAATTCTGGAATTATGTTAATTCGAAAAAGAAAAAGTCATCTTTTCCATCTAGTATGACTTACAATAATGATGTTTTTGATAAACCTAATGATATAGCTGAAGCGTTCGCATCACACTTTCATAGCGTCTATACTTCCTCCTCTTCCTCTGATAACTCTACCAATATCATTTCCACTTCTAGTTCATCCCCTTCTAAACCGATATTTTCTATTGAGGAAATTCAATCGTCTATGAGAAAACTCAAAAACAATTATTCATGTGGACCTGATCTCATACCTAATATAATAATTAAAGACTGTTTTCATCCTCTTTCCCTTGCACTGTATCATATATTTAACCTTGCGATAAATACTAATTCTTTTCCTGATATTTGGAAACAGGCACGGGTTACTCCGATTTATAAATCTGGCGATTCTTCCAATATAAAAAACTATCGGCCAATTTCAATTCTATCTAACATTAGTAAAATTTTCGAAAGTTTGCTTTATAAAAATATCTACAGTCAGATTAAAAATCAAATATCTATTAATCAACACGGTTTTGTACCCAAGAGATCCACTGCAACTAACCTAAGTTTCTTCACTCACTATGTTACCTCGGCTTTAGATAACAATGTACAAGTGGACACTATTTACACGGATTTTGCTAAAGCCTTCGATAGTATAGATCATAATATTTTACTTGAAAAATTACAATCATTTTCTCTACCTTTATCTACAATCTATCTTCTTTCTTCCTATCTAAAAAATCGTGTCTTCTTTGTGCAGTTACTTGGATATAATTCTACTTCCTTTAATGTTCCTTCAGGAGTCCCCCAGGGATCAAATTTAGGACCATTACTTTTTCTTCTTTTCATTAATGATATCTCATATATATTTAAAAGTACTGTTTTGTTATTCGCCGACGACTTAAAAATATTTCGTCAAATAAATGATTCCAGTGGATGTTCAGCACTGCAAAGTGATCTCAATTCTTTATCTGAATGGTGTGCTAAATACAAACTTAATTTGAATATAGATAAATGTAAGGTATTATCGTTTACTCGTAAACAATCACATATAAATTTTGAGTATCATATCTCTAATAAAGCTTTAACAAGATGTTACTCAACTACCGATCTCGGTGTCATATTTGACTCGAAGCTAACTTTTATTCCACACGTTCATCACATCTCTTCTTCTGCCATGAAAATGCTTGGATTTGTAATAAGAAATACTCGTAATTTTCAAAATATTCAGGCTATATTCACGTTATATTTTTCTCTTGTCAGGTCAAAACTTGAGTACTGCTCGTTGATATGGAATCCTATATATGATGTTCACAGTAATTTAATAGAGTCAGTTCAAAAGAAATTTTTGAAATTTGTATATTTTAAAATAATGGGTTCTTATCCTGATCATCGGGTCTCATACGATTTATTACTAAATATATTCAATTGTCAGTCATTATCAGTTAGACGTTCAATTTATGCAGTTGTACATCTTTATAAGTTGGTCAATTATCTTATAGATGATCCGAATTGTCTCAGATATATTAATTTCCTTGTTCCTTCATTTCGTACTCGACTGTCGAATACGTTTTATCTTCCCTCTGCCCGAACGAACTTGCTTTCCCAGTCACCTATAATTCGTATGTGTAGCTTGTTCAACAAACTAGATAGTAATAAAGTTGACTTGTTCTCCATTTCAAGTAATAAATTCTATAAAATTATTGTTAACCTTACAATTTGATTTATGTTTGTAAATCTTCATTTTTTTTTTGTATTTTGCAATATGTAATTTATGTGTAAATTATTGTTTTTCCTGCCCGGTCATTGGTTTTTTTACTGTTGGGTAGTGTACATATAAAATAAAATAAAATAAAATAAAATAAATAACTGACTCGGTTGATTGTAAGATCTCGGCTGTCGCCTCGATTTTACAATATTCAACCGCGTCTGTTATTTGCTTCATATCAGCCTTATGACGTTAATAACTATTTCATAATACCTTACTGTTAAATGTGCTTTAACAGTACTGTACGCTCAACCGATATATGCATCAAAACAGCCACGGCCGTTATTTTTTATAATAGTACAATTATTAAAAATCATGTGTTCCAAAAAAAATCACAGCATCATGAAATTGTCATGAAGAGCTGTCACCTGTCAACATGCCATAGAAAATAGAATTTCAAGAAGATATTTTATGTTATTATGAAAAATACTGAACGTCACACGGCTGATATACAAATAACAGACACGGTTGATTATAAAATCTCGGCTATCGCCTCGATTTTACAACATTCAACCTCATCTGCTATCTGCTACATATCAGCCTTATGACGTTAATAACTATAAAAAACTTAGGGCCATTTACATAAAACGTTGTTAGCTGATCACGTGTTTAACTCCACATTGTAACCATGGATACGTATCAAAAATACATTGGAAAATTAGCCTTGCCAAAGCTAACAACGTGATTAATGTTAACAATGTTTTATGCAACTGGGCTTTGGAATATTAAGCCAATTAAAGCTTTGTACTGTGAAGTACCTTGACTTGATGTTTTACAGCTTAACTTGGTTTGGCTTAAATAAGCTTACAAAATGAAATCAAGCTTGATATTTCAAACCAAGCTTTCATTTTATCGAGTCCAAACTAAGAATAATATTTTAAAATGCTTAGATTATCAAGTCAAGCTTTATAACAAGTATATTGACTTAATGCTTGAAAGTTGGATGGCTCGATTTAAACAAGCTTAAAAAATCAAGCCAAGCCTGACATTATAGATTAAAATTTATAAATCTTCAATTTTCAGGTCAAGCCATGCATTTTTATTCCAAACCAAGCTACTTGGTTTGATGACTAACTAATTTAAGAAACAAATGCAGAAAGTGTTTTTTTTTTTGTTGAATGGGTGGATTTTTTTTATTAATCTCAGTCATTCAGCCTTAAATAATAAAGTAATATTCATGTTAGATAAAAGATACGAAAGTAGCTCACTCCATATACAAGAAATCTAATGTATATCTTGAGATTATACCATTATGCAAATTGCTATATGACTTATACTTTCAGATTCTATCTATCGTAGTGAAAAAGTTATATTACTCACATAAAAACTACTATTCTTATATAAAAATCTTTACATCTGTTTTATCAACGTTCATGTTAATTTACTAATTTTCCTGGTACGAAGTCGGGTGCTTGTAATACACGTATCAGTTTTCCAAGTCTTATTTATGAGTTATATATAAATTTTTATTGAACTAATATGCAAAAAATGTAATAAAGTGTAAAGTTTATGGGACGTGTAATTGGAATTTAAAATTAGAACGCAGATTGCGAAACTCTGGTCTCGATTAGAGGTTTATAGGTTTTTGAATATTTATATTAACATAGATATTTGAAAGACTAAATTGTAAACAACAGGTGGTTGAGTTTTTTCTACTTTTGTTACACAGGGTGGGGCCTAGATTTTTTCCTTTTTTGAAGGCGTATAAAATAAAAAGTATTGCTGATAGACAAAAATTATTTTTGGATAATGAAAGAACATAATTTCAGTTTAAAATCATGCAGTTTTAAACAAAATATCCTGAAGGTGATGGCCACTGTTCTCTATGTATGTATTGATGCAACTGATTTGTGGAGCTTCTCTCTACATGTTTCCAACATTCGGGATAATAAGATTCTTCAGCTGAAGCAGTGTTGTAGGACGGTGTTTGTAAAGCTATACCTTGAGATATCCCTATAAAAAAATTATGGCGTTGTGGGGGCAATGTTCCCCTGACGGCTCATCTCGATTCAGTGTTACATGCCGTGGTCGTCGCGTACGCCCGATCTAAAATCTAACGCCATGTGAATAGAGCTGTTGCAAGAATTTTTATATGCCTTCTATGCATTAAATTTAAAAAGATATCATTATTTAAATAGCCTCAAATTTGAAAATATTAGCATATATCCATTAGATATTTTACAATTAATTTTTGAATTTTGGATATTTTGAAAAAGTCATGTGATCTGAAACAAAATGTGACGTCACAACACATACATCTTTATCGGCTCCAATTGGTCCCTTTATAGTGTCAATTCTTTTTGTTTTGTTACTAGTGTTATGATAAGTATATTCTCAAAGTTGTCAAACAAGTGTCAAATTTTTGAGTTTGATTCGTGTTAGATAATAAAAAATTCAATATAAAATAAGTAATTTACAGTATCGTACTATGCCCTCTTGCAAAATTGCTGCTAGGATCAAACCTACTATTGAATTTATAAATATGCCAAAAGATGCGCAGAAAAGAAAATTGTGGCTGGAAGTAGTAGGTCGAAGAGCAGATGATTGGGTTTTTACATTTCATTTTACCTTAACTCTTTAACACCCCTTATTTCGGCAGCAGTAAAACAATCGCTTTTTGATATAAATTCAGTCACCATCCAGCTATCGACTTTCAGTAAACTGTCCGACTTAGCTTGAGTGTAGTCTGTATTAGCCATTATTACTTTCTTACTCATTTACAATGGAAAATATGAACGTCAAATGTCAAATTAGAAGTTTGTTATTAACATGTGACAAACTAACGCCTATGTGTGTTTATCTAAATAACAAAAATAAACGATGATGATGGAAAAACTGTTTTTCTATTGGCTGTGAATGACGTAATGTATATGCTTCTACGACACGGAGTGGGGGGTTGTTTTCATGACTATTTTTGGCGCCAAACTTTTTATTTAATTATTTACGAAAATAACAACAAATAAATAAAAATAATAATTATTAGTAAGAAAAATATTGCATAAACTTTTATTTAATATACTTTTTGAAAAATGTAAAACAGGCTCATTTTTTGCGGATATCTCAAGACAGAGATTTACAAACACAGCTCTACAATCCTGCGTCATCTGAAGAATCTTATTCGGCAGGGAATATCCCAAATGTTGAAACGTGTAGAGAGGAGCTTCAAAAATTGGTTGCATCAGTGTCAGTGAAGAGTCAATGCAGGTGGCCACCACCTTCAAGATATTTTATTTAAAACTACTTGATTTAAATTTTAAAACAGTTTCTAGATCTCTGCAGAATACATTTATTTAAAATTTGATTACTTTAGACATTCTGTTTCTAAGCAAGATTCTCAATTTTGCCTTTAAAAAACCATCATAATTTTTTCTTTTTCTACCTCTTCATCCATAAAACATAACCTCCAATTATCTTCCCAGTTTCGGCTTCATTGCATGAATAAAGTTATCTAAGCATACTTCACAATGGCTGCCCACTACTACCCATCGAAGATCCAAGCAAGCCTTGCCTTGCACGGAACAGATGAACGACGAACGTGTATAACTATATCACTATAGGAGGAGGTCCCAACACCCAGCACCCAGCCGATAAATCTATTTCTGTTTGATGATATAGAGTGCCATGACCAAGGCCACCATGATCGTAATTTTCTCCTCGGGGAGGTTAAGCAGGTCTGCCCCCTACGACCAGATAGTCTTTTGTTTTGAGGTTTATATTTTAATAGATTTACCGAGCAGGGGGTTATAGAAAAGAACATATGTCCTGTTAAAAACTGGAAGAGGTATGACATGGTATTTTAAGGGCGATAAATAATAGAAATTGATATGGCAGTTGGTGTGGTAGATTTGTAATTTTTACCTCGCGCTACCCTAAGGGAGGTATAGGGATCGTGCTAAAAATCGCATATCAAGATTGTGATAAAGGACATTTCACGATGATGTCTGTGTGTATGTGTGGATTCTCCACTCTAACTCAAATACCATCATTCAGTAAATTTTGATACCTTGTATTTCGAACTTTTTCTGTAATGGAAAGAACCCATTAGATTTTGGTGAAAATCGGATAACCGGAAATGACACTTTACTAGAAGCTCAAAATAGTTTTTCTTCGAAAAATACCTTTAAATGTTATTTATTTTATTTTGGAATCATAAACTTGTTTATCCGCTCTAAAAAACGGGCGCAATTTAGCATTTATCGCCCGAGAGCTTATAAAGTTGCCCAGCAACAGCTATTCAAACGTCAAAATGGTCGTTATTAGGTAAATGTCAGACAATATAATAAATTCGATAAATCACATATTTTGAACATCGCTGCTCGTAAAACTATTCGTATCCTTTCTCGTATACGTCTTTTCTCTTCTGTGGAACCTACTTGCTCTGGGCAACGTCAATTTCATTCCATATTTCTTTTAAAAAATCGATATCTTCCATTTTCATTTGACAGTAAATTAAAATTTGTTATAAATAAACAATATAGCGAGAAACAACAGCATACTTAAAATTCACAACGCCAGCACAACGATACCGAATATATACCCATTGAATCCTAGAATTTCGAGAACCAAAATAAAATAAAACGTTGTATGTACCACGGGCATAATCAAGATTATAGCACTCGGGAAAATTAAAGCTCTCCGCTGCGCGTCGAGCTTTAAACATTCCCCCGTCCTACAATCTTTTGATTATGCCCTTAATACATAAATAACTATTTTTTCGAGATTAATGTTATTATAAAAATGTAAGATTATTAAATTTTCTATAGTTTTGCATTAATACGTTTTCTATAAATTCTGTGGATAAATTTATAAAATTATCGATATTTTAAATCCCAGAGTCTATGCTTTAAACAAACAAAACGCAGTTATTCAAAGGTATGTAACTGACAGATAAATATGTCACTAACAAGAAACTAATCATTTCAAAATAATAGTAACGTTTTAAAAAGAAAAAAGTAAATAGAACAATAGAAAAGGAATTCAATACAGTTTCCAGCTAAAGTAAATATGTATATGTAGGTATGTATTTAGATTAATAAAAATTAACGATTCACAAAAATGTTTAAGCTAATCCTCATTTTTGGATTAGTGAATTCTATTCTATCCCGGTATCTAAAATTTAATCTTCATTTTATTATAGCTCCGGTGGTTCAATGGTTAGAGCAACGCCTCATGTCATGAGTGCCTTCGGGGGTCTGGGTTCGAATCCCACTAAGGCATGGATGTGTGTGAATGTGAACCCACTCTGTAATTGGTATTTAATGCTGTTGAGGGGTTTTTAAAAAAGGTAGTTACTTGGATTAGATTAGATTATATTTTAAGAAATAAACTGTCAAAATTAGAGTAAAATTTGTTAATCAAAAATCTAAGGATCGCTAATCTAAAAATAAGGATTTACTTAATCTTTTTTGTGACTCGGGCTGTAAGTGGCGGGGGGTATTGTGTTGGCCGCACCAAATTTTTTAACTAATATTTTCAACAAACAAATTATAAAAACTACACAAAGATAATAAACTTTTCCAAATTTCTTTCGACTAGTTTAAAATTTAGATTTTAAAACTGAATATGTTATTATCGCCTTTATTAGTATATCAACTTTAATTAATCAATTTTATAATGTCTTTTTTTCTAATTGAATAATCAGAATAATAATAATAAAAAAAAACAATTTGGAAACTAGTAAACAAAACTAATTTACCATTGTTTTACAATCAAATTTATTGACCAAATTCGAAACAACCCAATGCACTTATTAATATATTTTGAAACAAATTATTTTCTGCATTCCGCAAAATTAACAAAAAATGCATGTTGGCTATTTTGAAAATTGCCGCTCTAACCACCCTGACAGTTGCCTACCGATGTAATTACCAGCCGCCTGGATCCAAATCCCAATCTCTTATGGGTCAAATAAGCAACATGGCGCCCGGGGTGAGGGGAACCGGACCAGATGATTGGTCCAGGCACCGACAGCTGCACATCGGCCAAAGCAAGCTTGATATACGCTCATGGGAGACAATATACTGACGCACGGATGGTATAAGAGAACTAATGTGTGGAATAGATAGATACCTGGAGAAGACCACAAAGGCAGTGGCGTACATGAAGGTTTTTCAACGAAATATTTTACAGATCCGTGAAATACTCATTGTTGTAAAAAGTTATCATCAGAGGAATCTGCGTTACAATGTTTAAAAAATCGTATTAATATATTTACATACTCTATTAAAAATAAATTATATATCATAAAAGTTTTGAGAAAAAATTTACGCTCCTAATTTTATTATTTATCTAATCTGGTTGTCACTGGACATAATTATATAATAATATACCATGTTAAAATTGCCAGAAATAAATAAATAAATAAATAAATAAATATATCATCACGGCTTATTACCCATTGCTGGGTGTGCCAGAAAAAGTTTTGAAATACGCAAATCTACCTATAGTTTATTTGGATACATAGCTGAAACGTGAAATTGTTAACGTTTTTGGGGATCAAACTTTTGGACAGACGACTATTTATAGAACTGTACTGGAATGTGCCGAAGATACTATGTATTAATTTACGAAAAAGTGGGCGACCCGAACTTTTGCCCCAAAATGATTGTTGGGGCTACAAATTAAATCCAAACGGAGTAATTGTAAAAAAAATCTGGTGTGGCCAACACAATGCCTCCCGCCATTAACAGCCCGATCACAAAAAAGATTAAGCTCATCCTTATTTTTGGATTAGCGAATTTTACTCTAATTTTGACAGTTTATTTCTTAAAATATAGTATAATCTAATCCTAAATGAGGATTAGCTTAAACTTTTTTGCTGGAAACTGTATTGATTTCTTTTCCTATTATTATATTTACTTTTCTCTTTTTAAAACGTTACTATTATTAATTTGAAACGATTAATTCTTTGACAGTGACCTTTATCTGTCAGTTACATACATTTGAATAACTTTAAATTATAAATAATTTTATAAATTTGTCCATAAAATATGTAGAAATAGTATTAATACAAATCTGTAGCAAATTTATTAATATTTAATTTTTATAATAACATTAATCTCGAAATAATAACATTAAAAAGGTATTACCATTTCTGGTTATCCGATTTACACCAAAATCTAATGGGCTCTTTCCATAATAGAAAAAGGTTGAAATACAAGGTTTCAAAATTTTCTTAATGATAGTATTTGAGTTAGAGTGAAGGATCCACACATACAT
Source organism: Harpalus rubripes (assembly GCA_963082715.1). Lineage (NCBI taxonomy): Eukaryota > Metazoa > Arthropoda > Insecta > Coleoptera > Carabidae > Harpalus > Harpalus rubripes. The sequence continues at coordinate 61,971,599 of OY720457.1, read as the reverse complement.
ACATACATACACACACACACACACACACACACACACACACACAATACAACACACACACCACACACACAATACAACACACACAACACACACCACACACACACACACACACACACACACACACACACACACACACACACGCACACACACACGCACACACACACACACATACACACACACACGCACACACACCCACGCGCACACACACACACACACAACACACCACACACACACACACACACACACACACACACACACAATACAACACTCACAACACACACAATACAACACACACCACACACAAAATACAACACACACAACACACCACACACACAAACACACACACACACACATACACACAAACACACACACACACACATACACAAACACATACACACACACACATACACAAACACATACATACACACACAGGCGCGCGCACAGACATCATCGTGAAAATGTTAAAATTGGATTCTAGGGACCTTAAAACGTGGTCATTTGCTAAAATCTCGATATGCGATTTTTAACATGATACCTATTCCTCCCTTACCAAGGATAGCGGGAGGTAAAAAATGACTTATGACCTTTCGTCTCGCCAGTAGCGAAATATAAATAAATAATTGCTTATTTGAATTCATTTCCAATAAATATCTCTGCATAAAATTCCTGTTGTTTAATTACAGTAATACAATGTAATATTTTCTTTTGAATATTTTAAACAAAAGTAATAAAATACTATTTGCATTTCAAATTAATACGTCTTAAATCTAGTTAATTACATATCATTATAGCTTCGTAAAATCTGACATCACAGTAATAATAAATTTTTATAATTGTGTTCATCTTTACGAGTTACTCCCACCTATAATAAAACTAGATTTTTCGTTAATTACTTGTACAACACAAATTTATAGTGAGTTTACATATAGTGTTCCTCGCTTTTGTTAGATTAGAATTAGTAATTATACTGTTTATGGCTCTTATTATTTATATGTCTTGGGGAATATTTCGTCCATGATTGTAAAGAAGATTATGTAGCGTGGTAGTTTATATACTAATTATCTGTATTTATGAAAGCTATGAAAATGTTTATTATAAAATGTAATTAACAATGTGATGATTAGTACTGTTCAGAATAAATTATTTCTTTGTTTGTGATTATAGATAGTGATATCTTGTGAATTTGTAATTTTGTTTATTTTTGAATTCATTTATTCATATCTTTGACGAGAAGGAAACTTGTTTCTTAATTATAAACAATTATAAATAAATTAATAAATTGCGTAAGCAACCCCCGAGTCGGAATTACTATTAGAGAAAATTAAAATTAATCCTATTTCATAGAATTGCCAAATTAAATTGTTTAAAGATCAAACTATTTTGTTATAATCAACATAAACGAAAAATGTTTAAAATATGTTAAACACACCCCTGTTTTGATATTCAGGTACCCTAGTCGGCCATTTATTTTCAGCCAGACATAGTAATGTATTTCTGTTACTTTCCTAGTCCAGTATTTAAATGGGTTCATGCAAAAATATCATATCGTACAATTCAAATTTTCTCTAGGGTTTCAAAAGAAACCATACCTATAAAATAATTTATACGTCAACTTTCATTCGCTAGTCATACCATATTTGAGTTAGAGTGAAGGATCCATACACACATACATACAGACATCATTATGAAAATGTTAAAATTACATTCTAGGGACCTTAAAACGTCATCATTTACCAAAATCTCGATATGCAATTTTTTGCGCGATCCCTATACCTCCCTTACCAAGGGAAGCGGGAGGTAAATAGCTTCTACAGTGTCTAAATCGACAACTACCAATTTACTATATTTCACTCATACTGTTTCTTCTGTTCTAAATCTTAAAGGCCAAGTTGATTGCATATATACAGACTTTTCCAAAGCATTCGACAAGGTAGACCATTCTATTTTAATCAAGAAACTCTATGACTTTTCTTTATTATCATCAGTAATTGATCTTCTTTCATCGTACCTGTCTCATCGCCAGTTATTTGTTCAGTTTCTTGGTCGCAAATCCTCACCCTTCATTTCTAGCTCTGGTATTCCCCAAGGTTCCAACCTAAGCCCTTTGTTGTTTTTATTATTTATTGATGATCTTACACATATTTTACACTCTAACAAACTGTTATTCGCTGACGATTTAAAAATATTTTATCCAGTTTCTTCCGCTATTGATTCTCAAATTCTTCAAAACGATCTTAATAATTTATCTAGTTGGTGTTCAATAAATAACTTAAGCTTAAATTTAAATAAATGTTCAGTCATGTCTTATACTAGGAAATCTTCTCCTCTTTTATTTTCTTACAGCATTAATAACCTCCTTCTAGCTCGTTGCTCTTCTTTTGATGATCTAGGCGTTACGTTTGACTCTAAGTTCACTTTTGTGAGTCATATTAATCGTATTTGCAACTCATTCCTCCGTATGCTAGGTTTTATTATTCGAACAACTCGTTCCTTCCGTGATGTTACTGCTATTTTCTCACTTTATTATGCCTTTGTCCGCTCCAAACTAGAGTACTGCTCCATTATCTGGAATCCCATTTATGAAAATCATCAGGACCACATTGAATCTATCCAAAAAAAGTTTTTAAAATATATATATTTCAAAATTAATAGAAGTTATCCGGACTATTCATATAAATACCTAGAGCTGTTACGAACATTTAAAATACATAGCCTAATTGAGCGTCGCGACTTCCAACTTGTTCATCATCTCTCTAAACTGATCCACGGTGAAATAGATGATCCTACTTGCTTAAACCACCTTCCTTTCCACACTCCTTTCATACACACTCGCTATTTTCAAACCTTCTATCTTCCTACTCCACAGAGTAATGCCTTATCTCTTTCTCCTATATACCGAATGTGTCAAATTTATACAAACAAATTTTCAAATATCGATGTATTCCGTTACTCCCTCAAAAAAATTCATAAATATTCTTAAACACATAAAGTGACATCGTTGCATGTTGTTCTTTTTTATTATTTTTATTCATTAATCGTTGTGCAGACATTTACTCATTTTTATGTAATGCATTTCATGTATTTTTTTTCCTGACCTCTTACTGGGTCTTCACCTGTTGGGCATTGTATTGATAAATAAATAAATAAATAAATAAATAAATAAAGATTCAAGTTTTTTTTTGAAATTTTAAACTTGGCTTGTTAGGACGATTTACCAAGCCCATGCAGTAACTTGGCTTGAAATAAAATGGCATGCCTTGGCTCAAAATTTCAAACTTTTCAAGCCAAACCTGTAAATCTTTAACTATGTATTTGCATTATAAAAAATCCCAACTTATTTTATACGTACTGAGACTGTACTCTCTATTATCATGATTATAGTTTATTTGTTTGTTTATGCACTTATTCGTTTGTTTATTTAGTTATCTATGCACTTATAATAACCAAACAATTATACTGTTAATGTTCTTATTAGGATTCGTTGCAAGTGATATTTGTAGTTAGTATTTAATTGCGATGGCCATTGCATAAAAATATTGTTGCATATGTGTTCATTGTTTCTCATGCTCAGATTAAGGGTTGGCGCCAGGCAGTCGAGCGCTGTAGACACTTGACACTGCAACACAGGGCCATCTGGCATTCCGTACATGATGACAGACTTATGATGTTCTGGAAATTTCCACGAGCCACCCAACCACCCACTCACACCGGTGACGGGGAGGTGCAACCCTTAACCCCGAAACTCCTAAGATCGGAAGGAGGCAAGAGGGATATTTTGGTTTAAATATGGGGATAAACGCTGTATTCGGCAGTCTGGTTTCGGCCAGACTCCCAGACCTTGGACCTCTGGCATGGTTGACATGTTGGGTAACCCAAGGCTCTGGACTCACCAAACTTACTCACAGACCTTGGACCTCTGGCATGGTTGACATGTTGGGTAACCCAAGACTCTGAACTCATCGAACTTTTACACTTGGCTTGTCCGAGGTAAGTTCTAAGTCTACCTTCGACTTTGTTTCCCATACCTTTTCCTACTTTCCGCCCATCCAGTTGCTATGGCTAGCCAGGCACGTTTGGGAACCTCCACTACTTTCCGCCCATCCAGTTGCTATGGCTAGCCAGGCACGTTTGGGCACCTCCGCCATTTTTCCTCCCATCCAGTTGCTATGGCTAGCCAGGCACGTTTGGGAACCTCCACTACTTTCCGCCCATCCAGTTGCCATGGCTAGCCAGGCACGTTTGGGGAACCCCCATACCATCCTCCCTATTCACCTAATTTGGCTCCCTTTTTCCATTACGATGAACTTAACTTGGACAAGCACTATATTATGATTGATTGTTGTCACAATGATATAACTAATTTATATCTATATAACCTAGTATTGGTTGTCAATCAAACGTAATTTTGCGGGTCTAGTTGCTTTGCAGCCACCCAAACTCAAGATGTGTGCCGTATCAGCACCGAACGCTGGCATGTCCACGTTCACTTGGGTATCACTTTACAAATTACACCCCGACGGGTACGACACAGGTACTTGTCGGGATAGACAGTATGGCGACACAGTCGCATACTGTAGACGCCTCGGCTATGCCGGGCGGCCTGTAAAAATGGTGAGGCCGGTCCAGCGGCGAACCAGGATTGTGTTGCTAACTCCACGCTTTCCATACAAAAAGCAGGCCGGCGGCGACGCCGAGCGTCATGGCAGTTCGGATGAAACTCCGAACTTACCAAACTTACACACTCACCTTCACTTACACAATTACGTTTATAATTGACTATCAATATACAGGTCGAATTAAAGTATTATTTCGATGTTGTTAATATTAAATTGTTGGGACAACCTTTATGTATTGCTATGTTTAATTTGTTATAAATTATTTGTTTAAATTGTGTCTCGATGTCTCTCTGTACGAGGTTTTTGCTGTGGTTTCCCTCGCACGTAAGGCGAATGCCAGAGAGCGGACCTTTCCACAGCAGGGTGTCGTGTTCAAACCCTTACACCCGACCATATTTCTCATATTATTTACTATTTGCTTTCATGGTTAATTTTCAATAAATGCACAAAGATAGACAAATTCTGTCTGCTTTTTGGAGTGAACATTATTCTTTAATTACGTCAAATACCTATCCCGATTCCTCTACTTTTAACAGCTACTCTATATTACGAACCAGGTAAAGGGTTACTTATTAAAAATAAACACAACGTAGGGTAAGTACAACCATCTATTAGACGAGGCCATGGTCAAGGTAAAAGGTCCTAGGTATAGTATGTTCCGTTACATAAAATTGATGCCAGTGACCAAGTATGTTCCGTTACAGTACATAGTTTTATTTATTTTTTCCAACTGAAATTCACAAAATGTAGTTTTCTATTTTTTGCACCCTCCTATACGTGGGGTATATACGTTCGTACCACGTGTCTTTTCACACGATCAGTTACATGGAACGCCTACCGGAACAATTGTTTACATGATGTCATTTCCCTCATGTCATAATATGGGGGACAAACGCGCACAGACAATAGAAGGGATGAATTGAATAAGGGTAGAACACAAAATGGATAAAATAATATACAAGAGATAAAGATGTGACACTGTAGTATTAATAGTTTCATAGGTATATGTTATAATATAAAATAAAATATTACATTTTTGTTTTGTAATATTTACTTTGTTATCTGTAGTGTTTGGCCTTATTAGAATTGTATGGGATATCTATACATATATATATATATATATATATATATATATATATATATATATATATATATATATATATATATATATTCATTAACACGAAATAAATCCTTTTATTTAATTGACATACATTCAATATTTCAAATCTTTTTTTTTTTTAATGTTTCTGATGTTGCTTAGATTACAATTTATATTATTTATATATTTTCAAGGCATGAGTGATTCATAATATTCAACACTCCTCCTTTCGAATGTTCTTGAAAATAAGTTTAGTAAAGTCCGATTAGTTTCCTTAGTTGCATGAGTCTTGGTCCTGGTACAGCTTTTGTAAATAAATCTGCCTCCATTATTTCGGTGGGTTTGTATTCAATTTCTACTTGACCATTTGCTATTGTTTCTTTGATAAAATGTTCTTTTATATTTATATGTTTACTTTTTGAGTTTATGACAGGATTTTTCGCCATGTTTTGTGCAGCTTGATTGTCGTTTTCAATTTTGATTTTCTCTTGATTTATACCTATATCGTTCATTAATTGGTGTAGATGAATCGCTTCTTTCGCTGCCTCAGTCATCGCCATGTACTCGGCTTCCGCTGTTGAAAGTGCAACCGTCCGTTGTTTTCGTGATTCATAACTTACGACGCTTCCTCCGTAGATAAAACAATATCCTGTGTAAGATCTTCTGTCTAGGAAACATGATGCCCAGTCTGCATCGGTCATCCCTACTAAAGGTTTTCTAATTTTTGAGTAAGTTAAAGCAAGTGTTTTCGTACCTTTTAAGTATCGTAGAATTCTTTTGACTGCTGTCCAATGCTCTTTTCCATAACATTCGTTAAACTGGCTGAGATGTGATACTGCGTAGAGTATATCTGGTCTTGTAGCAACTGCCAGATACATCAAAGCTCCAATTAGTTGTTGGTACGGTAAGTCTTCGCATTTCTTAGAATTTTTCTCTAATTTTAAATTTGTTTCTATTGGAGTACTTACTTGTTTACAGTCCTTCATGTTGAATTTCTCTAATAATTTTTCTATGTAATTTTTCTGCGATGCTTTTATCTCATTTTTGTTTATTTCAAATTCTATACCCAAGCAATAATTCAGTTGTCCAATGTCCTTCATTTCATATGTCTTCATTAAAATATTCTTCACATAGGCAAGCATGTTTTGATTTTTGTAAGCTATTATTATGTCATCTACGTAAATGGCAATCACAGTGTATTCTCCCGTTTTTTCCATTACGTAGATACATGGGTCTGCATTTGATTGTTTGAATCCCATTCCTTTTAAAGTTTCATCAAGTTTTTTAAACCATTGTCTACCAGCTTGTTTTAGTCCATATAATGCTTTTTGAAGCTCGCAAACTTTCTCTTTACCTGGTTTTCTAAGATTTTCCAGCATTTCTTTTGCTTTTTTATATATTGAGATGTCATCGGCATTTCCCTCTTCGATCATTATTTCACAGAGATATTTCTCTAAATTTTTTGGTTTTTCCATGACGATTCTTTCTTCAATATTTCCATTTAAATAAGCTGTAGTTACGTCCATCTGATATAATTTCATATCTTTTTCGGCACACATTGCCAATAACATTCTAATGGAACTTAATTTTGTAACTGGTGCGTACGTATCAGTGTAATCAATTCCTGGTCGTTGTGTATACCTCAATATTTCAAATCTTTTTTTTTTTAATGTTTCTGATGTTGCTTAGATTACAATTTATATTATTTATATATTTTCAAGGCATGAGTGATTCATAATATTCAACAGGCCTAACCAAGTGGCTTGGCTTCTATTGGTTTGAGTTTAAATTTTAAGTTTAACCACTCAGTTACCAGTGGCGTGCGGTCAGGGTATGCGGGGCATGCGGCGCATACCCATTCGTATTTAGAAATTAATTAAATTTTATTATGTTATTTTTTTACATAATACATGTAAATACTTTAAATTATATGTAAGATAAATTCTATTACTTTTAAATTTTATTTAGTTCTACTTGTATAATATGAGTAAAGCTACGTTTCCAGCTCTTAACATAGTCACTGTTTTAGTCTTTGTTTTTGTATTTTGTCTTATGTTTTTGTCAGAAGATATTGGTCATTTCCAGCTGTTAACATAAGCACAGTGTTAAGTTTTTGTACTTATAATGTTTGTTCACTCAAAAAGGGAACACATTTATAAAACTCTTTACAATGCTTTAAAAATTATATAGTTATTAATGATGAGTAGTAATCATTACTCAAATTAAGTAATAATGTAATTACTTTGTATAATTCTAAAATAACATTTGAAATAAAGCACGAAATTAATATGGTGAACGAGCCACAATATTTCTAATATTCCACTTTAAATTTCAATATTGTCTGTATATCCATAAGATATGAAATCCCAGCAATTCTTCTTTTTGTCACAATTGAACCTATATTTTTTTTCTTTCTGTTGTCCATATTTATATTATCTCAACACAAAAATAATAACATAACCATCTAAATAATGACAGATACAACGCGTAGAACTACTGCGCAACATAAAAAGAGATAGCGCTTACATCACTTATCTCTTTCCAACAGAACAGCGACAAAGACTATGACGAAAGTATGAAGCATGCAAACTTTGTGTTTATGCGCTATGACAAAGACAAAGACTAAAGACTAAAACAGTAGCTGGAAACGCTCAAGCCATTATACGTATGACAAACTTTCAAGGTTATGACAAATAACAAAAACAGTGATTATGTTAAGAGCTGGAAACGTAGCTTAACTGAATAACACTGGAAAAAGCTAGTGGATAGCGCTAGGCTCTGCCGCATGACTTGTAGACGGATCGGGGCAGGGCGACGCTTGAGGAACTGCGAGAAATAAGCAGAGGGGAGTGCGCGCTGTAGGTGAGTCGGTAAGCGCTAAATTCATCGCTTACTCGGGTATATTTTGATGTAGTAATTTTTGTATAAGCATCATCCACCATACAGAATTAATTTTTTTACCTTCCGTCACCTTTAGGTAAGGAAGGTATTGTCTTTGGTCAAAAAATTCGATGATGAGTTTTTAATCAATAAGCACGTTTTAGGGTCCCTAGAATACGAATTTACTATTTTTACGATGATGTCTGTATGTGTGTGTGTGTGCGTGTGTGTGTGTGGATGTGTGTGTGTGTGGATGTGTGTGTGTGTGTAACAAAATTTTCGTCTGCGATAACTCTAATACTACAGTTACAAAAATTATAATTTTTTCGTATACTTCTTCGTTTCATCCATATGAAGAGCTGATTAGATTTTGGTTACAATTGGTCAACCGGAAGTACCATTATTTGAAGATTTTAACAGTTTTTCTTGAAAAAACTATGTTAAATATAATTTTTTCACATTTAATGTTATTATAAATATTAAAGAATATTTTATTCTCTATACGACTTGACTGCATTTTATACTTAATATTAAATGGGTATAGAGTTGAAAAATTATAAAGAAATTAAATTTCATAAAGTAGCCATAGCTATGGAAACAGCTACTATATTAAGAAAATTTTGATTGAAAGATGTCAGTGTCAAGTGAAATTGAGATGTATGTTTGTCTTATAATTTTACGGGAAATATAGGATCTTTTGCTTCCTGTATGGAATTTGTATAAAATACATACAACTGCTTTAAGGTAATGTACAAGAAATAATAATAATAAATCCTTTATTTCTGCAGATACATTACACTTTATATAGAAAACGTCACAAAATAATAATTTTCTGTATGAAATTTGCATAAAATACGTGCAACTGCCGGAAGGTAATGTGCAAGAAATAGAATATTTAATTTAGCAAGGAACTTTCTGTATGAAATTTGTACAAAATACATAGAACTGACGGAAGGTAATGTGCTGGCCACATCAGATTTTTTTGTTATACTCCAGGCACATGAACATAGGTATTATTATGTATTTTGCTTTTAATGATTATCTTCTACAATATTATAATATAGCGCATATTTTTGGATAACTACGGATTGCATTATAAAAAAATTAATAGAAAAGTCATTTTCGAGAAGAGCATTTGACGAGAAAAATGAAATTATCAAAAATGGAAAACCTACTTCTGATTTAAATAATTTAAAAACGATTCATAAGGACAAAGATAAAAGATTTACGCGACATTTTCATGTAACAAATATAAAAAAAGTTTTCTGGTTATGTGGATCAGCATCATTTGGAAAATTATTTTGATATAACTGTTTGGAACAAACAAGGATTTGAAAATTTAAATTGTTATTTAGTAGCAATTCAAAAACATTCGCGATTTCTGACACTTCCGAGTTCTACAGCTTTTGTTGAACGCTCATTTTCGGCTTTGAAGCGCATAAAATTATACAAACGATCATCCCAGGGACAAGAAAGATTATCAAGCTTAGGACTGTTGTCCATTGCAAAATCTCAACTATGCGAAATGCAAACTAAAGATAATTTTCATTGTGCAATAATTCAAGAATTTTGTAAAAAAGAAAGAAGAATGGAATTTATTTACGAATAGTTATATTAATTAATATTCATTTTTTTCTATGTTATATTAAAGTATGCAGTAAATATCGTAATTACAAAAATTATAAATTATTTCCTATCCTTGGCGCATACTCGACTAAAATTTCACCGCACGCCGCTGTCAGTTACTTGTCTACTATAGTGAGGAGGAGCACCATCATGCTGGTACCACATCTGTTGTCGTACAAGAAGTGGAACATCTTCTATTAGTTCATGTAGTCTGTTTTCCAGAAAGTTTCTGTAGCCATCAGCTGTTAATCGGTCAATTAAAACTTCAATTTCTAGTAATCTAGTATTGAAAATTCCTGCCCAGACATTTATGCTAAATCTTTGCTGAAAACGGGACTGTACAATCGCATGTGGATTTTCAATGCTCCATAAATGGTAATTATGGAAATTGTTTACTCCGTCTCTCGTGAATTGGGCTTCATCAGACCATAAAACTTTAGAAATAAAGTCAGGATCACTTAAATTTTGACGGAGACGGAGACAAAATTCTAAACGAGGACCATAGTCTCCCGGTTGCAGTGCTTGAACTCGCTGAAAGTGATAGGGATGTAATTCCTCACGGTTTAATATCCGCCAAACAGTGCTGTGAGACATGTGTAATAGAGCAGCGATGCGTCTTGTTCTGATTTCAGGATTATCGAGAACAGCATCAATTACATTCTCTTCATCTTCAACGCTATTATTATTACCAATGCCATCATTTTATACACCTCCCCGTACAGTTGTTGATCCAGTTTCACGTAGACGCTGAAAAATGCGCGCAATATAACTCTTGTTTTCCGAAAGTACCTTGATTACAAAAATTAAAAATCTGATGTGGCCAGCACATAACCTCTCGCCAGATATTTTACCTGGTTGAACGCATAAAACGAAACATATTTTTAAATACAAATATATAATATTCATGTCTCACTACAAAATAATTCTCACATATATTTGCAAAATCTATGGGATATTTTAATATAAATTATGTACAATACATACATTTTCTTTATATTCAATATCCTGAAATATTCTTTTTCTACTTTCCTTTTCTTTTTCTTTATATTCGTAATTTATTTCGCAAATTCTTCTTATATTCTTTTTTACATATATTCTTTTACGTTGTTGCCTTTTTTTTATTTTCATAATCTTCATAATAATGTAGAAATATTTTTGGCAGCGGAATACAAATATTTTTGACAGTGACATTTATGTGTCAATTACAAACATTTGAATTTCTTGCCTTGAAGTAGTTTGATTTGAGAATTTTTATATCAAATTATTTTATATGCATTTCTTTATCTCTAAATCTATAGAAGATTTATATTTATCGAATAAAGAATTTAACATTCTTTAATATAAGTATTTACATAAATTTTCGATAAATAATATTTAGATGAATTTTTTCTTGTAACTACTACTTCCGGTTTTCCAATTGTTACCAAAACTTAATCAACTCTTCCCATTATTGTTAGATTGAGGAATCCGTAGTTAAAAATGTCTTAAGTCTTATAGTATTTGAGATATAGTGAATCCAACATCCACACACACACATCCACACACACATCCACACACACACACACACACACACACACACACACACACACACATACGGACATCATCGCAAAAATGTTATAATCGGATTCTAGGGACCTTAAAACGTGTATTCATTAAAATCTGGATATGCGATTTTTAGCATGAATACAATACCTCTCTTAGCGAGAGGTAAACATTTCGTGTTATTTATAGAACTTCAACCTCTTGTATTTTGGTAACTAGAAGGAATAGGACCTATGTTCATATGACATTTTTGGCTCAAAGTTTGTTACACTAGTCCTGAAACACCCTGTATATTTGAGTAATTTTCTTATAGATTAGTAACAAAAAAATTAAATGTGATGCTTAGGTATGTTGATAAACAAATGGTATTAATATTTAATAATTACATACATATCATATACGAAAAGAAATAATTACCATCATTTGACATTACCATTTACTGGTACTTTTAGATCTTATCACATAACAAAAATAATTAACTGACGAATACACTAATTATCCTTAAATATCCTTCATTACATCTAACCTATTTCTTTCATTTCAATATGGCGGGCTAATATTTCAATTATACATATCCTGCTAATATTCCCTACATCACGAAATAACAAATGAATGCATTAGGCCCCTCCTAGCTGACCTAATAAAGGATATGGCCGCACCACGCCATTAGGGAAGTTTTATCTGCAGGGTTGGTATATAAGAGTGAGGTTAAGTCTACGCACTTTTAGGTTAGGAACCGAAACAGATGAAAAGCGAGGGTAATTAATGCCCGAGTAACACGCACGGCGTAATTAGCATTTTGTCGTTAATCACCATTACTGGTGTTACTCACTATTTTGGAAGATATTTTCGTTAGAAAAGAAAGTGAAAATAAAAAAAATAATAAGATTTGTGATAATGATGACATTGGTTATTGTTGCTAGAGATTCACAGGCTTATATTATCATTGAGAAAATTTTAAAACCATGTATTTCTACCGTATTCTAATATGGAAAGAAGCCATTAGATTTTGGTGTATATCGGATAACCGGAAATGGCATTTTACTTGAAGCTCAAAATAGTTTTTCGCAATTTATGTTATTATGAAAATTAAAGAATAATAATTTTTCTACAGATTTGCGTTAATACTTTTTCTATATATTTTATGGATAAATTTATAAAATTATCTATAAATTTAATCTCGGAACCTACGCTTTAAACAAGCAAAACTCCTTGATTACATAGTTCATATCTTAAATGTATGTAACTGACAGATAAATGTCACTGTCAAAGAACTAATCATTTCAAAATAATAACAGTAATGTTTTAAAAAGAAAATAGTTAATAGAACAAAAATTAAATAGCGGGAGGTTTGATGTTGGCCACATCAGATTTTTGGGTAAGAGGGTCAAAATTTTAAAAAAATTAAAAATTCTGAAAATTCGTATTTAAGTAGTTTGATGGGTGTAGATTTAAGATTTTAAAACCACAGGTCGATATCTCTTTTCGTGTCCGAGATATTCGTCCTCAAAACTTTGCTCAAAAATACCCATATTTGGGTCATATCCCAAAAATGGTCAATTATACACCGCTGGCGATATCACCATTAGATTTTACGAGCAAAATTACATAAGCATATCAATTTTCATAATTTTTGAACAACTATTACAATCTCCAGAAGAAAAAGTCTGAAAATGGTCAAAAATCGCAAAAAATCTAAGGTGTACCCCTTGCGATTTTTTCAGTTTTTGACGATTTTAAAGAATGTTTAATAATAAATGTATCCGTTGGAATATTTTGATAAAAATTGGCATACTTATGGTTTTTGGTACGAGGAATTTACTGGTGAGGTCGTTGAAGGTGTACCGCACACCCATTTTTGGGTATGAGGATGGTGTGATTTAAAAAAGAGTCAATTTTTTAAAAAAATTAAAAATTCTGAAAATTCGTATTTAAGTAGTTTGAAGGGTGTAGATTTAATAAATTAAAAGCACAGGTCGATATCTCTTTTCGTGTCCGAGATATTCGTCCTCAAAACTTTGCTCAAAAATTCCCATTTTTGGGTCATATCCCAAAAATGGTAAATTATACACCGCTGGCGATATCACCATTAGATTCTACGAGCAAAATTACATAAGCATACCAATTTTCATAATTTTTGAACAACTATTACAATCTCCAGAAGAAAAAGTCTGAAAATGGCCAAAAATCGCAAAAAATCTAAGGTGTACCCCTTGAGATTTTTTCAGGTTTTGACGATTTAAAGAATGTTTAATAATAAATGTATCCGTTGGAATATTTTGATGAAAATTTGCATACTTATGGTTTTTGGTACGAGGAATTTACTGGTGAGGTCGTTGAAGGTGTACCGCACATCCATTTTTGGGTATGAGGATGGTGTGATATAAAAAGTGTCGAAATTTTTTAAAAAATTAAAAATTCTGAAAATTTTTATTTAAGTAGTTTGAAGGGTGTAGATTTAAGATTTTAAAACCACAGGTCGATATCTCTTTTCTTTTTCGAGATATTCGATATTTTTTACAAGAAAGTCTATACACCCTTTCTCTCGGTTATTATTGCAGATACGCATATTGATTATTGAATTGTGTGAAAATTGTAATTATGGACTGCCGGTATAACCGGAAGTGATATCAACTTTGTAAATTTAAATACAACCTATACTATTCTTCTTCTTCTTCTTCTTCTTCAAATCGCTCATTTGAGTATTTTAGACAAGAAATAATAGTCAAAATCAATCATATTATGAAACTATAAGCAGAAAATACAATTTTATTGCCAATTTCACCACCATTCACCACGAATTAAGTCCTCAGGGCAAAACTGTTAACAATAAACAAGGATCTTTAGTTCTTCAACACTTACGAGACGCCGGATACGACAACATACTAGGGTTGTTCCATGGGGTTGGTATATTGAGTATTTAAATAGATATTTATTAGATTAGTGTTGTGACAGATCAATTTATTAGATTTTGGATCGGATAATCGAAAATGGCACTTTACTTGAAGCGCAAAATAGTTTTTCTGTTATGTTATGTATTATAAAAATTAAAGATTACGAAATTTTCTACAGATTTCCATTAATACTGTTTTTCTTCCAGCGTATTATAATATTCATATTATGCTCCTGTACACACACTATAGAAGTTCATTGTCTTACTAGGACAAAAATGTTGATATTGTTGTACTAGTAAAAAAATGTTAGTGTTTTAGTTTACCGCTGGCGGCGGCAGTTGTCACAGCAACACATATTATATTGAAAATTGTTATTTGACAGTTGTGTCGTTTTTATTTTATAGTGTAAACAGCCAGCTTTGGCAGAAATTGCAAACACTACAATTAAAAAATTCAAAAAAAAATGTCAAATTATTCTTTGAAACGCTTGAAGAAAAAATAGTATATGTCATTCGGAGTAGAACGCCCTTTCTGTGTTTTACCCAGCTTGCCTAGCCTCGGCTAGCACCTCGGCCGCAATAGCTGGGTTCAACACAAAAAGACCGCTTTCTACTCCTAATAACATAATATACTATTCTACATTTTTTATGGATAAATATATAGATTTATCTGTAATTTAAATCCCAGAGCCTAGACTTTAAACAAACATAACTCAGTGGATACACAGTTCATATTTCAAATTTATGTAACTGACAGATAAATGTCTGTCAAAGAACTAATCATTTCAAATTACGTTTTAAAAAGAAAATAGTAAACAGAATCATAGTTATATGGAATGGAACTTAATAAGTACATATTTAAGTATGTATATTTAAATTAATAAAAATCTAATGGCGGGAGGTATTGTGTTGGCCACATCAGATTTTTTCAGCTTGATGATTTGCGCAAGTCATGCCAAGCTTGACATTTTAAAATCTTGAATTTTCAAAATAAAGCAAGATTTCTTTTTCAAGGAGTTTACGTATCCATATAGGATATTGCTATTTTAATTACTACTTTTGCACCCCTTTTCTTTGTACTTAGTTTAGACGTGCGAATAATTAAACACAAGCTGACAACCCTTAATTATTTCGCTATAATAATTACTCATAACTTTACATATCACACACGTGTATAAAAACACACCTGTGCATTAACATAGTGTGCGATTATACCCGTATGCATTTAATGAAGTTAGTGAACGCGAAAACAAGCTTAACGTGAATTACTTTTAATACTTCACACGCGAAAGATAACCTCACTCAGCTCAAGTGATTATGTTTTTTGCTATAAGGGTAGCAGGGAAAGGCGTGACGTTTCGATCGAGTTCGAAACTTTGATTAGAGGGATGTTAACCACAGCTGTGATTGGGTAACGGATTAGGGAATTAGGAACAGATTAGGGGGTGAGCGTGGGAAATACGAACAGAAAGACGAGATGATGACAATAAAAATGGAATCCATATAATTAATAGGATGCTAGTTTAGAAAAAGTAAATTTTATCTGGAATTTGGCATACATTTGTCTCTTACATATATATAACATGCTAGTCTTTCAAAAATTTGATATTGTTTTGACAAAGTTAGGAGATTCAATTTCGTTGTTGACAATATTTTCGCTATAACATAAGTTTATTTATTAATTCAGATATATTACCTATTACCAAGATGTTAGTATTTGAAAGGAGTAAATTGGTGACTATGTGCAATGTGTTGGTGGATGGAGTGCAACAGGAGCAAGTGAACTAGTTTGAATATTTGGGTAGCACGATGTCGAGGGATGGTCGAATTGATCAAGAAATTGAAAGGAGAGTGAGTGGGTACGTTTTCTCGAAACGTAAATGTATCTAGAGAAGCTCGGTTAAGGCCCGGGCCATACTATGCGTTTTAGCGGGACCGGTAAAACCGCATCCGGTTAAACGGGATGGATCATACAGCGTTCACATATATCCCGCTAAACAGGACGGCAGCTTTGACAACCCGATTTGGACACAACCTGAGTAATGTCTGATCAGTAAAGAGCCTAAATAGTATACGTTGCCTATTAAAAAACAAAACCAGACCCTTGTGAACGGTCGCATTATTTCCAATATGTTGTAGTTGTCCTGCGGCAAATTGACCGTCCGGTCGAACCGCAACATGCTGCGGTAGTATCCGGCAACCGGACCGCAACCGCACCAGTGTGGACGCATTAATTTGAAACAATAAGTTGTTGTCTTCCCGGTCAACCGGTCCCGTTAAACCGGTCCCGCCAAAACGCATAGTGTGGCCCGAGCCTAAGTGTATATAATAGAGTGCCAGTGCCTGCTTTGATGTATGGAAGCCAATATTGGGAATGTACGAATTTTCGCGCGATAAGTTTGTTGAGTGTAGTCGGGAAACTTTTTGGTAAGGTCTTAATTCATAAGGTGCGAACCTTAACAATTTGAAAAATCAGTGACGTTCAGGGTGGTTTTTTACCTGAGAGGGGATGCATCGATCAATTGTTTGCTCTTCGCACGATTGTTGAGAAGTCACTTGACAAGAACAAGGTGTTCTGTGACTTTCTTGAATTAAAAAAGGCGTATGATAGTGTTCTTCGAGATACTTTGTGGGAGTATGGCGTGAATGGAAACTGGCTGGGAGCGATTCGAGCATTGTATGAGGGTAGTGAGGCTGCTGTAAGAATAGATGGTAGGTTAAGTGATTGGTTTCGTATAAATGTTGGTGTGAAACAGGGCTGTGGTATGTCTCCGAGGTTGTTTAACTTGTATATGGATGTGTTGTTGCGGAGAGCATTGAGTGAAACGGATGGTGTACAAATTGGTGAAAGTATTGTGCCTGCGTTAGCGTATGAGGATGATGTAGGTATTTTAGGAGAAAATGAAGAGCAACTCAGAAGAATGATAGAGAGAATACATGTAGTTGGAATGAATCTGGAGTTGAATGTTGATAAATCCAAACTGTTAGTATTTGAAAGGAGTAAACTGTGTGCAATGTGTTGGTGGATGGAGTGAAACTGGAGCAAGTGAATGAGTTTGTATATTTGGGTAGCATGATGTCGAGGGATGGTCGAATTGATAGAGAAATAGAAAGGAGAGTGAGTGCGGGATGTAAGGTAATGGGTGCTCTGTGTACGTTTGCTCGAAACGTAAACGTATCTAGAGAAGCTCAGTTAAGTGTGTATAATGGAGTGCCAGTGCCTGCTTTGTTGTACGGAAGCGAATGTTGGGCATGGACGGAAAAGGATAAAAAGAGAGTGACTGCCGTGGAAATGAGGTATTTACGTGGTGTATGTGGATCTGTAAGACGGGATCGTGTGAGGAATAATTTAGTGTATGAAGAATATATGGTTAGGAAGAATGTTGTTAAGAGGAATGAGCCAGTTGAGATGGTTTGGTCATGTGGAGAGAATGAAGAGTGAACGGCTTGTAAACCGTATATATCTTGGTGAAATTGAGGGTGTTCGATTGCCTAGCCGTCCAGTGTGTAAGTGGATGGATGTGATTGGCAAGGTGCTAAAAGAGAGAAAGTTTCCGAGTGGAAAGAGAAGAAGAGCATGTATGAATGCGATTATGAATGTTGCCGAGGCGAAAGAAATGTGTTTAGACAGGAATGTGTGGCGAAGGATAATTGTTTCGTAACTATTATTGTGGTGCGCATGCGGTATTTCGCTACCGAAAATCGGTCACTTTAATATGTTAAGAGTGAGGAATATTTATTGTATGATGTCCGGTTAGTAAGAATGTTGTTGAAAGAGAGAGAGTGATTATTTTTGTGGTTGATATTATTATTATTGTAAGTCTATGTTTCAAGCCAAGCTACGTCAAGGTTTCAAGCTAAGTCAGCTTAAGTTTCCAAGCCATGCCCGTGGATTTCACTATTCCTAACTTAACTAAATGCTAATAAAAATTATTTTAATAATAATAAAATTAACGATATAACCTAATGAAAGAAATGTATTTTAAAACTGATCTAATTTTATTTTATAAACCTTTGAAAGTAGTTATTACCTTATGTTCTTAATTACTGATATTTAAAATAAGATTTTATTTTGATAAACATGTAGTTTATAAGCACGGAAAGAAATAATTAAGTACTAGAAATCATAAAGAAAGAAATTTCAATATATTTCAATTTTTTATTTTTATAAGCCGTTAAGTTTAAATCTATTGATCAATAAATTTAGATATTATTTCTTTATTATTCTCTATTGGTGTATTGATATTTTGAGTACAAAAAATATTTTAAATGGACACTTTCATTTCATATTAATTTTGATAAATTACACATCAATATCGACACCAAATTGTGACCTTTTAAAATAATTTATCAATCACTATTCAGTATTGTAATTGTTCCTAATAGTTTCTAAATGTTAATAATCTAATTCTCAGTGAAATAAGAAAATTGATCATACATTTTACTTCCGCTATCCAAAAAATGATTAATGGCAAAATATCGGAGTCAGTAAACTTATGAAACGAAACAATGTAAGTGTAAACGTCAGAGTAACAATCTATCACATATGCTGTAAGATCTCACACTTGGATCTTGGATCTAGATGGCGTATGGAAATACAAACATCGTGAGAACAAATGCACGTCTTCACAAAAGACGGAGAAAAAGACAGAAGATGTCAAAATTGACGAGAGGAGGAGGATGAGAACAGGGGAGGAATGAAGATATTTTCATATTTTTATATAAATTCTATGTATTTTGTACAAATTCCATACAGAAAGTTTTTTTGCAAATGATTCCATATTTCCAGTACATTACCTTCAGTCAGTCCTATATGTATTTTGTAAGTTTCTTGTAAGATTCTATATATTTCCAGCAAAATTATAACTCAAACATATTATGTAAATTGCACTTTGACACTGACATTTGTCAATCAGAATTTTCTTAATGTAATAGATGTTTCCATGTTTATAGCACAGCTGGCTGCTTTGTGAAATTTAATTTCTTTATAATTTTTATCTCTCGCTAAGAGAGGTATTGAATTCATGCTAAAACTCGCATATCCAGATTTTAGTGAATAAACACGTTTTAAGGTCCCTAGAATTCGATTATAACATTTTTACGATGTTGTCCGTATGTGTGTGTGTGTGGATGTTGGATCTACGATTTCTCAAATACTATGACTTAAGACATTTTTGTAAATACTTATATTAAAGAACGTTAAATTCTTCATTCGATAAATATAATTTCATTATCATATCTTCTATAGATTTAGAGATAAAGAAATGCATATAAAATAATTTGATGTAAACATTCTCAGATCAAACTACTTCAAGGCAAGAAATTCAAATGATTGTAATTGACACATAAATGTCATTGTCAAAAATATTTGTATGCCACTGTCAAAAATATTTGTACATCATTATAAAAATAAAAAAAGTCAACAACGCAAAAGAATATAAAAGGAATTTGCGAAAAAATGACGAGTAAAAAGAAAAGGAAAGTAGACAAAGAAAAATTCAGGATATTGAATATAAAGAAATTGTATGTATTGTACATAGATTTTGCAAATACAGTGTGTTCAAAAAAATTCCTA
Source organism: Harpalus rubripes (assembly GCA_963082715.1). Taxonomy (NCBI): domain Eukaryota; kingdom Metazoa; phylum Arthropoda; class Insecta; order Coleoptera; family Carabidae; genus Harpalus; species Harpalus rubripes. Next base: position 61,951,371 of record OY720457.1, on the reverse strand, counting down.
ACTCGGAGTAGGCTTTGAACAAAGTAACGTATGTCAATTTAAAAATATTTAATTAAATGTCAATTTGACATGAGATATTGTCAAAAATTTTATCTAAAGAAATCAAGGCTCTTCTTCTTTAAATCTTATTTTAGAAATGGAAACAAATTAGAAAACGGCGAATGCCAATATAGTGTATCCTTCTTTATTGTATTTTCTCCTTAAAATTACATTTTAAGATCAATTTTGACAACTTGACTTTTGAATTAAATAATGATCAGAAATACGTTTCACTGTTCATAGCCTACTCCGAGTTAGGAATTTTTTTGAACACTCTGTATATGTGAGATTTATTTTGTAGTGAGGCATGAATATATTTATTTGTAATTAAAAATATTTTTCGTTTTATGCGTACAACCAGGTAAAATATCTGGCGAGAGGTTATGTGTTGGCCACATCAGATTTTTTAACTCTATATCCATTGAGTATGAAGTATAAAATCTAATCAAATTGTATAAAGAATTAAATATTCTTAATTATTCACAGTAACATTAAATGTGAAAAAGTGATGTTTAACAGCAATTTTTCAAGATAAACTGTTAAAATCTTCAAATTACGATACTTCCGGTCGACCAATTATAACCAAAATCTAATCAGCTCTTCATACGGATCTAAAGAAAAGGAATACGCAAAAATTATAATTTTTGGAAAGATGGTATTGGAGTTATGCGATACGAAAAAATCGTCACACACATATATACATTCATCCATCCATCCATACATACATACATACATACATACATACAGACATCATCGTAAAAATAGTAAAATCGTATTCTAGGGACTCTAAAACTTGCTTATTCATAAAAAACTCATCATCGAATTTTTTGACTAAGACAATATCTTCCTTACTTAAAGGTGACGGAAGGTAAAAATGACCAGACACCAACTAATAAATAATTTTTTTCGAAAGTTGGGAAGCATTATTAAATTATGGCAATGAGTAAAATAACTTAATTTTTAAGAAGAATATTGCAGCCTATAATTATTTGTATATAAATCTTGTATCTCTGTTAAGGATAAGTATAAATGATAATAACAAGTTGGTATGAAATATGAAGCTCTTCATTTATGGCACAAAGGCTTTAGCAAAGCAATGCGGAGAGATCGTTGGTATGGTAAGGTTTATAAAGAGCTGTTTATCATATCATGGCACAGGCACGGGCACGGGCACAAGGCAATGGCTATGGATCGTGGCATAGTTGGGAATTATTTATATGCACTCGCCAATGCGCCGAGAAATGCAATGGCGCAGAAATGAATTGCTTTGTTGCATTACATGCAACAGAAATCATTCTACGTATATAAAACTGAATTTTGATTTAGATTTTTATGCAAAATATACATATTTACTGATGGAACATGTGTGATTTACGAATACGTTAAAAAAAATTGAATTAATAATACGTAGGTAGTTATGCCTGAGTGTCTGGTCACGAATCTGAGGAACCGGGTTCGATCCCGACCGACGTCAATGGCACTAAATTGATCCCTGTGGTGCACTCTCCACGCCAGCAATGAGTGCCCGTGAGGTGACGCCTGCTAAACACCCGCACGATACACATATGTCATCATCATCACCGATATCTTCGTATAAAGCACATTTGCACACCCAGCAATGGGTAATATGCCGTGATGATATATTTATATTTATTTATTTTATTTAGGTAGTTAGTTCATTTCCAAATACTTTCATTTTTACAAGTAGAATAAAATATATCTTTATTTTTAGAAAAAAAATATAATTGGGGACCGATTCTAATTCCCTTTGGTACTATTCAGAGGTTGTCTCAGTTAATGACATCATATTTGTTACTATGGTTTTGTTATAGGGATCAAATAGGGATTTAATTTTCAAGTTTGGTATAGGGCGCGAGCAGACACGTGACTCTAGCAACCTTGACATGTTTAGAATCAGCTGAAGTGTGTGCGCCTGTCATTTTGACGAGAAAAATGTCACTTTGACAAAACCAATATTTTAACTTATACTATGTTCCGTAAGTCAACCAGAAAACCTGTATCTTGATTGCTGGTACACCATGGTTCCTGAATATTTTCATCTATTTCGGAATAGATTGACATTAATTCATATGACATTTAAAACTGACACAACCTAACAAAAATACAAATTAACTAAATGAATGATAACGTTGAATACTGCCAATAAAAATAACGCAATCACCAATATCTCAAATATAAATAATGTATTCATACTTACATCTATAATAATTATTAGTAATACCACTGAAAATGCGGTTTAGAAATTTGACACTGACGGATATCGTTTGATTTTGTTATGAACCAGGATTGTTTCGTGGTTGCCGTGGTCCGACTTTTTACCAACTTTTTTCAGGAACCGCGTTCCAAATAAAAACCGGTAAATAATTTCAGGACTTACGGAACACAAAACCGTAAATCTGGTCGAACCGGTTGCATTACGGAACATACTAATATTTTAATTTTGAATTGGTAAAATATTACTATTTTTAAGTTTAAGGGCCAGTTGCATAAAGCGTTGTTAGCTGATCATGTGTTTAACTAAACATTGAAACCATGGATACGTATCAAAATAACATTGGAAAAGAAGCCTTGTTAAAGTTAACAACGTGATTAAAGTTAACAATGCTTTATACAACTGGGCCTAGTTTTTTATTGCCCGAAAATTGTAAAATATTAACAATTTAACAGTTCAACACACACACACACACGCACGCACGCACACACACACACACACGCACGCACACACACACACACACACACACACACACACACACACGCACACACACACACACACACATCATCGTAAAAATAGTAAAATGTGTTGTAGGGACCCTAATTCGTAGTTTTATTTTTTTATCTGGCGGCTTTACATCGTACCACTGATGAAAATAATGACATATCTTAACAAAGCTCCAAGATTTATGCAGAAATAATTATACCCTGCAATATTGTTCTCTGCAAATTAAGTTATTTAGGTTATTACCATAATAATAACAAACTTCACGGTGGTGGCTGTTTTAACAAGAGAAATTATTGAAGTGTGGCATAAGATTCAGATGAGGAACAGTTACACGTCTTGTGAATTCAATTTCAAAAGTGTCTGTTCCATTTCCTGACCAAAATTAATTAATAAAAATTACCCTGTCGGTTTTGACGCGAGGTATCATAAATTATGATAGAACATCCGGTTCTATATGTAATTATCAATAAAGCTGTGTTTACCTCACAAGCTTCAATGCTTCTCCAAATATTCTACACAATTATTATTAACCGATATAGTTTAAGGTGGTTCCATCATAAGAGTCTCATACAAAAGTTTTGCTAAGGAAAATAATTCATAAAAATAGATATTCTAAATTTTTAATGGTTAAGGTTATTAAAAATTTAAATTGACGTAAATATCTTATAAAATAAAACACAATGGCTGGTACCACAAGTCTTGTTCACTTTACAGTAGTAGCTTAGCAACATTTTGTATTAGAAAGAGAAAGATTATTTGACCTATGTCTATTTAATTTATGTGGTGTGATAGACATACGTAAATAGTGGTATTACTTTCTAACACACTATAAATAATAATGACGTATGTCGTAGAATTACAGATACCTAATTATCTACTACTCTACCCTCTGTGCAAATATTTACAAAAATCAAATTATTATCCCTTGGTTTATAAATGTCTATGTTTTAGAATTTTGCAAAAACATAAGTGAAGAACATAAATCTTTCAAGAAGGCATTCTTTAGAAAGAAACATAATTTTCAAATAAATTGCTCTTATTTTTTCAGTTAAAATGTGTCCATAAATATTTCATGTTGCACATCTATGCATACGAAATGCAATGAAGTTATCTACAAGTAATTTTATATCAGAGTGCTTATAAATGACTTTGAATAGTCATCTTTCGTGGATAATGGCTTACACATATTCGAATCTCAAAATTAGGTGAATTATGAATTGAAAAGCTTCTTTCAAAAACAACATTAGTCCATTTGTTTAAAATTTGGGATAATCAAAGAAAGAACTTTCTAGTTTCCTTACTGTTAATGATAAAGCTTCGAGAAAATAAACAGATTATATACATCATTATATCATCCTAGTTGATATGTAAAAGGAAAAGATTCCGCAAAATTTGTTTCATTATAACATATGTCTAGTACTTTCAAATTACTAAAACGATGTAAGGAAGTGTTTAGCACACATAGATTTACAAATTGTTAATTGTAATGCTTTCTTTACTTTTTAATCAGTTTTTATTGATTTCTCCAAAACGAAATCTTTTCCTTATACATCTCACCGTTTCAATAATAAAAGTAGCTGGTAACTGGACTCTTTTTTACACTCATGTATAAACTGTCATTTGAACTATCGTTAGGTAGTTTTTTGTACATATCTCTATTGCCAATGTATTTTCGCTTTATTTTGGTATCAAATATCTCAGCGCACGGCTAGTAAAACTTTTTTTAAATTTGCATACATTTGTAAAAACTCATTAAAAATAACATACTTAAATTTCAATAAGAACTATCGTAAATGATATTATTATTTATAATGAACCACCTTAAAACAAATTGAAATATGAAATGTATAGTTGGTACCTAGGGCAATATTTGCTCAGCTTATTGCATCGCAGTGTAGATTATAGTTCGTTGCAGATGATTGTTGCGTTAATAGCTCACGTCTGATTAGCATCTATCGTTGATAGTTGCACACACGCACTCTATGTCGACACACTGATGTAGTCTTTACCATTATCCTTTACCCACATTTGCCAATTTGATTGTACAACAGAATCACGCATCACGCGCTGAGAAATCTTTACGGAAATCGATTGGAACTTTTCTGTATTACATATCCAAGCACAGGCTTAGATTTTCAAATAAATAAAGATATCATCATGGCATATTGCCCATTGCTGGGTGTGCTAATCTGCTTTGTATACAGATTTCTGTAATGATCAAGACATTTTGTACAAACCTACACAAATTGTAAGAATTTTTTAGAATATTTTTTCGATTAGTTTAAATTTAGACTTAAAAAGTACGATCTGCATTTAAAAGATCATCTTCTCGTCCAGACCTTTTACTTTTGGCATATGAAAAACAACTTCGTAAAAATGTAGTACGCACAATGAAATCTACCATGAAAACATTGGATAATACTCTAACAGCCCGATTCACTAATTGCTCTTTCTTAGCTAATCCTTATTTTTGGTTTAGTAGATTCTATTCTATCCCGTATTTAAAATGTAATCATTGTATTATCAAAAAATCTGATGTGGCCAGCACATTACCTTCCGTCAGTTATATGAGGCATTTACGAAAATTCTACCGGTGAACTGTTACCAGTAAACAGCTGTTTATCAGGTTATAGCTACCGGAATCAATATTTTAAGAACGCCAGTGGTAAACAGGGTAGATCCATAACCTATAAAAAAATTTGTAAATTTGAAACAAGTTAGAAATTTGATGTAGTTAACAAACTGAGCAGAGTCATACTTAGAACACATTTCCACTTCTAACGCGTGCACTTCGCTTTGCATGACTACCTTTTTTTGAGATTAGATTCTTCATGAATCCGGTAGGTGGATCTGGTAGATATTGTATAATTATCGAACACGGTAACTTTTTACCAGTCGAGTTTTCGAACACAGTCTGTAGATGCGGTATCTACCGGTAGAATTTTCGTCGTAAATGCCTATATATTTTCTATAAAATAGTATACAGAAAGTTCCTTGTAAAAGATTCTAAATTTCTTATACGTACATTACCTGTCGACAGTTGTATGTACTTTATACAAATTCCATACAGAAAGTTTCGAGCAAAAAATCCTAAATTTCCAGTAAAATTATAATATAACACAAATATACTACGAATATGTCAATTGACACTGACATCTGTCAATCAGAATTTTCATAGTATAGTAGCTGTTTTCATAGCTATGTCTACTTTATGAAATTTAATTTCTTTATAATTTTTTAACTCTATATCCATTTAATATTAAGTATAAAATGCAGTCAAATCGTATAGAGAATACAATGATCTTTAATATTTATAATAACATTAAATGTGAAAAAATTATATTTAACATCGTTTTTTCAAGAAAAACTGTTAAAATCTTCAAATAAGGGTACTTCCGGTTGACCAAGTATAACCAAAATCTAATCAGCTCTTCATATGGATGCAACGAAGAGGAATACGAAAGAATTATAATTTTTGGAATTGTAGTTTTAGAGTTATCGTAGACGAAAATTTTGTTACACACACACACACACACACACACACACACACACACAGACACACATACATACACACACACACACACACACATACAGACATCATCGTAAAAATAGTAAAATCGTATTCTAGGGACCTTAAAACGTGCTTATTCATCAAAAACTCACCACCGAATTTTTTGACCAAAGACAATACCTTCCTTACCTAAAGGTGACGGAAGGTAAAAAGGTTGTTACTTGGATTAGATTAGACTACATTTTAAGCAATAAACTGTGAAAATTAAAGTAAAATTAGCTAATTCTAAAATTAGAATTACCTTAATATTTTTTTTTTTTGAATCGGGCTGTAACACATGAATTTGTAGGGCTTGTGGATATAATGCTTAATAGATTTAAAGTTTTTGAGTCTACGGCTAACTGCCACGTCCATATAAAATATATGGGAATGGCAGTAAACAGTAGACGCAGAGTAACGAAACGAACAGACCTTATAAAGGCAATGTAACCCAATATTAAATGGCGAAATACTTGAATAATATACAGGCTGTTTCAAAGAAAGTGTAAAAAAATTAAAGGCATATAGTACTGACCAAAATGAGTAAAAAAGCTTAATTAACATAGGTCTGATCTTCAATCGTTTCCGAGAAAAACGAAAAATCGAAGAAAAACTGACAAAGATAGTGATCGAACAAAATTTTGTCTATGTCAGCAAATAGACTACAAAAAACCAATAAAATTTTATATGAAACATATTTCTCAATTTCTAATAGTTACGAAGTTATTTGAAAATTAAATAATGGCCAAGGTTGCTGTATTTAACTTAGTACTATTATTTGATTTTTTTTAAAAATAAAAGCACATCTAAGATTACCTCTGAAAGGTAAACAAAAAGTATCGTTTAATCAAAGTCGTAACTCTTATAGTTTTCGAGATAAACCCCGTAAAACCTAATTTTTCACTGCCTTATATCTCGGAAAATATTGAAGATCCAACCCATGTCAATTAAGCTTATTACTTATTTTAGTCAGTACTATATGTCCTTAAATTTTTTTACAGTATTTTTGAAATAGCCTGTATATTCAGTGGTTGTAAGTTTAAAATATATATTTTAAATTAGACACAGTAGGCATTTGGGTAGGTTTTATAATTTGTTAATTGAACTTTTAGTCGAACTTTTATTAGCCTAGGTTCGTAATAAGTAAATAGTGATTTTTTACTGATAATTGAACTTTCAGATTGATTAAGTTTAAAATCAATAAATATCATCATGGCATATTACCTATTGCTGGGTGTGCTTGTATACACTATGTACACAAATCAGTAATGATCATAACATATTCGTACCATGTGGGCGTTTACCAGGCGTCACCTTACAGGCACTTATTATTGGCATGGACAGTTCACCACAGGGGCCACTTTTGTGCCATTTAAAGTTACATTAGGTTTTACATACGAAATAACATTTTTAAGAAAAATGTAAAATTTACTAACCTTCTTAATCTTCTCCCCTTTCACCCATTGCTTGTCGAGGTATGGAACTTCCTTTTTCAAAGCACCCCTTATTTCTGGTAATGTCCGTTTACAGTTCACAGTTCACCAAGTGGCACTTCTGTTCGACAAAATTGACATAATAATATTGTCTCGCACTCAACACACAACAGATTCTATATTATAATATGGTATCTTACACTAATTAATGTTTTTACAGAACTTAAATGTTACCTTGCACAAGTTTATAATTATTTAAACAACTTCATTATTAAAACACCTATACAGGTCTATTCTCTAATTCAGTGGTTAATTTTTAACAACTGGTTAATTTTTTTATCCAATAGCTATTGATTTGACAAGTAAAAATACAATTATTTGTTATATATCAACGTATTTGATTGGTTAATTTTTTTAAACAGTTGTTAAAAATTAACCACTGAGTTACAGAATAGGCCCGATACACTAGACTTGATACCGTAAACACTATAACAATTATCAAAAGAATCTCTTTCACTGCTCATAATTATTTTCTAAGACTACCTAATGAAACACGTTTGAAATGGCAAGTTAGAACACTCGATTTGTAGCGGGAATCTAGATATTAATATAAATTTAAATATCTGTTGGTTATGGAAAATTTAGAAATTAATATTTTATAGATTTTAAGAAAATCTATTGCTGCATCTACAATACTGTATGAAAATGTTTATAAGCTTACTTTATTAACCCATTGATACAAAATACGAATTAATAAATTTTTAAAGAATGAATAATTTTTCCTGCCATAAGTTTGACTGCAGTAGTAATTAAAATATTTTATTGTTATGAAGAATACCACAGTTATAAATGTATACAATTCATCTTGAATGATTTATTTTATTGCTTTTTTTATCGATTGACGCTCCACTTACAACAATCCATGCATATCATTAATATTTCAATTTGATCTACTGCGCAGAATCGTTATTATTGATTTTTCTGATTTTTCGATGGCGTGACGTCACATTGTTTCCATTCCATGCCTGTCGATACCAATTTTTTGCTATGTATTATTTATATGAGTATTTGGGGGCATGTTAAAATCAAGCCCCTTAAAGAAGGCGTCTGCACTGGAAAAATTAAACAATTTCAGGGATTATGTGGGAGGATTTGACGTGTGCTGCTATCTGTCTTAAAATATTTAAACTGAAGACAAGTGCTTTACTGAATTTGTTTTAAAATTTATGTTATTGCATATTATAATTGTACATTATAATTTTGGATGTATTGTGCTTTGGTAATATAGAAAAAGACATTTAACAAAGTAATTATAGTAGGTTAAGAAGATATTCTTCTTCGATCCCGACCGACGCCAGATATTTCCAATTTTAAAATGGCACAAAATTGACCCCCTGTGGTGCACTATCCACGCCAGCAATGAGTGCCCGTGAAGTGACGCCTGGTAAGCGCCCGCACGGTGCAAATACATATATCATCTTTACCGATATCTGTGTACAAAGCAGATTGGCACACCCAGCAATGGGTAATAAGCCGTGATGGTATATTTATTTATTTATTTTTATTTATTTCTTCTGAGTTAAGTATTTGTGAGTTGTGTCTTGTGCTACAGAATTAATGCAGTGCCCAATTTATTTATTTATTTATTTATTTATTTAAGAAGATCTTGGTTGAATTTTGTTAAGAAATATTTATTTAGAATTTCAGATTGCGAAATATTGTTTTGTATTCGACAATGCAAAACATTTCGTAATCGAGAATCAAACGACGTTTTTAATTTTGGAAAACTGTCTTCCAAAATAATTAAAAATATAGAAAATGTTGACGTTTAGGTTTATTTAATGAGACAAAGTATAATATTCTTCACTACTCAGAAAATAATTTGGAATTGTCAACATAGTTCGTATACACTGGCGTGTATTTCAGTATTTTTACCTCCCGCTACCCTTGGTAAGGAAGGTATATATATATATATATATATATATATATATATATATATATATATATATATATATATATATATATATATATATATATATATATATAGGGATCGTGCTAAAAATCGCATATCGAGATTTTGATAAATGACCACGTTTTAACCCTAGAATCCGATTTTAACATTTTCACGATGATGTCTGTGTGTATGTGTGTGTATATGTATATATATATATATATATATATATATATATATATATATATATATATATATATATATGTGTGTGTGTGTGTGTGTGTGTGTGTGTGTGTGTGTGTGTGTGTGTATGTGTGGATCCTTTACTCAACTCAAATATTATCATTCAGAAAATTTTGAAACCTTGTATTTCTACCTTATTTTAATATGGGAAGAGACCATTAGATTTTGGTGTATATCAGATAACCGGAAATAACATTTTATTTGAAGCACAAAATAGATTTTCTTCGAAAAATACTTTCAAATGTTACTTTTTAAAGATTTGTGTTATTATGCAAATTAAAGATTATTGAAATTTCTACAGATTTGTATAAATACTTTTCTGTATATTTTATGGATAAATTTATAAAATATCTATAATTATAATCCAGGAACCTACGCTTTAAACAAACAAAACTCTTTGCTTATACAAGCTGTATTTTTTTAACCCAATTGTAATTCAGCTCAGTACATAACTGAGTTGAGCTGAAGTGAGTTGTGATGTGTGCAAAAAGATCAAGTTTTATTCCACTTTATCATTTCCTTCTTTTCCGATAGCATTTGCTGTAACAGCTGTCAAATTTATTGACATTTTTCTGATCTACAATAATGTTTATAAACGAGAAATGGATAATGTTGAAAATATATCACTGTAAGTCTATCTGTATATGTGAATATGAAATTTGTTGTATTATATAAACTTAAAATGCAAACTGAGTGTTTCAAATCATTTTGAGTTTTGTAGACTGGTAGTGTAGCATCGGAAAGGGGGGTAGTGAGTTTACTCAGAACAACTCAGATCAGTTGTGCAAAAAAGAACAACGATTTTCTGAGTTTATCTGAAGTGATCTGCGATGAGCTGAGATTTTGTCCAAAAAGAATACAGTTACCGTTTACATCTCAAATGTATGTAACTGACAGATAAATGTCACTGTCAAAGAACTAATCATTTCAAATTAATAATAGTAAAGTTTTAAAAAGAAAATAGTAAATAGAACCATAGTTATATGGAATGGATCTTAATACAGTTTCCGCAATAACTAAATATATAAGTATGTATATTTAAATTAATAAAAATTAAATAGCGGGGGTTTGGTGTTCATCACATCAGATTTTTATGTTTCGTCTTTTCAGAAAAGGCTCATTCACAGCTACGAAAATAAGACATATAAATAAAATTATAAATAAGACTTTATGGTTGGTGTTCGCAGCTTCGAAAATAAAATGGCAGTTGCCATAGTTACGCACAAATTCACAGCTTCATGTAGTTGTAGTTGTCATATTTGACAATTACCCTGATTGTGAAATTATGGATGACTTTATTAGTTCTGTATATAAAAATGAGATTTTATGGAATAAATTTTATAAAAATTATAAAGATAATAAGTTAAAAGCCTATTATGGGGACAGGTAGGAAATAAATTTGATATTAGCGGTAAGTTTGTATGTACCATGTACATATTTCTAGGCGTCACCTCACTGGCTCTCAAAGCTACAGCGAAGAGACCACACCAGTTGAAAATAATTTTGACGTTTTAAGTCGGTCAGATTCGAACGCGGGCCATCCAAATTGAGCACAGCATATTTTATTTATAACAAATTATTTAAGGCACTTTTTAAATCAATAAGCGAATATGCAGAGAAGAAATTTGTTAGTTTAAGGCAGAAATAAAACTGCCCTTTTGGTTAAATTTAAATTCATTTTTTGTAAGAAGTACAAATGACAATTCAAATGACAGTTCACAATGACATTTCCTTTTACACCCGTTTTAATTGGTTGAGGCTTATGTATGTGCTTATGCTTGTGAAAAATATTTTGCAAATCCTTGTGCTTATGTTTTATTATTATTTTTATTTTCGATAGCTATGAACACTGTCATAAGAATCTATTGTTTATATCGTTATTTTTGTCTATCTCTAATTTTATTTTTATTTTCATAGCTGTGAATGAGCCTTAAGGGAAGTCATGTTTGAAATCCCATCCTTGCGAATTACTTGCGTCAATTTCTAACAAAAGCTTCAAGGAAAAACCTCCCAAAAACCAGGAATTCACTTTTCTGTCACTCGTGACTTATCTCCGCGTTAGCTAACTTTCAAAAAGCAAATAAATTAGATTCTAGATTCATACCTACAACAATTAACCATCGCAGAGGACGTGTTGTCCAGGTAACACTGTCTATGTTACCTGTAGTCAAACGCGCCGCCATTTGACGTTTAGAGTCAAAATACACGGATTTAACATGGGTGGCCCAACTCTCCCAACATTTCTTTTCAGTAAGGGACCATCCCACTTGGCGGTAAAATGAGTAAGACTTCTTTAGAGCATCACAAAAGTCGCGGGAATCTCAGGGTGATGCAGGTGACATCGGCGGTATGTTTGATTCTGTTTGGGGAGATTAGGTGCTTTGACAGTTGTGGGTAAACAAGGTTAAGTAATTGCAAGGTTTGCAATACTGTATATATCATTGTTGTCAATCGTATTGTTGTGGTGGGTTTGTGCGGAGCGTGACTTTGAAGTCAGGGATGCTCCGTAAGCAAATTATACACTAGGATTGAATGTTTTGACATTGTGCGGGTGAAATTAATGTTTTCTTTCTAACTGACCATTTAACAATATGGAAAAACTATTTTTAAGGGTTTTGAACAATAATTACTATGAATGGTGTTGTACTGTAACAAACATGAATAAAATACAGGTAAATAAGAACAGTAATTTTTATATCCCTTCATAACGTTGGTAAGGGATGTAATGTTTTCGGTTCAAAAATTCGACAGTGATATTTCAGCGAATAAGTACGAATTAGGGCCCCCACAACACGTTTCAACTATTTTTACAATGATGAATACTTTTATCAAACTCAAAAAAATTGTATCTTCCGTATTAAGCTTTCTGCAATCTTCTAAAAAGTTGATTGGATTTTGGGTAATATTGGACAACCGAAACAGATACTTTACTTGAAGCCCATAACAATTTTTAATGAAATTCTAATTAACTTTTATCCAAAACTTTTCAATTTCAGTTTGTTTGACTTTTACTTTATTTATTATTATTATTATTTATTTTACATTAATTTTAATAATTTCTATTCTTTTCTGATATTTTTCATCTGTATGTACATTAATTTAAATAGTTTGTTTCAAATTTTAACTGGTTATTAAGGAGGCCATGTACTTTTACATCCCGTAAAAAAATTGGGGTGACAAGCGTAGGGCACGAGTAGTACATTATTTTTCATGTTTATACACATTAATTTTAATAATTTCTGTTCTTTTCTGACATTTTTCATCTGTAGGTACATTAATTTAAATAGTTTCTGTTTCAAATTTTAACTGGATATTAAGGAGGCCATGTACTTTTACATCCCGTAAAAAAATTGGGGTGACAAGGCGTAGGGCACGAGTAGTACATTATTTTTCATCTTTATACACATTAATTTTAATAGTTTCTGTTCTTTTCTGACATTTTTCATCTGTATGTAAGTACTTTTAGCTAGTATCTACGCACGATTAAAAATTATAAATTTGATAAATTAGCCAGCTACGCTGTAACTATGGAAACAGCTACTTTATTAAGAAAATTCTGATTGAAAGATGTCAATGTCAGGTGCAATTGACAGAGCATGTTTGTGTTATAATTTTACTGGAAATTTAGGAACTTTCTGTATGGAATTTGTATAAAACTTATAGGTACAACTGCCGGCAGGTAATGTACAAGAAATAGAATTTTTTGCATGGAACTTTCTGTACGAAATTTGTATAAAATACATGGACCTGACGGAAGGTAATGTGCTGGCCACAACAGATTTTTTATTTATTGAACAACAAAAATTAGATTTTGTTTACAAACGATCAACCGGAAGTGATCCTTTACTTAAAGCTCATGCTATTTTAAACATGGAGTTGGCAGGAGGTTTTTTTTATAATGAAAATTTGGAAAATATCGACATTAAAGTTAAAATATTCTGCATATTTCCTCTTGTACCTATTTACAAAGATATGTAATTTTCATTCTCATAGCTCGTTATTTAAACATTAAATTGGCTTTGAAATAATAGCGTATGAACATGAAATTATACTTTAGGAAGTAACATTGTAGGCGGAAAGATAAAAGATAATCTGATTCAGTAAGAAATGACACTTTTAATGGACGCATTCAAATTATATTATTAAATAGATGGGATAATGTACTCAAGTTTATGTTGATGTGGGTAATCACAAGATCTTAATTCGCTTTTTACTTAAAATTTCGGCAGAAGAATTAAGATTAGCTGTAGGTATTTAGAACACAAAGATGTAGAGTTAACGAAAAAAGTTTATGTAGATCTTGTAGTTAAATATTTCAACTGATCTACAGATTTTGCTAATGACGATATATGTACTTAAATTTTCCAATTGTAGAGAGAATTTATCAAACACTGCGTAGACCATAAAAGCTGTTTTAGAAAAAAATACAGATTTATATTTAAAAATCTGATGTGGCCAACAAAATACCTCTGGCTATTTTATTAATTTAAATTCATACCTACATATTTATGGCGTGTTTCAAGATATTTACAAATCTACCTGCCTTCGTACTGACGCGGTACCCCGCAAAACAGCATGGTATTTAGAATCCTCTGCGTCAGGGGAGGATTAGCAAAATTTGAAAAGACGATGTTGTGGTACTTTCTCAAAATCCCGTTAATTAATATACCTGGTTTTATTTATAATTTGTGAAAATTTGGTGTAATGTCATATTCTTTGTTCTGTATTTTTTTAAATTCAAGTGAAACATTAAATTCCACATAAATATTTCGTGTGCTGGATTTCAAATATTTTATTACAATCTTGTTATGTTACCCATCAAGCCCATTTAAGAACCCACCCTCTGGGTAAGTCGAAGCAGATAAGTTTGCAAATATTTTGAAACAAACTATACTTTTGCTGGAAACTGTATTGAAATGCTTTCCTTATAACTATTGTTCTATTTACTTTTTTTTCTTTTTTTAACGTTACTATTATTAATTTGAAATTAGTTCTTTGACAGTGACATTTATATGTCAGTTACATACATTTGACATCTGAACTGTGTAGCCAAGGAGTTGTATTTGTTTAAAGCGTATGCTTCGGGATTTAAATTATAGATTATTTTATAAATTTATCCATAAATGCAAACCTGTAGAAAATTTAATAATGTTTAATTTTTATGATAACATAAATCTTGAAAAAATAACATGTAAAGGTATTTTTTGAAGAAAAGCTTGAAGTAAACTGCTATTTCTGGTTATCTGATTTACACCAAAATCTAAGGGCTTCTGCTTATGTATATTAGAATAAGGTAGAAATACATGGTTTAAAATTTTTCTGTATGTTAGTATTTGAGTTAAAACGGAGGATCCACACATACATACACAGAGACATCGTGAAAATGTTAAAATTGGATTCTAAGGGTTTTAAAACGAGGTCATTTACCAAATATTTCGAATTTTAAATGGCACATAATTGAACCCTGTGGTGCACTCTTCATGCCAGCAATGAGTGCCCGTGAGGTGACGCCTGGTAAACGACCGCACGGTACGGTATGTCATCATCATTACCGAATTCTGCGTACAAAGCAGATTGGCACACCCAGCATTGGGCAATATGCCGTGATGATATATTTATTTATTTATTTTATTTCATTTACCAAAATCTCGATATGCGTTTTTAGCACGATCCCTATATCTCCCTTACCAATGGTAAAGGGAGGTAAAAAGAATGATATTAAAATATTGTTACACAATAACTCGAAAACGAAATCTCATTCATACATTTATTCTTATAAAACCAACGTTTCCGTATTCAGTTTCATCTTCTTCAAGGTAGGTAAGGAAGATCTTATATAGATTCATAAATATAAATTCATGTATACATAAATAAATTTGTTTAATCAAGCAATGTCACGAATTTTCGACATATCTTCTACAAAGACATAATATTTTTAAATTTCAGAACTTTTAATAACATATTTTATCGAATATCTTTTTCATTTTATTTCCGACATACTACTCTATGATCTGTTATGTGTTAGACAAAGACAGAAGTTGTTGTGTGCGTCCTCCATTCTCACGCAAGCTCCATTTTCCTCTAGATCTCCAAGCTGATGGTTTCTACTTGAAATGTTAATTATGTTCCTCCTCTAAGTCATGTGTTCCTCTTTCGTCTCTGAACCTCAAACAGCTAAGGCATTATGAAATTTTTATTTATACCCTTCGTGTTAAAATAATACGTTTTGTTTTCTAAAGTGTAATTTCTCAATTAATATTCCGATTGTCTAGATCTCTAGATTATGGGAGGGACTACAATTCTTGCTTAGTTTTAGATTTTGACTATTACCACCAATTTTCTTCTATTCATTTTCGATATTTTTCATCCCAGCAATGTGTGAAACTCTTTACATATTTTAGATTCTTTTGTAACCTAGAAATATTCTTAGTCGTCGGCATGTTTGTCGCCATTGTCTGTCTAGTGTTGTGACCGGGGCCCTGCGAGGCGCACCACCCAGACAAACTCCCTGGGGCGTCTTCTATACCATGCCTCTGTCAGCGACCAAATAAATGTCCTCCAACACACAGAACCCGGGTTTTAATCACACCGACAGAGAATTTTGGAAAAGAAATTTGTATAGATGCAAGGTAGGTTACCTTAATAGGTGTTGGAAATCAATTAGCGAACGCACAGTTTTAAAGAAAAGAGTAAACCTCATTCACAATACGAAATTAGTAGTTAGTGTTAGTAGTTATGGTTAGTGGTTATAATTAGTAGTTAAGGATTGGTAAACGGCATTCACAATATATGAAATTAACGACTTGTGAATAACTCTTTTTGTTCGTAAAAATAGTATATTTGATTCATGTAGATTCCAAATTTGCAACGTACAAGTTGCTAGCTTTAACCTCTTAGAAGCTACAGGCAAAAATAAAGAAAATGAGCTAAACAAAAATTCATCATTTATAATAAAAATTATTCAGAAATAAGTGTACGTTTAACTGCTTGTAACTCTTGGAACGGCCTGTATATAAATGTTAGTGCTGATGTATATTATAGAGAATTTCATGTAGATTCCAAATTTGCAACGTACAAGTTGCTAGCTTTAACCGTTTAGAAGCTACAAGCAAAAATACAGAAAATGAGCAAAACAAAAATTCATCGTTTATAATAAAAATTATTCAAAAATAAGTATACATTTAACTGCCTGTAACTCTTGGAACAGTCTGTATATAAATATTAGTGCTAATGTATGTTATAGAGAATTTCATGTAGATTCCAAATTTGCAACGTACAAGTTGCTAGCTTTAACCGTTTAGAAGCTACAAGCAAAAATACAGAAAATGAGCAAAACAAAAATTCATCGTTTATAATAAAAATTATTCAAAAATAAGTATACATTTAACTGCCTGTAACTCTTGGAACAGTCTGTATATAAATATTAGTGCTAATGTATGTTATAGAGAATTTCATGTAGATTCCAAATTTGCAACGTACAAGTTGCTAGCTTTAACCGTTTAGAAGCTACAAGCAAAAATACAGAAAATGAGCAAAACAAAAATTCATCGTTTATAATAAAAATTATTCAAAAATAAGTATACATTTAACTGCCTGTAACTCTTGGAACAGTCTGTATATAAATATTAGTGCTAATGTATGTTATAGAGAATTTCATGTAGATTCCAAATTTGCAACGTACAAGTTGCTAGCTTTAACCGTTTAGAAGCTACACGTAAAAATACAGAAAATGAGCTAAACAAAAATTCATCGTATATAATAAAAATTATTCAAAAATAAGTATACATTTAACTGCCTGTAACTTTTGGAACAGCCTGTATATAAATGTTAGTGCTGATGTAACCGCTTAGAAGCTAGAGGCAAAAATAGAGAGAATGAGCTAAACAAAAATTTATCGTTTATAATAATTATTTAAAAATATGTGTACTTTTAACTGCCTGTAACTTTTGGAACAGCCTGTATATAAATATTAGTGCTGATGTATATAATAGAGAATTTCATGTAGATTCCAAATTTGCAACGTACACGTTGCTAGCTTTAACCGCATAGAAGCTACAGGCAAAAATAGAGAAAATGAGCTAAACAAATATTCATCGTTTATAATAAGTGTACATTTAACTGCCTGTAACTGTTGGAACAGCCTGTATATAAATATTAGTGCTGATGTATATTATAGAGAATTTCATGTAGATTCCAAATTTGCAAAGAACAAGTTGCTAGCTTTAACCGTTTAGAAGCTACAAGCAATAATACAGTAAATGAGCGAAACAAAAAATATAAAAGGAATTTGCGAAAAAACGACAATATAAAGAAAAAGAAAAGTAGAAAAAGAAAATTTCAGGATATTGAATATAAAGAAAATGTATGTATTGTACATAATTTATATTAAAATATCCCATAGATTTTGCAAATATATGTGAGAATTATTTTGTAGTGAGACATGAATACATTTATTTGTATTTAAAAATATTTTTCTTTTTATGCGTACAACCGTAAAATATCTGGCGAGAGGTTATGTGCTGGCCACATCAGATTTTTTAGTTAGTTTTCGTTTAGAAAAATGTAATGAAAATTTAATTAAACGGAAAATGCATTAATTTTTTTTATATGATATTAGTTATTTGTGGTCTTACCAGCTCCTGCCTTTACACCTTCAATTTTTTCAGTCCTCCATTAAAATTAAAAACACATCATTAGCTACAATTACATCAACAAGCCCCAATCTTTTGTTTCTTCAATGACTTCTGAAAAAGTCCGATTCTAGTTTAGTGTGGGAGTACCAAAATTACAGCCCCATTTAATCATAGGCGGCTTGGAGTTGTCAAACAATGGCCGCGACAAAACAACCGCACGCAACCAACTGCTGTAGATTTTTTCACGGTTTTTTCAATTAATTATACGTCTCCACACTCAAAACTGTCGCGGGGAAATATATTTCTTCTTATTCCAGATCCGAGAGTCGTTAGAAGACAAAGGGAGGATCCGTGAAAATTATTTCTGATGGTAATGTACTCAATATGGCGTAAAGTAATAGTTGGATTAAAAAAGTCAACTTTTTTAAGGTTTGAGGATTATTATGGTATTAAATTTTTTTGTCATATTGTTCACATATGGTTCAAGTGAATTTAAAATTATAGAACACGACAATGCTTTTGGTAGACCATACATAATTATAGTCCTACGACTTAAAAAAAATGTTTGTATCGCCTCATTGGCTCGTCTATGTAGGAATTTAAGAAATTCATATTAATACCTTACATAATAGCACTATTTCTGTTGATAATCACGTGATAGTGATCTTAATGATTTTATTCAAAATAAGTCGTAGTAAAACTGTAGCCATATTAGTAATTACCTCATTTTAGTATATTGATCAATTTAGGCCCATTAGTGTTTTGATGTATCGTAATTTTTGAATAATTACTTGTTTAACTTCTTTATGTAATAGCCCTAATAACCATAAAGCAATAATATGAGCTTTAACCTCTAATGCTACGTGGGCTTTATAAATACTTAATAGGGGCTGAGGTCTTTCTCTTTAAAATAATATTTACTATCAAAATATAAATTTGTTTCTATATGTACCACAACATTTTAAGAAAAATATTTGAAAATTAGTAAAAGTATTCTATTAATTAAAATAATAATTTATCATCATGGCATTTTACCCATTGCTGGGTTTGCCAATCTGCTTTGTACACAGATTTCGGTAATGATGCTGACATATTCGTACCGTGTGGGCGTTTACTACATTCATTGCTAGCGTGGAGAGTGCACTACATAGGGGTTACGTATATGCCATTTAAAATTCTAAATAATTTTGGTGTCGTCAGGATCAAACCCGGGATTCCAGATTTGCGATCAGAGAAGATTATAAGAGTCTGCGATATCAAATTAAAGTACAAAAAATCTGATGTGGCCAGCACATTACCTTCCGTCAGTTCTATGTATTTTGTACAAATTTCATACAGAAAGTTCCTTGCAAAAGATTATATTTCTTGTACATTACCTTCCGGCTGTTATATGTAAAAATTTCTAGCAAAAAATCCTATATTTCCAGTAAAATTATAAGACAAACACACATGTCAATTACACTTGACACTGACATCTTTCAATCAGAATTTTCTTAATATAGTAGCTGTTTTTATAGCTGTCTACTTTATAAAATTTAATTTATTAACTCTATATCCATTTAATATGAAGTATAAAATGCAGTCAAATCGTATAGAGAATTAAATATTCTTTAATAATTATAATAACATGGCCGCGTGCCTGAGTGTCAGGTCGCGAATCTGGGGAACCGGGTTCGATCCCGACCGACGCCAAATATTTCCAATTTTAAATGGCACAAAATTGACCCCTGTGGTGCACTCTCCACGCCAGCAATGAGTGCCCGTGAGGTGACGCTTGGTAAGCGCCCGCACGGTGCAAATATTTCATCATTACCGATATCTGTGTACCAAGCAGATTGGCACACCCAATGGGTAATAAGCCGTGATGATATATTTATTTATTTATTTTATTTTAAATGTGGAAAATGATATTTAACATAGTTTTTTCAAGAAAAACTGTTAAAATCTTGAAATGGGGGTACTTCCGGTTGACCAATTGTAACCAAAATCTAATCAGCTGTTCATATGGATGTAACGAAGAAGAATACGAAAGAATTATAATTTTTGAAATTGTAGTATTAGAGTTATCGTAGACGAAGTTTTTGTTACACACACACACACACACACATACACACACATACATACATACATACACACACACACACCCACAGCATCGTAAAAATAGTAAAATCGTAGTCTAGGGACCCTAAAACATGCTTATTGATTTAAAAACTCATCACTGAATTTTTTGACAAAAGACAATACCTTCCTTACCTAAAGGTGACGGAAGGTTATAAATTAGCTTAAAAATTGAAAGTTTGGCCTCATTTTAAATAAAACTTGAAAAACCAAGCTTTAGTTCCATCAAGCCCAAGCCAAGCCTAACATTTTTCTACGCTTGAATTTTCAAGTCGGCTGCCACGCAAGCTTTTCATAAGAATTGTGGATAAATTCGATTAGATTTCGATACATTTTTGTGAAAAATATAAATAAATATTTAGACAAGACTCAAATCTATCGTATATATCTGTATAATCTTACGATTAATTCGCACAAAAATAAATAGCGTAATCTTGAAATCTGTCTAAGAATAAGTTCTGTTTGTCGGCATGGCATAACTCACAGGATTCCTGCAGAACATGGTACATTTTTTAGAAAACGTTCCTTGTTTCGCCGAACGAAGGAGGACCCAAAGCAGACCCATGCGTTTATCGGAGATCGCGCAGGTAGCCATAAATCCGACAGTTTCAGTAACAAGACACCAGTGCGGGCCAAGCGCGTTCAAGCCGAAAGATATTAGTTTCCTCCGAACAAAGAAACCAAGACGAAAAACCACGATAAAAACGGATACTGTTGACTAAGTGGTTTATCGCTTATAACACTTTATCATGGGCGATTTGTTTCCCGCTTTATTTCAAGTGGAAGCCACCACTGAACGGCAACGGCGGGTTCAGTCTCAGATTGATTCCAGATACGAATAATGGAGTGTTTATTTTATTTCACAAAGAAAACCGTTTACTACCAAACTAAATGGTCTTTTAACTAGCGACACTGATACTTTAAATTACTTTCTACTTTTAACTTATCGATTAAATAACTTTTTAAATATTCATATCACCGTTTTATTCTATTTTTTGTTTTCTAACATCAATATCAATTATATTTAAAATAAAGTATGATATATGAAATAGATATTTAAATAAATAAATATATCACCATGATTTATTTTGCTTCTAATTTTGGCCTTTGTGCTATGTTACATTTTAGCGCCCCTTCCCCTCATGACGTAAAATTTGCAAATTAAAGTTTAAACTATACCTTTTGTTCTTCAAAAATGCTAGATTTATTATATTAATGAAATTTTCCTAGATTCATTCTTATAATCAATAGGTTGTAATCAAAATCGTTTATTGTAATCAACAATATTACAACAGATTTCAGAATTGTATATGCATTTGATTCTTTGCAAAATGATAATAGGTGTTTGAATATTGAATTAATTGTGGGATTCATTCTTGTAATCAATATTCTTGAGTTATAATCTATATATTCATTGTTGTAATCAACATTTTCATAGTAATTATTTCAATATAACAATGTTAGATTAATAGCGAACCGATTAATATTATTTTACTTATATCTAGAGCTCTAATGCAAACATATTAAAAAAATATATTGTTCACTTCTATCACGTAAATTTGTAAGTTTTATAGTAATTTTATCTTTACGAATAAGAGCATTTTATAAAAATTACTATTATTTACTTTACTGTATTGAAACGGCGCCCCTTGAAGTCAGGCGCCTTTGTGCGGGGCACAACCTGCCCACCCGCACGGTGCGGCCCTGAGAAGTAGTGCAAATATTGACAAAGACAATAAATTTGAAGAGTGTTCTGATAGAACCTTAGTAATCTATGGAAATTGTTTTACATTTTATTTGTCGAAGAATACAAACGAAGAATACAAATACGATTCGGGTTTTCGGGTGCCAATACAATCATTATCAGTTTTAGAAGAAATGACGAAGTTATAAATTTTATTACAAAATAATATGTACGACCAAGCCATCTCTTCAACATCTTGAAACGTAATTACATTCGAAACGCCTTTGTATTTTTCGTTTGCATTCTTTTACAAATACAATGTAAAACAATCACCGTAGATTACTAAGGCCCTACCCAAACAGTCTTCAAATATAATTAGAAAGAAGAAAAGATTTGGCGTCGGTCAAGATCGAACCCGGTTCCCCAAATTCACGACACTCAAGGACGCGGCCACGAGACCTCCTAAATATTAAATGGCAGAAGGTATTGTGCTGGCCGCATCAGATGTCCATAAGTTTGAATTGTCATAACCACATTTTTCCAAAGAAATAAATTAAATTTATATTTTTACATACTCGTATATGTATTAAAGTCAAACATGAATCGGTGTCTTTAAAGTTGCAAAAACATATAATTTGTTTATAGATTAAACCTCTTCAACCGTTAAACCATAAATCTTTCCTCTGTGTTGCGGTTACAAAAACCATCTTATAACATTTTGTTAGTAATTCAATCCTGTTTTTCCTTAATTATTCTTAAGTGTAACGTTAATACAAAAAACCTTACACATGATATTCAGAGTGAATGCCATGTAATTGGTAAAGATTTATATGCGTTTTTTCATCCCTTACAAAACAAATGAAAGCTGTACACTGCGTCGGCACAATGGTTACAAGTGTAGTTGTGGTTTGCGGATAGCAGAAAACCATTTTACAACATGAATAGGAGCTAATGGATTCAGCGACAAGAGATGTACAACTGTACCACTGTGAAAGCTTTGGGGATGACATTTAGCATTCAAATGGAGGAACAAGAGAGTATGAATAGTATAAATGATAGATAGTAGAAGTTTACAGTATGTAACTGTATTGAAATATTAGGACAGACCAAAAAAGTAGAGGTATATCTAAATATTAAATCAGCTGAAAACGAAAATTTAAATTTGACGTAGAAAAGTCCACAAAATCGAATGGCGCAACACCCGTACACCTTTTACCGTTCATGAATTACAACACGTGTCACATAAGTTTCAGATATTTTTTGAATACTTTGGTATAAGAAAAACATGATGTAAATTGATGAAATCAAGGTAATTTTGTATATAAACCTCCAATGAACTATATGGATATTCCTGATTCCGAAATTGCATCACACACTATTTTATCTGAAAAGTTTGCCTTCCCTTTGAATTTTATCCTGAAACTTCTTTGGAATTAAAAGAAAGATATATAACAATGTGTAGGAGCCCCAAATCAACACAATTTAATAAAAGTACTTAATTAATTAAACTTCACCGTATAGAAAAAAACAGATGACTATAGCTCTATATTACGTCACAAACGTAAAAAAAATCTGGTGTGGCCAACAAAATACCTCCCGCCATATACAAACCGAGTCACAAAAAATATTAAGCTAATTCTTATTTTTGGATTCGCGAATTTTACTATAATTTTGCAGTTTATTTCTTAAAATATAGTGTAATCTAATCCAAGTAATAACCTTTTCGGGCGGAGTTTAGAATGGGGTCCAGCTTTAAAATGCATTTTTTATATTTTGCGTTCATAATGAAGTCATTACGATACGCAATTTTTTGTTTTAGACGGTTGGTACTAGTTACTAGATGACGTTTCTTTAACCCATTTTTACCTAATTTATTTTTAGTTAAATGACAATTCATAATGTCGAAATTATTATTATTTTTTTTTATTTAGGGAAGATTATTTACAAGAACTTGTCAATTAAATTTTGACGCTTGCGAAAAAAACATGTCTTATAAAACACGTTCTTTAATATACTATTTTTCTATTGGACTCGTTAATTTTTATTAATCTAAATACATACCTACATATTTACGTATGCTGGAAACTGTATTTATTTCCTTTCCTATTGGTCTATTTACTTTTTTCTTTTTAAAACTTTACTATTATTAATTTGAAATGGTAAGTTCTTTGACAGTGACATTTATCTGTCAGTTACATACATTTGATTTAAATAACTGCGTAACCAAGGATTTTGTTTGTTTAAAGCGTAGGCTCCGGGATTTAAATTATAGATAATTTTATAAATTTATCCATAAAATATGTAGAAATTATATTAATGCAAATCTATAGAAAATTTAATAATCTTTAATTTTTATAATAATATTAATCTCGAAAAAATCTGATGTAGCCAGCACATAACCTCCTGTCAATTCCATGTTTAAAATAGCAATGAGCTTTAAGTAAAATATCACTTCCGATTGATCGTTTGTAAACAAAATCTAATTTATTCCAATAAATACGATATGCGATTTTTAGCCCTATCCCTATACCTCCCTTACCAAGGGTAGTGGGAGATAAAAGCTTGCACGATTTTTATAAAATAAAGATTTTTATTTTGATATTTTAGTTTCAAAATTGCTCAAGAAAGTAGGTAAGTTCTTTCAATATGTTAGTAATCAATTTCTCATGGAATGCTATACAATCTAAATGAAATGTCGAATAGTATAATGTCTATTTTAATAAGCTGACTATTGATCAAACTTAGACCAATTTTCTAATTTCATCCTACAACAAAATCAATTTCTAATTCAAATAGATTAGAATGGAATGAAAAAGTTGCTGCATCACCATCTGACAAGTAATAGGCGTCCTAAATACATTCAACCTCACGTAACGTGTTACTCAAACTTATTTTTAACCCCACCAAAACAGTGATAAGAAAATGTAATTATTATGTTAATAACACACCTCAAACTGACTGTAATTAATGTATATTTTTATAATTAAACCAAGAAAAGGAAAAAATCTTGTGGAAATAATTAAGAAAGTTGTCGGTCGTAAATAAAAAAGGTCTGTCCATAAAAACAAACATTTTAAAACACGCTAGAAGCACAACATGACAAAGTTCAAAATGGGATCTGGCGGAAGACATAAATTGACCAAAAAACTGCCCCGGGAAAATTAAAAACAGCCCTTATTTTGAGAGCCAGGTTGGGAACGCCTACCGGGCTATAATCAACCACCATTATAGCCAGAAAAAAAAAACAAGGGTACACTCAGCATAAAAATACACACCTGTTAGTTTTCTGATGGTCATCTACAATGATATACAACACTCAGTATTTTTTTAATAGCATGAAGAACTGTACTCAGAAAAATTAATTATTTATACGTGTATAGGTTTATACAATTCAATACAAATTTGCGAAAAATATTATAAATATTATAAAATAATTTTTTATTGTAAAAGTTATGTCGCAAAATTGATTATTAAGAAAAATACCTAGTGATATTTTAAATGACAATGATGTTTAGTTTTTTACAAAATCCAGAAGTTATTTGTTTACAATTATTTTTGTTTGAGCCATATGAAATACCAACTTTCTCAGCATCCGTCCTAAAAGTGTTTCGGCGATTACTAACCGCCATATCTTCAATTTTTGCCACATTTTCGTCAGTAGTTCATGCGTTAGGCCGTCCGAATCTCTTAAATGGCACAAAATTGACCCCTGTGGTGCACTTTCCACGCCAGCAATGAGTGCCCGTAAGGTGACGCCTGGTAAACACCCGCACGTTCAAATATTTCATCATTACCGACATCTATATACAAAGCAGATTGGCACATCCAGCAATGAGTAATACGCCGTAATGATATATTTATTTATAATTTTTTGAATTGTAGTATTTGAGTTATTGGATTCGAAAAAAATCGTCACACACACACACGCACACACACACACACACACACACACACACACACACACACACATACATTTACACACACACATACGTACAGACATCATCGTAAAAATAGTAAAATCTTATTTCAGTGACTCTAAAACGTACTTAATCATCAAAAACTCACCACCGAATTTTTTGACTAAAGACAAGACCTTCCTTACCTAAAGGTGACGTAAGGTAAAAAATAAATAAATTTTGAATCCAATGAAAAACGCTACAATCTTATACCTACCTTGAAAGCGCGAATATTTCAGATTCATCTAATAATCTCCCAAAAGCCAAAAGCCTTTATGAAAAATCTCCCAAACATTCAAGTGTTTTATCAACAGGAACAAAAGAAGCAACGAGAAATAAAGCAAATACTGACCGCTATTCAAGTGTCAACAGAACTACATTTTATCGCGGAACCCTTGCTGTTTTTCAGGGGCCAATTTTATCATAAACGCAAATATACGCTCTGGCGCATTAATTAGAGAATTTTAAACAATATTTTAACGAATTCTCGTCTCGACCACCCAGCACTCCTGCGATTACAGCAGTTATTCATCGCTGAAATGGCCAGAGAAGTATTTACCCAGCTACGTACACAAATCGTTAGAACTTTATGAGGAAGCACACGACATGAATAAGAAATAGAGATAAATAGAATCAAAGAATAGGGTGATACACAAAAGAAATATATACGAGTATAATATTGATGTATTTGTCATAAAATGAATGCAAGTTTGCAGCTTGCATAAAAATACATATTGTAACTTTTAAGGTTGGTCTGATTCAGATACGAACCATCCAAACCACAGTCAGTCTTGATGACAATTGGATAACCGGAAGTCACCGTCGAATCGAAATTACTGTTAGAGGAAATTAAAAATAATCCTACTTCATAGAATTGCCAAAGTAAATAGTTTAAAGATCAAAATATTTTGTTATAATGGATATAAACGAAAAATGTTTAAAATATTTTAAGCGCACCCCTGTTTTGATATACCTACAGTTACCCTAGTCGGCCTTCTATTTTCAGCCAAACATAAGAATGTGTTTCTGTGCTTTCCTAGTCCAGTATTTAAATGGGTTCATCCAAAAATTTCATAGCTGAATATTTCGTACAATTCTATTCTTCTAAAGGGTTTCAAAAGAAACCACATCTATAAAATAATTTAAACGTCAACTTTCATTCGCTAGTCATACCATACTTAATATTTTTGCATGCTCGTTCGCAACCCAAATTTAGGTGAAATTAGAGAAGTTACCTTTATGTCTCAGTCGCTACCAGAGACATCTAAAGAGAGATTGGATAGACTTATGGGTGGCCTTGTAACAAAGTGTTTGTGGATGAGGGGTACACGGAGCACGGGGAAAATAATTCCTTGCATATTTCTTCAGAGGGAAGCAAAATCACAAAAATAACGAAGACTTAACATAGAAGGCAATGCAAAAAAATATAATGAAAAATATTATGCACAATGTAATATACTTAAAAATGTGGTTGCAAAATATTGTAATGGTTGTATTATATAAACTCATCCTCTTATTTGATCCCTTGCTATCTGTTTACATCGCATCAATCTAACAATCGCAGACCATAAATCATTTCCCACATTTCCCGACCGGGCTTAATCCGGCCCTGGCATAAAAGCCTCATGGGAAGAGCTTTACAAATTTCGCAGCTGTTGCTTAACAAAAACGTTTACACAAAAACATATGTATACACTACATCACTTAACTTTGCGCACGCTTTTATATACTACACAAGGGTAGCGTACAGGTAAAATGAAAGCCTGCAAAGCAAATGACACTAGATGATGCTACGATAATCATAAATAAATGTATTGGGATAGACATGACTTTTACTTTGATAAGGAGATAGATTTGTTTGAGATTGTAATTCCAAAATTTATCTTACAGTTCCAATTATGTCGTCGAATCATACACTTCGTATTGAGCAATGCCATTCTTCCATGAAGAATATTATAATTATATTTTTCTATAAGTTTTGTTGTATTTCTTCAACTATCGGTTAGCGATTGTTTTTATTTATTTATTTATATATTTAATATGTCCTCATTTGAGAATATATTACAAGCAATCTATTTTAAATTTCAAATTTTATTCTCCTCAAAGTAAAAAAGTAATTCCTAGAACAAACTAATTTCGTTGGACCTTTCTAAAAAATACCATCACTAACTATACCATCACGTTACATCCAAAATTACACTGTTCGGTCCATTTTAAACACCGACAGAGGAAATTACAGGCCCGATGACGCGAGATTGGTGAGCTCTCCTCTCGGATCGTCATATCCTCTGGCGAAGAAGCAAACGACGGCAACAGCAACAAGAGCTCGACTTCGTTGGTTGCGAAGCCACTCATGTTTTGTTGGTTTTTGTTTCGCTTTTGGAGTTTTGTTTTTGATTGTAACCGGGTAACGGACATGATGATGGCGATTGTTGATTGTTTTTGATGGAAGTAGACACTGGTTGACTAAATTGAAGAAAGTAAAATGTCATGTTGACGACGAGTTGAACAGATTTCTTCACCAAATAATGATGGTTATATTTTTGTTATATTTACATTATAAAATAAAATAAATAAATATATCCTCACGGCATATAACCCATTGCTGGGTGTGCTCAATCTGCTTTACAGATATAGGTAATGATGAATATTTGTACCGTGGGGGCACTCATTGCTGGTGTGAAGAGTGCACCACAGGGGTCACTTACCGCTTATGAGACGAGACGGTATGTAAATAAAACAGAGATCAAAGTTTACTTTAAATATGTCAACTAAAATTTTTTAATACATACATACATACTTACGTACATACATACATACATACATACATACATAAAATCACGCATATCCCACTTAGTGGATTAACACAAACCCGAAACAATAATAATAATGAACAGAAAAATAATCATTCACACTTTCAACAACATTCTTACTAACCAAACATCATACAACAAATATGCCTCATTCTTAACATATTAAAGTGACCGATTTTCGGTAGCGAAATATCGCATCGTATTCATACATGCTCTTCTTCTCTTCCCACTCGGAAACTTTCTCTCTTTTAGCACCTTGTCAATCACATCCATCCACTTACACACTGGACGGCCACGCAATAGAACACCCTCAACTTCATCAAGATATATACGTTTTACAAGCCGTTCACTCTGCATTCTCTCCACATGACCAAACCATCTCAACTGACTCATTCCAACTCTCTTAACAACATTCTTCCTAACCATACATTCTTCATACATCAAATTATTCCTCACGCAATCCTGTCTTACATATCCACATACACCACGTAAATACCTCATTTCCACGGCAGTCACTCTCTTTTTATGCTTTCCCGTCCATGCCCAACATTCGCTTCCATACAACAAACCAGGCGCTGGCACTCCATTATATACACTTAGCCGAGCTTCTCTAGATACGTTTACGTTTCGAGCAAACGTACCCAAAGCACCCATTACCTGACACCCTGCACTCACTGCCCATTCAATTTCTGGATCAATTCGACCAATCCTTGACATCATGCTACCCAAATATACAAACTCATTTACTTGATCCAGTTTCACTCCATCCACCAACACATTGCACACAGTCATCAATTTATTCCTTTCAAATACTAACACCTTGGATTTATCAACAATCAACTCCAGATTCATACTTCTTCCAACTACATGTATTCTCTCTATCATTCTTCTAAGTTGCTCTTCATTTTCACCTAAAACAACTACATTTTTTAATACCTATGTCAATAGTTATTTGTATCACTAGGCTAGAAACTGAACATTTGCGAGACCGAGTTTAAAGCGAGGCATGCAAATACGAGATCTCGCAAAACAGTTTCTGGGCGTGTGATACACAAGATTTTTTGTACCGACTTCTCCATAAATTCTTCGTATATATCTCTACAATTTATTCTATGTTACATATCCTAAAAAATGAACATATATTTTTATCGGTTTTGCATTGCAAGTTTAATTATAATTACTTACATTTGAGCTTAAAATGCGTAATTATTTTATATATATTGAAAATATAACGTACAAACATTAGTTATATATATTTTACATACTTTCGCATATTTTTAATGACAGATGGCGTAAACTCAATTGTATCACGTGAAGTTAGTTGTAGTTACAAAACAAACTAGTGCTAAATTTGGAACTTATAATTAATCTATACGAGATGTCAGTAATGACAGCATATTATTATTTTTATGACAAAATTTAGTTATTTAAGTTACAACAATTAAAGATTTAGCAGTAAAATTTGTAAACATTTTGCTAATTCTTGTGTTCAAAATTATCTTAAATTGACATATCACCAGAACAGTAATGCCAACTCCTTTTGCCGGCCTAGGTCAGCAACAGCGCATTTCTGGACGATTTTGAGTTCTGTAAACAGAACGGAGGACGGAGGTACGAAAAATAATTTTCAAATCTTATTTATTTTTTAATTTTGGGCGTCGATCGTGCACTATTGTTTTAAGCATCACGAACGAAAAGAAATTACCGATCTCAGACAAAAATAGAGCTTTCGCTTCGCTCAGTTCCCAAATATTGTCTTCAGTCAAAAAAAATTATTATAAGTCTGGGCTTATATGTAAAATTTAACAATAGATTTTATTAGAATAATAATGTTATTATAGTTTCAATGTTGTAAAAAAGTAACAATTTTATTACTCATTCAAACATAGGCACCGACAATTTTCTCGGTTAAAATACCAAGTGGTACAAAAAATTCAACAACTGAATCATCGAAACAGAACATACAAATTGAGTCATTAACCAATTGCTTATTATAATCAAAAATCGCAAGCGTTGTTTAAAAGTGGAGGGGATAGCCGTTGCCAAGATACCATGCTCCGAACACTCGAACTTCAGGTACCCTAACCTGCATGGCGGCCATTTTGAATTTTTCACTTTTTGAATAAATAAGCTATTAAGTTTTTGTGGGTCGTAACCTGACCTAGGCGAGACGGGTATCGGCGAGGGGGGATCGAACCTGGACCCTCGTAAATTATGTTGTTTTCGGACGATACTATCGCTATCTCTCTCGCTCATTTGATTTTTTCTCCTGGTACAGATGTTAGCAAGTTCTGTGAAACAATAACCACGGTGTTTTGTTTTATTAGTCTTTTGTTTTATTAGTTTTTTGTTTTTCTTCTACCACGGTGGCTGTGGAATGTCACCAAAAGTGTTTTCAGTTTTTATTCAAAGACAAAAAGTTGTTCGGATTGAAATATTGCAAAAATGCTTCTCTATAGACCGGTGTTCATTCTAATAATTTTGAAGATTGTTCCCTGCTTCGGGATTGGTGAAATAATTTGCTCATAAATATAATAAAATGTCAGAAAGGAATTTCAGAGCAGATGCTGAAGGATTTAATGAATTAATGAATATGTATAAACCAACTATTAGTTCAAATTGTAACCTATATCTTCATCTCAGATTAATTAATTTATACAAACCTATACAAATTTATACATTTTTAATTCATCTGAATTTATGTATTACAATATATCTTTTTAAACATTAATTCAATTCTATGAATATTTATTAATATGAAAGATATCAAATATGAAATTGGATACAATGGGAAAGTTATATTATTCCATTTAAAAATAATAATTAAGAAACTGTAAATGTAGAAATGAAGAAATATAAATGAAAATTGTAAATATGAGGTATAGAGTATACGGGTATCTACGCCGATTTTTCTCATTTCTCACAAAATAACAAGTATTTGTATATTTATCTCTGTCTTACATATGGTTTCCTACATTTTACCTTTGATACGTATGTCTAATAGCTTTTTACCTCTCGCTAAGAGAGGTATTGGATTCATGCTAAAAATCACATATCCAGATTTTATTGAATAAGCACGTCTTAAGGTCCCTAGAATCCGATAATAACATTTTTACGATGATGTCCGTATGTGTGTGTGGATGTGTGTGTGGATGTGTATGTGTATGTGTAGATGTGTGTGGATGTTGGATCCACGATTTCTCAAATACTATAACACTTAAGATATCTTTAACTACGGATTCCTCAATCTAACAATAATGGGAAGAGTTGATTAAGTTTTGGTAACAATTGGACAACGAAAAGTAGTAGTTACAAGAAAAAAATCATCTAAATATTATTTATCGAAAAGTAACCCTCGAGTCGGAATTACTGTTAGAGGAAATTAAAAATAATCCATTTCGTAGAATTGTCAAACTAAATAGTTTAAAGATTAAAATATTTTGTTATAATCAATATAAACAAAAAATGTTTAAAATATATTAAACGCACCCCTGTTTTGATATTCAGTTACTCTAGTCGGCCATCTATTTTCAGCCAAATAGTAATGTATTTCTGTGCTTTCCTAGTCCAGTATTTAAATGGGTTCATGCAAAATTTTCATACCTGAATGTGATTCTATTCTTCTCCAGGGTTTCAAAAGAAACCACATCTATAAAATAATTTAAACGTCAAGTTTCATTCGCTAGTCATACTATACTTAATATTGTAAATACAGCTACATACAGCGACATATATTTTCAAGGATGCCAGTTTGGTAGAACTGTTTTTCACAAAATGTATTTTAGTCACAAATTATTGCATTTTAAAGGTCGAGAACTACAAAAACGTCCTTTAAAAATGTCAAACTATTAGGCAATTGTTCATCAATGTTTATTTTTCTATTTCTTAACACCCAGTATATAAAAAATGGACTAAAGTTGTTTTTGGTAAAAGCTCTTAAATTGATGGACCTAAGATATATACAGTGGACCATAAGTAGCTTTACCATTTAAAAATACAACATTTTGGAATTATTATTTTTGCTTAGGCAATAACCGCTATACTCTGTTCGCTGAAACGAGACAATGTGGAACTAATTTTTGAACAGAAACGTCATTCTATTGTTTCGGCTCCAAAATTATCCTCTTTTGACCAATAATAACTTCTCTTTGTTCAAAAATTAATTCCACATTCTTGCGTTTCAGCGAACGGAGTATAGTATGAACAACTGATTAATGGTGATCAGCCAGCAATTTATTAGTATTGTTTTATCTGTGTCAATTCTTTATGAATTATTTTAGAAAAAAATACTTCAAATAAAAGATGCGTACAATTAATTTTTCCATAAAATTAACTCTAAAAGCATAAAGTATTATTATATAGCCTGCTGTATTAAATACTAGTAAATATAATTATAAAACGATATATTTCATATTATTGCCTTATTTAAAAATCCATATATAGACCAACAAATAATCTTCTTCTATCAATAATTTTCTTCTAAGTAGCGACGCTTCTCGATGTTACAAATAAGTCTTAGCATTTCCTATGAACAACCATTGCGCCCATGATTAAAATGGCATGAAATGATTAGATAAAATCTCCAGTACGACACGCGGTCCCGCGTAAGGCAAACGCTGGCATAAACCTATCCACAGATGAAAAATTCTCTCGCTGTCCGCATAAATATCTGCACAACATAACAGCTATCTGCACTGTCATAAATACGACAAACGGGCGAGTAAGTACCGAGAAGAAGAACAAGAAGAAGAAAGGAAAGACTTCATTCGGTGAACCAAGACTTCTTCAAGATACTTTGTTAAAAATAATTTTTAAAAGTAAACATTTTTTAATTAAAATTGTATAATTTAACTTGGTTTGAAAATGCAAGCTTTTTGAATTTTCAAACTTGGCTTGAGTTTAATAAAAACAAAGATTGGCTTGAGCTTAAAATTTTAAACTTTCAAAATTTTAGGCATGCCTTGTCATTAAAATTAGATACGTACAAATAATTAGTTTAATAAACCTTTGATTTAACTTTTACAAATTTTATACCGTCATTAGAAGGAATTGTACGTTGTAACATTTACAAATTTTTGAAGCTAATTAAACTGAACTTCTGAAATACCATCTATGTAAGATTGGTATGGCTGAAAACAACATCTGTCGACTCTGCGAAGAGGACGAAAAAACTTCGGAACACATTGTATGTGAATGTCCAGCTGTGGCCGCAAGTAGACTTAACGATCTAGGTAAAAGGTACCTCGCGGCAAATGAGATCGAGAAACTGACTCCTGGAGCACTAATTGGAAAATTGGAACTATTTCCAGAAAGCTAAGATAAGGACATGTTATGGTATGACTAGCGAATGAAAGTTGACGTTTAAATTATTTTATAGATGTGGTTTCTTTTGAAATCCTAGAGAAAAATTTGTGCATGAACCCATTTAAATACTGGACTAGGAGAGCACAGAAATACATTACTATATCTGGCTGAAAATAGATGGCCGACTAGGGTAACTGAATATCAAAACAGGGGTGCGTTTAAAATATTTTAAACATTTTTCGTTTATGTTGATTATAACATAATATTTTGATCTTTAAACTATTTAGTTTGGCAATTCTATGAAACAGGATTATTTTTCATTTCATCTAACAGTAATTCCGACTCGAGGGTTGCTGACACCTGAGGCGAACGAACTAGAATTTACGGTATTAAATTTTTTAAATACATCCCTGAATCCTGTTGCTAAGGTCATTTTAAATACCTCCTGGTATTGAGTACATTTTTAATCTTTTGTAACGGAATACATAAGGG
This sequence comes from Harpalus rubripes, assembly GCA_963082715.1. Classification (NCBI taxonomy): domain Eukaryota; kingdom Metazoa; phylum Arthropoda; class Insecta; order Coleoptera; family Carabidae; genus Harpalus; species Harpalus rubripes. The sequence continues at coordinate 61,916,415 of OY720457.1, read as the reverse complement.
TCAGTTTTCTTTCAAATCAAATATAGGGAAATGTTTTCAAAAGAAATCACATCTATTAAATAATTTAAATGTCAACTTTCATTTGCTAGTCATACTATATAATAATCTCACAGGTCGCAGTGACATAAGCGGTTAGCGCTTAGAGCCCTCAACTTAAATTATAATAATAAAAAAACTAGCAAGTAATGAAGGCTGGTACTTTCTGGGAAAATTACAATACCTCCATAAAATTGCGGTTTTGCCAGACACGTCAATATTTCTTATAAAAAGCTGTTTGATAGTCGAAGGCATGGCTTGGTTTGGCTTGGAATTTCAAGCTTATAAAAATGTTGGGCTTGACTTGGAATGAAATATTAAGATTTCTAACACGTCCAATTGGGCTTGATGTTTCAAACTTTTTCATGCAAGCAAAGCTTAGCTTTTAAGCTTCAACCCAAGCCCGTGAATCTCTTATAAATATTTGATTAAGGTCCGTTCCTACCACCTATATTGTTAAAGTAACAGTTATTGATAAACATCGGTTATGTTGCAAAATTGTTCTTACCACCTTTGGTTAAAGCTATATAACTGGAAGTTAGAACTGTTCGCATGGCTTCAAACCTTCAGTTGAGTTCTTAACTAATTGTTAGTACACTGTCACTTTAGCTAGAGATGGTAGGATCTCTACGGCTTGGATTGGCTGGATTTTTCTAGCATTTTAAGCCAATTCATGCCCAGACTTAAAATTTCAATCAAAGTCCGTGAATCTCAATATAATAATAAATATTTTATTAAAGGTTATAATAGAATAATGCCTATCTTGAGTGAATATTCCGTTCCGTGGATAAATAAATGTGCTTCCTTCGCTTTGGTGATAATGAGAAGTGCTGAACTCCTCTGGCGATAGCATCTAACGAGATTTGCGTGAAGCGAGAGATCGCAGTCATTAATTTGTTGTTTGCGTTTTCACGAAACTTACACTGCAGCACTTAATTGCAAATAAATTTATTTATTATGTAATTTGTGTACCGAGTAACTGTTATTCCCTGCGTTTCCTGGTACTTGTTTCTAATAAAATTAATTTATTTTATAACGCTCTTATCGCTCATACAATCAATGTATGAAATTATTTTGTGAGAAATTGTTTCAGGATATTTACACCTGAAAGATAAATCTTCGCTCCTTATACAGTAGAACTTTAATATAATGAATTATGGTTTTAGGAATGTTGGATTTTCTTGGCATTTTCCTTAAAATGTCTCACTCCAGTGCAAGAATTTTTGAATATTGTCCTCACTGCTACATAGTCTTGAGATTATTGACATACACCCGATTCTTTAGGTAGTCCCAATGAAAAAGTCTGTATTTTGCGAAATTATTCGCTGTTCGAAAATCTGTCTTAGCAGCTGCATTGTGGTTCTGGCCGTATGAGCAGTGGCACCATCTTGCTAGCACCAGGTTTGTCCTCCATTGCAAGACGCACAAAATTTTCCATCATTGCTCTATGTCGGTCGTAACTGTATTTCCATTTTCATTTGCCCTTAAAACAGTAAGGCACGATTAGTTTTTCGAATGTTATACCGCACCAAATCGGGTCCTTTAAATAAAAAGAAATCATTAGGCGCCAGGTCTGCACTATACGGCAAATCACCCATTATTTCAATGTTTTGGGCATTCAAATAATCAGTCATTCGAGCAGTAGTGTGCGGCCAAGCGTTGTCTTGATGCAAGATAACCCTTCCTCGTTGACGTATTTCGTGAATATTTTGGAGAACTTGAGGCAAACAAACGGTAGTGTACCATTTAGCATTAACAGTACGACGATCCTCCAGTGATACAGTGCAAACATGTCCAATAATTCCAAAAATGTGGCGACCATCTTTTTGTTTCGGCTTTTTTCGCGAATAATTTTTGTTGGAGTCGACTCATTGTCAAAGATCCAATCTGCGGACTGTTGCTTTTTTTCGAGATCATAACAGTATACCTATGTTTCGTCACCGCTAATAAAATTGTACACTAAATGAAACGATCCATTGTCAAAGCGATCTAGTGTAGATCTGCACCATCTCAAACGGTTGTCTTTTTGACTGGAGTCAAATTGTGGGGAATCCAACGAGAACAAAGCTTACGTACCATCAAATGTTGGTCTAAAATGGTTTCAATTGCTTTCACACCAATCTTTAAAGTTGTTTGAATATTCCTGACAGTAACATGCAAGTCCTTTTTAATCATGTTCTCAACAAGACCAATATTCTTTTCGGTAACTGCCGTTTTTGCTTAGGAGCTCGAAAACTGTCATTTAAGGAAAGTCGGCCACGCTGAAATTCATTGTACCACCACTTTACGGTACCTAAGGAACACGTCTTGTCACCAAACACTCGATGGATTTTACATTCCGTAACACACGTCTGCCCGACGCGACAATCTAATTTCGACTCTCCTTACATCTTTACCCCATGACTATCTAATATCCACTCTTTTTAAAAACGCTATCTTCAGGACAGGATTATCTTAGGGGTACGGGGTGCATAGGGCATTCAAAGTCACGCACGTATACATAATAATTTCCAGACTTAATTATCAACAAATCAACGTCGTGACTATCGTAATATGATAAGAATTTCTAAACTGAATTTTGACTTTTATAACTTAAACAAATAAACAGAGTTAAAATATGATTATCGAAACTATAATTTAGAAAAGTTTATAAAATGTTATTTATCTGTTATTGCGCTTACCCTCGTCTTATTACAATATTTAACAACCGCCACTATAATTAACCTTATAAACAACTATGCTCTGTTCCATTTCAGCCATTCAGTAGATGGCACTGGCAACAGCGCAAATCTGAAGTAGCCGAAATTACATTTGGTAAACTTGTCCCTTGTTTCTAATTTCAGCCAATTAGAGAGGTCAAAACTATTCCCTATGCTCCGCAATACTGAATGGATAAATGGAACAAGGTATAGATTAAAATGTCAAACAAAATTTGTTTCAAAATATCATAGCCTGCTAGATAGGCTCAGTGGAAAGAGAACAGCCCTCGTATTAATATATCAGGGGGTGCCGTGGCACCCATGGCACCCATGGCACCCACCGTGCGCACGCCTATGGTAAATGGCATCAAAGCGCAGTGCATCCAAAGTCACGCACGTATGCATAATAATTTCAAGACTTATCAAAACATATATATCAAAGATCGGTGACATTCAGACTAAACAAAAACCCTCCATAGGAAAAATGATATTTATTTCAAAAAAGAATTTTGATCAACAAAGATAAGTTGAAATATTATTCCTGAACTATAATTTAGAAAAGTTTATAAAAAGTTATTTATTTGTTGATGCTCTTATTCTCGTCTTATGACATATTCAGGAGAAAATATACTTCATCTCCAGTCTCCAGTAATCAGATTGTGATAAAGTTGTTGTCTTTCTGGTGTATATTTCAAATAAGTAAATTTTCAAATTTTAAGCTCCAACTATGTCAGACTATTAAAAAATCTTATTAAATAACTAATTATTTCATATTTGTTATATCACACATTCTTAATTAACTAACGATATGTTGATGATATCTTCTTTTTATTTCATACATTCACATGTAATAATAATAGTTGTTTAACAAGTAAAGCAACAAAAAAGTGAATTTCCCGTACAGAGTACATGTAATTTCTCTCCATGTTTCACGCTTCTGGATCCGAGTACCACTTAATTAATTAGCTCTGTTATTATACATAATCAATCACAATTAAATTACAAGTTGAGAACGTGGTATGAAGTATGATGCACTATCCTTAATGCTTGTTACACAAAACGTAACACATAACTGACATACAAACACGAAGATTCATCAAATTAATTCCTAGAAAAAATTGCAATTTTGTTTTAGTGTTTTGTAAACTTTTCCCCGTCAAAAACAATTTAGAGAACAATAAAACCCCTTGGAATAAATTTTAGAAAGAGTTGAGAAAGGCTCATTATGAAAATTGCAAATTGTAGTAGCCTAAAGCACGCGACTGCTCGAAATACTGTTTTTAATCAAGTGTCTAATGCTTGAAAAGTGTTGAATTGCTGTGGAAAGATAATACCATGAATTGAAACTCGTTGCAGTGCTAGAACACTGACCTGAGAGTTAAACACTTTATGCCAGCAGCTCAAACGATTTGCTGATGATTATGAGAGCTCTATTCTCTAATAGAATGGTTACAAGTTGTTTCTGTATTTACCCGTAGACTAATTAATATTATATCATATGATATTTTACTTATTATTGTATGTTGAAATGAAAATTTGGGAACAGTCTTGAAGCTTGAAATTAAATAAATAGGCCCTAGGTTCTTTATATGTTTATGACAAGTCATGTCATAACTACATTGTTACAAATTATAATTTCAATCATTTATTTTATTGTTAACATTTTTGCACTTGCTGAGGATGGACAAATTTTGTCCAAAACGTCCTATGTAATAAAGAGACATATGAATTGTTATAAACATATAAGGAACCGACGGCTTATTTATTTAACTTCAATATTAAATGTGTTAATCTATTGATTATTTTGGTTATAACGAAAGATCTTCAATTTGCAGTTTTAATATTATATAATACATTAAATGTATTATAACATGGTTTTGACTTGAAAATGACTATAACCAGGGCCGAAATGTCGTCCAAAATTGTATTACAATAAAAAATTGAAAACAACGTAAAGCTTTAATAAAAAAAACTCCTATCAAACAAATTTGTTTAAAAAAATTATATTTTAGAATCTAGGAATTATGTATCGGACCTGTGTTTTTTGTGTTTTAGGGTAAAAATTGTCATTTCACTAGATTCCGGATAGAATGGGATAGACAATTTCTGATAAGTAAAATTCACAGCAATAAAAGGCTTTAGCGCCCTCTACAATGATTGAAAATGACTGGCATTTATTATCGGCTACCATTTATATATACATGATTATATAAAATATCATTTTTTAAAATAGTTTTGGGACATGACCTACAGTTGGGTACATCGTCTTCTTATTCGGGAAAAATAGCAAATCGTGTGTTAGGGTATTTAAAATAAGCACCAAAGATCAGTATTTGGAATATCATGGTACATTTTTCTTGTACCACTAGCTCTCGGTTTAGTAGGTATAGTTTAGTTCAAGATCATTTCTTTGACTTCTATAATCCCTACAATTTCGAGTACAATAACGAAAACCGCATATGGTGAGAAATAGAAAATAGGTTTTACTTACAAGTTCTTTCGGTTCATAATCGCTTACACGACGACAATATAGAGAATTGACCTGGAAAATTTACAATTCGTACCGATTTTGCTAGGTATGCTTACAAGAGCCATACTTGTTAATACTGCAATTTCATTATCACAAAACATAATTCTGTTTTCCATTTCACACATTATCTTTGTCAAAAAACTATTGTGTAGTCTAAACTAATAATAGTAATAATACAGGCTGTCTCACAACTCGCGCCCCAGACGAAACTGACACTTGCCGACGACAATAGGTTGCCAGCAAATAGAAGAAAATAATTTGCGGCTGCTTGCATAACGGAGTTACAAGACTTTTTAATCCACCAATCCCGGAAGGATATCTTGAGGTGTGATGATATTACAAAATAAAACTGGTTGCTAGGTTTTAAAAATACTACTAGTGAGTTACAGAATTTGCTTGACTTACTGTAATTTTGACAGTTTGGAGTTGACTTTTCACTGTCAACAAATTTAGGTTAGCGAAGGTGTCATCCGAGATTATCATTTATATCGTACAGTGCAACGTGTTGTAGCAGCTGTGTAAAATGTGTTAAACGAAAATATTATAATCATTTCTAAGTAATCAGCGGCTGAATACATGGTAAGAATTTGCCTTTTTTTACTCACCTTGTCAAATTTAATTTGACACTGACATTTTTCGAAAACTACAGTCGCCCACACATTTTAAAGAAGATTTGATTTGTATAAAACTCTAGTAACGTAAAATTACGGCAAATACACGTTAAAGTTGTAGGTCTCTGATTGGTCAATTTTAAGGCGTCTTTTCTCGAATATCTTTTAAGCTACATTTTTACCTCTCGCTAAGAGAGGTATTGTATTCATGCTAAAAATCGCATATCCAGATTTTAATGAATAAGCACGTTTTAAGGTCCCTAGTATCCGATTATAACATTTTTACGATGATGTCCGTATGTGTGTGTGTGTGTGTGTGTGTGTGTGTGTGGGGATGTGTGTGTGGATGTTAAGACATTTTTAACTACGGATTCCTCAATCTAACAATAATCGGAAGAGTTCAGTCAGTTTTGGTAACAATTGGACAACCGGAAGTAGTAGTTACAAGAAAAAAATCGTCTAAATATTATTTATCGAAAATTTATGTAAATACTTATATTAAAGAACGTTAAATTCTTTATTCGATAAATATAAATTCATTATTATATCTTCTATAGATTTAGAGATAAAGAAAGGCATATAAAATAATTTGATGTAAAAAATCTCAGATCAAACTACTACAAGGCAAGAAATTCAAATGTTTGTAATTGACACATAAATGTCACTGTCAAAAATATTTGTATGCCTCTGTCAAAAATATTTGTATATTATTATGAAGATTATGAAAATAAAAAAAAGTCAACAACGCAAAAGAATATATGTAAAAAAGAATATAAAAGGAATTTGCGAAAAAATGACGAATATAAAGAAAAAGAAAAGGAAAGTAGAAAAAGAAAATTTCAGGATATTGAATATAAAGAAAATGTAAGTATTGTACATAATTTATTTTAAAATATCCCATAGATATTGCAAATATATGTGAGAATTATTTTGTAGTGAGACATGAATATCTATATGTATTTGTATTTAAAAATATTTTTCGTTTTATGCGTACAACCAGGTAAAATATCTAGCGAGAGGTTATGTGTTGGCCACATCAGATTTTTTTTACACATCCGAGTGCAGTCTCGTGTTTCCTCATTCGCTCTGAGGCGCGAGTTGTGAGACAGCCTGTATATTGACATTATTCTAAGATTAGCACACTCAGCAATGAGTAAAAAATCCTGATGATATATTTATTTATATAAGTGTGTACGATATAGCTGACACTCATTCAAAAAAATGATAGACATCTTGTAATCTCAGTGAATGGTCGCTTGTAGCCTTAACAAATTCAAATTCATATGTGAATAAAAAATAAAGAATGTTTAGTGTCCATTACTACATCATCAGCGGCTGTTCCTTCATCTGTGCCCCCTGGTGAGCGGCAGTATCACCAGGGTATATGCCACCCACATCGCCGGGATTCAACTCAAACCAAGATGGCAGATAATCGCGCTTTAACATTCCCCTACGTCGTCAGTTGTCATCCCAAAGCCCACTAATGTATTATGTATATTTTATAATCTACGACAGAAATCTCGCCAAGCCCTGACAATCAAATTTTCAGACAAACGACAATCGAACGGAACAAATTGGTGTGATGTCTGATACACCATGTTTTATTTATTTACAATAAAAAAACACAACATGTTTTCCATATTTTGGGTGTAACTGATTATTTTTGTTACTCCAATAATGTCGGCTTTATAACATTGGTTGAAGCAATAACTATATTCTTTTTGGAATATTTTTGCTAGGCGCAAGTGAGTTGAGTACATTTAGTACCGCTCAGATCAGTTTTCTCCTACAGGAGCACAAACCTCTAGAATAAGATCCAACATAGAATTTTATACAGGGAATTTATTGTATTTATTTCAGAAAGCGTCAATTGTAATTCAGAATAGTCAATTCAATTTCAGAAAGCGTCAAATGTAATTCAGAGTCGTCAATTCAATTTCAGAAAGCGTCAAATTTACAGGGACTTTATTTCAACTTGCAACATATGGTCAATCACTTCCATGGTTACTACACACTAATGTCAAAAAATGACAGCAATGTAATATTTGTCCATTTTAAAATGCAACATACAAAAATTTGTAGTTATGTATTTTCAATACTAATTTCCAATAAATTAGCCTACATACTATTAATAAAAAATCAAAACTTTAATGTAGCACATCTTAACAAACTTAGTATTACAAAAATTCATAATTTTAATGTAATAAATGTTCAAGAATACCTCCATTCACACTGAGGCAATATCCTAGTCGCTCGTAGAAAGAATTGATACCATTTGTGATGTGTTCTGGACGTATCTCCTGTGCTGCAGTACTATTTATAATGTTGCACTTTAAAATGGACAAATATTACATTGCTGTCATTTTTTGACAGTAGTGTGTAACCATAGAAGTGATACATCATATGTTGCATTTTAAAATAAATTCTCTGTAGATATAGCTTCCATTAAATGAACGACAAAGTAGTTATTTATGCAAAAAGTGTGTAAAGTAGTACTTTTTTTAGTCGAGTGCATGCCATGTTTTAAATTATAGCAGGAGACAAAAAAAACTTTTTTACACAAGTGTTGCATACAATATATTTCCTACAACCGAAATGTTAGTGTTGTTTTTAATAATACTGAGTGTACCCACAGGCATCTTCAAATACTTTTCGAATGTTACTTAAACATTCAAAAGAAACTCAGAGACAAGTAGATTAATCTTATAGAATGGGATCCTGCATTTTAATTTTATTATTATTTTAAATGAAAGTTTTTTAAATTTTGAAGCAGTTTGTAGTATTAAAAGTCTTATTTATTATATCTTATTACACTTGTTTAATTTATATAGTGCACATTAGTATTTCTAACAAAAAAAAAAAATATTAATTTCAATGAGTTTTAAATGTTATGTAGATTGGAAATCTCATTTTGTCGCAAGTACGCATTAAAGAAAGTGTCTTGAAAATCACTGTTTTTCATCGAATTACAACATAAAAAATCTAATGTGGCCAACACCAAACCTCCCGCTATTTAATTTTTATTAATTTAAATATACATACTTACATATTTATTTATTGCGGAAACTGTATTAAGATCCATTCCATATAACTATGGTTCTATTTACTATTTTCTTTTTAAAACGTTACTATTATTAATTTGAAATGATTAGTTCATTGACAGTGACATTTATCTGTCAGTTACATACATTTGAAATATGAACTGTGTAACCAAGGAATTTTGCTTGTTTAAAGCGTAGGCTCCGGGATTATAATTATAGATATTTTATAAATTTATCCATAAAATATATAAAAAAGTATTTATACAAATCTGTAGAAAATTTAATAATCTTTAATCTTCAAAAAGTAACATTTGAAGTTATTTTTCGAAGAAAATCTATTTTGAGCTTTAAATAAAGTGCCATTTCCGGTTATCTGATATACACCAAAATCAAATGGTTTCTTCCCATATTAGAATAAGGTACAATGATAGTATTTGTGTTAAAGTAAAGGACACACACACACACACACACACACACACACACACACATACACACAAACACACACACAACACACACACACACACACACACAGACATACACACACACACACACACACACACACACACACAAACACACACACACACACACACACACACACACACACACACACACACACACAAACACACAAACACACAGAGAGAGAGACACACACACACACACACACACACACACACACACACACAGACATCATCGTGAAAATGTTAAAATCGGATTCTAGGGACCTTAAAACGTGGTCATTTATCAAAATCTCGATATGCGATTTATAGCACGATCCCTATACCTCCCTTACGCACTATTCTATAAATTTCTGGCAACAAAAAGAAGTAGATATACATACATATATACCTAAACGCTCTGGAACGTTATGAAAAATCTTCTGAAACTTTTATGAACATTTTAGACCATTTTAGAACATGTTAGAACCTTTTCGAACTTTCCAGATATTTAAGTAAACCTACCTGTACCTCCCCCTAGTTACGCCTATGGAAGAGACCTTGTGGCTCAAATGGTTTGAGCATCACACTAGATATGCGAAGTCTATGAAATTTTCACAAATCCCTTTTTTCATTTAATTAAATATTTCCTTAACCCTCCCACCCGGTCAATTTCTATGAATATAAAAAATAGTTAATGTAATAATAATCAATGTAGTCATACATCATAATACAACGTACAAGGGTCAACAAAGTTATAAACAATAGCATCATTATTTATATAAATGTAGAAATACATGCAGTTGAAACAGTTTTGTAAAACATGCTATTAGAATTTTTTGTTCTAGTTATGAATATTTATTAGCATAAACGGTACATACTTAATACTTATTTGCATCCTCTTAGTTAGAATAACAAGTACAAATACATAGTATAAAGTTGAAAAGTATTATTACTTGTCGAGTAATTGTAACCTATAACCGTGCATTCGAAACAGATGTTAACCACTTTTCTCGGGGAGTGTACACCCTTTTAAATTTAATATAAAACATCCATTATACTTGTCTACATATTATTCCTCGAGCCGTAATAACACATACTTACCTTGTACATTTGTTATTCGCAGCACTGCTCTATAATTTCACGTTTATCTGAAATAAACCGCAAAATGCTTGCGAAAATTTTTGCTTAACGGAGCGAAAACCGATCGAACTTGCAATTTCTCTGGCAAAAATTGTTATTACAATATTAAGTACGAAACGTGGTATTATAGCACAATAACGAATATTGAAAATTGAGGAATAATATCGGTTAAATTAGGGGGTGTTTATGAGCTTTTAATGTGGTCAATTTATGACACTAAGGTATTGCTTTTCATTCTAGATTAAAGAGTAAGATTTTGCAAAATGGTGGCTGATCGCAAAATGTAGTGTGTGTTTTTGTTTTGCACATGAAAATGGCGTGATTACTTTTGTTATATTTTATTTTTGTCCAGAGATAAAAAATGGCAGATTTTTATAGGTTTTATATTGTTCTTTTATTGCCGTAGATATGACCAAATTCTAAAGAAATGAACTAAGTTATTTGTAGTTTCAAAATAACTATAAGTATTTTTCTCCATATCACTGAAATATATATAAAGGTGTGAAATTTCCTTTTCTCAACATTAATTTTTATTCAATTCTTTCCACTTTTTACTGTCTTTTGCCATATTTTTATTCCAATTGCAATTTATCATTTTTTTGCACGATCGGGTTATTCTTTTTATTATTATTTATTTACCGATAGTGTTTCCAAGACAGTAGATCTTAATTACAAATTACTGAACGGTAAGTGATGTGACTCACGTCGGTAAGTGATGTGCTTCACTTACCGTTCAGGAAGCGAGACGGTAAATAAATAAAACAAAAATCAAAGCTTATTTCCACTTACTTCAAAAATGACAAATTAAATTTTTTAATATGTCAAAATAATTTTCAAATCTTATTTTTCTTTTAAATTTTGTGCGTCGATCGTGCAAAAAATAGTATAAGCATCACGAACGTTAAGGAATAACCGATCTCAGACAAAATTGGGACCTTCGCTTCGCTCAGTCCCGAAACATTGTCTTCGATCGGTAAATTGTTTTTAAAACTTAATGTACTATTATTTCCAAGTTCTGCTATTCTTCTTTTCCATAATTTCCTCGGTCTTCGTCTTTGTATTTTTCTTATTAGGCTGTTTTGATCCTCCTCATTCTGTGTCCGTATCAGCCCAGTTGCTTCTGTTCTATCTACTGTACATATATCTAGTTCTTGATAAGTCACAGTTTTTAAGTTTTCAGTTTGTTTTTCTTGCGAAACTCTAGTGATTCTTTGGATATTCCAGGATTCGTTTGCAAACATGATGATTTGATTTCGTAATTATTATTATTATTATTATTATTATTATTATTATTATTATCATTATGACAAAACTATATACAATGTACATAAAATAATTAAAAATACACAATAAATATATAATACATTACAACAAATATTTATCATTCCTTACATACTGAAGTGACCGATTTTCGGTAGCGAAATACCGCATTCGGACCACATGGAGTGAGTCAGTTGAGCATTTGTTGTTAAAACCATATAAATAGTCAAATTTGGAAATTATATTACTAGGCCTCATGCATCGCCCGGCCTTAACTAGGACGGAAGGGAAGCATCTTCTCCGGAGATTCTCTCCTTCATGCCAGAGGAAAAACCGTCCGCAAAAACTGGCTTAGCTAAATAGTATTCATCCAAAAAATTGCACAGTTTATAGCAGCTGGTGTTGCCTTAGCCAGATCTTGTCACGTGCATTCCACTTCTAAGTTGGCGCACGTGAGCAGGTGGGCCATTATTTGTACTGAAGCACAATGACATAAAGTGGGTTCTGCTTGGTACCCCCAGTTGAACATGTTTACTGCACATTTTCCTACTTCATTTCGTAGGCGATTTAAAATTTAAAGATTTCCAAATGGTCCATACCTGGTGGTAGTTTCTCATCTGTATTGATACTCAATGCTTTATCTTCTGGCTTTAATGTCTCATCCCACATTAAGCGTCTTGATGCCAGAGGAAAAACCGTCCGCAAAAACTGGCTTAGTTAAATTCATCCAAAAAATTGCACAGGTTATAGCAGCTGGTGTTGCCTTAGCCAGATCTTGTCTCGTGCATTCCACTTCTAAATTGGCGCACGTGAGCAGGTGGGCTATTTTTTGTTCTTGACCACAATGACATAAAGTGGGTTCTGCTTGGTACCCCCAAATGAACATGTTTACTGCTCATTTTCCTACTTGACTTCGTAGGTGATATAAAAATTAAAGATTTCCAAATGGTCCATACCTGGTGGTAGTTTCTCATCCCACACTAAGCTTCTTATTGCAATATTCGTCTCTGTCATAGGATGCGTTGAAGTGAGGAAATTATGTAATGAAAGCAAGTTAGAAATGAAGAAATAAATTAGAATATCTCCATTGACAATTTCTCGAATCTTTAGTCGATATTCTCGACAGACTAATAACTCCATTTTTCCTCATGCAATCTTTAAATAATTCCGCTGTTGTAGCTCGATGCATGCATAATATGACTGGCTGCGAAACCAAACGGTAATAAATATAAAATATACAACAGAAAACTGTCTCCCACAAATCAATAGGTCGGGCAGGAGCTGTGGAACATGGAGCGGGCTTGGCAAACGTCGAAAATACTGCCCCACTTTCAGGGACAATAAACAACGCTTAGCAACCGCTAAAATACACCTTGCCACTACAATAAATGGTACATACTATATAAATTATTTGTCACGTTTACCGTCGCGAAATGTTTTTCAATAAAATATGTATCAATGCTTATATGACAGATTCTAGGTACATTCACAATAAAATTTAAACCCAGCACAACTTCATGCTTAGAGCTGGGCAATAGGAAAACTAGATCTCTGTTATCCAACACACAGACTTGAAATGTATAGGAAAGGTCCACATTATAGTGCTATTAGAATGTATAATAATCTGCCATTAATATAAAGAGCATTGAAAATAATAAAAAAATTATTACAACTTTAAAACAATATTTAATTGAAAAATGTTATTATGATATAAATGAGTTTATTTATGAGTCTATAAACGCACTGAAATATGTTAAGAAGATCTATAAACGTATTGTTTTTGGAGCATTTCGTTTTCTAGAGGTGGTATGACTTGCTGCTTTTAAAAATGATACATAAATGACATATCAACATCAAATTGCTGATAGTCAACAAAGAATTTTCATCGCTGAAGTTCAATTTCTTAGAGGGAAATGCTACCAACGTAACTGATTTTACAAGTCGCATTTATTAAAAATTTAATAGAATTATAAAATTACCCCAATAGAAAAAATTATATATACCTTGTTATATTTAAGACATTCAGTATTGCGGAGCATAGGGAATAGTTTTGACCTCTCTGATTGGCTGAAATTAGAGACAAGAGACAAGTTTACCCAATGTAATTTCGGCTACTTCAGATTTGCGCTGTTGCCAGTGCCATCTATTGAATGGCTTAAATGGAACAGAGCATAAAAACATGTTTCATAAGAACTGTGATCGCACTCGTCCTTTATAAAACTCACCGCGAAGCGGCTCGTTTTCCAAAGTTGGACTCGTGGATTAACAGATTGTCTTATGAAATTTGTTTTCAATATACCTACTATTATCAGTCATCAAAGCTACATTTACCATCTTTTTAAAACTAGCTAAAGATTACCACTTTTATTTTGCTTCTCTATCTCTCAAATGAAACGCATATAAACAATAATTTTGCTAAGATTCATAAGTAATCTTAATCTTCGACAACTGTCATAGCTCAACAGGATTTATCAATCACTCTACAATACTGATTTTGTATAATTAAAGCATATGTGACTGTTAACGTCGTCTAGTAGAGATGGTGCCAAATATCATGAGCTATGAAATGCGCAGATCAAGAAGAGAGACAGCTAGAGATAGATCAGACAATAGGGGAGAGAGAAAGAGAAAGATAGTTTTGCTTTCTGCGCAACAGCTCTTGAATTTGGCACAGTTATAACTGCAGGCACTTCTCTCTTTCCGTTTTCTTATTTATTCAACTACTCGATGTGCGCCCCCTCCGTGCCTGCGCCCTAGGCCATGGCCTAGGTTGGCCTTATGGGTAATCCGGGCCTGGTTGTGTCCAGATCAAAGTTACAATGCCGACGAAAGCGAACTTTTCTGGAAATTACTTCATCAAAAAACACTTGCTCAACCTGTGCAATTATGAGTTCGGATTAAAAAGATCCAACTGTAACTGTAAAAGTTTGAATACAATAAAGAACTATTATTATCATTATTATTATTATTATTATTATTATTATTATTATTATTTATTACAATTGATGATAATGTTGCTAGTATTCATAAAATTAAGAAACAAATTATAATTATTTTAAATATTCTAGTTATAATCGGGAAACTAATATACGGAAGTTTTCTTTTCTATTTTTTTCAACAATTTTCTATATTTTTCAATCAGTTTTCAAATTCTCTTTTATTTTTCCATCCTGTAAATTTGCAATGACGGAAGAGGCAATTTGAAAAACGAAAATAACTCTCTAAGGTTGTGTTCTTTATTAAAGTAGAAATTAAATGATTAAGTAAATTTATGTAAAACATCATGAGCGTCTACCATGCACATTAATAAAGTATTAGTGTCAAAGATAATGACAGATCTCAGTTAAAGCACCACCATTTCCTCCTGTATACATCAGCCGGTTTGTCATCAAGCAACGAGAAAAATGAAAAATGAAAAATTCTTCAACATGGCGCCGTAGCAACTTCATGTCGATTATCGACACCGGACTGAAATTAGCCGAATGAGTTTATTATAAAATAACAACATAATAACATGTTGTCTGAACAACAACATTCGCGCCAAACGATTTCATTAAAAATATGTCGGAACACTTGAAAATCTGATGCAAAAACAAAAGAAGAGGGAATATACACCTTGCTTTATTAATTTCACTTAATATCGCTGCATGTCGTGTGAAGATAAGCACTTGTGAAGATGATGATTTTAAGCTGCATTCAACATGGATAGGATTTTGATACATGCTCTTTTATCCTTCATTTTGAAATATTTATGTACCCATTTTTAAATATTTTAGGAAATGTCTATAATATATACAGGGTGTTCACGGTTGACGCTAGGGATTTAACAAAGGATTTTAGTTTTTTGCAATTTCCTACTCTCCTGTTCATTTTATGGCAAAAACTGTAAAATGAGAAGTTGTTGAGAATTAAAAGTTGTGTACAAAACTGTTTTAACATTTTTTAGTATGTTTCTAGTTTCTTCACAATTTTAAAAAGAAATTTTAATATTTCAGTTTACTAATAGCTATAGCCATGACTCATTACACTCGGTTCCTTTTTTCTAGTTTTCATTAATTATTTATAAACGTCAAACATTAATTTGACATATGGAAAATAAATTCCCTACTCTTTTGTAAGTATTCATTATTTAATTTATTTCTATTTCATAAAACAATCTGACAATTGTGTACCAATTTCTTCCATTGCTTCTTATTCCTTGCCATCTTTCTGTAGTTTTAAATCGTCGTGCTTTTCTTCAAGATCTTCAATATTACCTTATCCCAGTTGTCTTTAGATCTTCCTCAGTCTTTATGTAAGTTTTGGCTTGGGAAAAATAAAGCTTAGCTTGGCTTGAGATTTCTAGCTTATAAAAATGCTAGTCTTGGCGAAACTAAAGCTTGGATTTCAAGCCTGTGGGTAAAGCTGTTAGTTTTGGATTGAGCTAGATTATATAACAATATTTGTTTAAAGTGTTATTACATGGTGATATTCCAGTGTAACTATACCATATACCATTATAGATGAAGGATGTATTAATTGTTTTTTGCACGATCAGATTATTTTTTATGTTTACCGATAGTGAAGTTGAGCGATAGTCGATTGTAGAATGGATGAGGGGTTCTTTGGTGAAATTATTTATTTCAAGCCAACGTTTCGGCTAAACATTAGCCTTCTTCAGGGCAAGAAACTATCTAATTACAGGTTTGTGACAACCACCCATAAGGAACTATTGTGAATAAAATTATGACAGAGTTGGTCGTCGTACAAGATAAAATTATAAATAAGTACATGTAAAATAGTTTGAATAGTCAATTGTTAAAAAAATAAATATAAACTGATGTTAAAAAAATTGTAGTCAAAGAATATAAAATAAAATTTATACAGAAATAAGACACGTGTTACTGCAATGTTACCTTAAGTATGAATATCGATAGTGTTTGCAAGACAGTAGGTCTTATTTACAAATTACTGAACGGTAAGTGATGTGACTCACGTCGGTAAGTGATGTGCTTCACTTACCGTTCAGGAGGCCAGACGATAAATAAATAAAAACAAAAATCAAAGCTTACTTCAAAAATGACACCTAAATTTTTTTAATATGTCAAAATAATTTTCAAATCTTATTTTTCTTTTAAATTTTGTTCGTCGATCATATAAAAAATAGTATAAGCATAACGAACGTTAAGGAATTACCGTTCTTAATACTTAATATATTATAGTGTATTACTGCTTGTAATTCCATATCCCTATAATTGGCTGTTGGGGTTTCAAGTTGCAAGTTCCCTGGTGGAGTGTATGATGCTCTAAGTGAAGAAGCAAGCAGAGAGATCATTACAAGCACTTGTTGATTCACTCGCTGCAGTAATTACCGTGAATGTAGCACCACTGCACTAGCAAACACAACTGCCTATCTTCACACGCTAACTATACACCTTATTCGTCTATGGAAAATTGGCCCAAGTGCAAGATTCTGATATATACATTATAATAATATTTGAGTGCCCGTTAGGTGACGCCTGGTAAAAACCAGCACGGTACAAATATATCATCATCATTATCCTCACTGAAATCTGTGTACAAAGCGATGATATATTTTTTACCCCCCGCTGCCCTTGGTAAGGGAGGTATAGAGATCGTGTTAAAAATCGCATATCGAGATTTTGGTAAATGACCATGTTTTAAGGTCCCTAGAATCCAATTTTAACATTTTCACGATGATGTCTGTGTATGTGTGTATGTGTCATGTGTGTCAGTGTGTGTGTGTGTGTGTGTGTGTGTGTGTGTGTGTGTGTGTGTGTGTGTATGTATGTATGTGTGGATCCTCCACTCTAACTCAAATACTATCATTTAGAAAATTTTGAAACCTTGTATTTCAAACTTTTTCTGTAATGGAAAGGGCCCATTAGATTTTGGTAAAAATCGGATAACCGGAAATGGCACTTTACTAGAAGCTCAAAATAGCTTTCTTCGAAAAATACCTTTAAATGTTATTTTTTCGAGATTAAAGTTATTATAAAAATTCAAGATTATTGAATTTTCTATAGATTTGCATTACCTAATACGTTTTCTATAGGGCGCGAGCAGACACGTGACTCGGGCGTCATTGACGTTTTTGGAATCAGCTGATTTGTGTGCACATGTTGTTTTGACAAGAAAAGTATCACTTTGACAAGACCTATGTTTTGATTTATTTTGATTTTGAACTGCTAATATGTTATTAATGTACAATTTTGAGGCAGTAAAACACATGAAATTAAAAATAATAACTTCTCAACAGTTCAAAATTAAAATAAGTCAAAACATTGATGTTGTCAAAGTGACATTGTACTTGTCAAAATGACAAGCGCGCACAAATCAGCTGAATCCTAGCACGTCAAGGACGCTCGAGTCACGTGTCTGCTCGCGCCCTTTATATTTTATAGATATATTTATAAAATTATCTACAATTTAAATCCCAGAGCCTACGCCTTAAAAAACCAAAACGCAGTTATTCAAATGTATGTAACTGACAGATAAATGTCACTATCAAAGAACTAATCATATCAAAATATTATTAGTAACGTTTTAAAAAGAAAAAAGTAAAAAGAACAATAGAAAAGGAATTCAATACAGTTTCCAGCATAAGTAAATATGTAGGTATGTATTTAGATTAATAAAAATTAACGATTCACAAAAACGTTTAAGCTAATCCTCATTTTTGGATTAGTGAATTCTATTCTATCCCGGTATTTAAAATTTAATGTTCATTTTATTATAGCTCCGGTGGCTCAATGATTAGAGCAACGCCTCATGTTATGAGTCCCCTCGGGGCTAGGGTTCGAATCCCACTAAGGCATGGATGTGTGTGAATGTGAACCTACTCTGTAATTGGGATTTAATCCTGTTGATGGGTTTAAAAAAAAGGTAGTTACTTGGATTAGGTTAGACTATATTTTAAGAAATAAACTCTCAAAATTAGAGTAAAATTCGCTAATCCAAAAATAAGGATTAACTTAATCTTTTTTGTGACTCGGGTTGTAAATGGCGGAAGGTATTGTGACGGCCACACCAGATTTTTATTTATAATATTTGGGAAAAATCTTCCCGATAGTTTGTGCTAAATTTGTGCTACTCAAATATAAATTATAAAAGTTTGTGCTGTTTATATTTCAGATACATATTTTCCAGCAGTTTTTTTTCTATTAATTACTTAATCATTTAATTTAAAATTACTATCTTCTAGTTATAGGTACAACTTAAAATCTTTATTTATGTTTTCGTGTGTGGAGCACATATATTCTTCCTCTTCTTCTTTATAATGGTTGACCATAGTGTACGCGTTGCGAGTTAGTTAAAGTGAAGTACTGCATCTGAGCATGAGACAAGATTTGATAAAGTATTATGGAAATGCTTGCACACACTAAACCAGTCGCAGAGAATGATTGAAAACGTATCATTAAAATCCAGCTTTGTAGGCATTAAGGAGAAAGAGAGGAGAGAACAGGGCCGTATACACTAATATTTCACAAAGGAATTTGCTAATTGATATATAAAAGAGAAACCTTGAAACGTATTGTATGTACAATCGTACAATATTGTATTGTTTCTTATCTTTATTAAAATAATACTTAAGAAAGAAATGCAATGACAATGGAGTTTTGCATTCTCATATATTAATATTCTTGAGATTCAAAGAACAAAATCATCATAGTTTTTCCTTTGAAAGGGTTATTAAAGTTCATATTTCGCTTCGTTATTATAATCAAAGCTGATATTTCAATTTAAGCTAAAAATAATTTGAGAGTAAAGAAATAACTGGTCTGTAGTTCACGCGATATACCGATTGAACTAAATAGCACTAAAATGTATTTCCTTCTGTTTTATACGTAAACTACTCGCATTTTACTTTTCCTTTATTTTTCTGTATGAAATTCTTTTTTAATACGAGTGTTTATTTCAATTTCAAGAAATTAAAGTACAACATAAACGATAGTTTTATATATGTACTTTATAACGCAAATCAAAAGAATATTATTAGATATTTAATAATATTAATGTCACATAGAGATTCACCAAGCCATAAAGCTTAGTTTGATGGTTTTAAATAAAAATAAATCTGATGTGGCCAGCATATTACCTTCCGTCAATTCCACATATTTTGTACAAATTCTATACAGAAAGTTTCTTGCACAAGATTCCATATTTCAAGCACATTACCTTCTGTCAGTTCGATGTATTTTGTACAAATTCCAAACAGAATGTTTCGTGTATCTAAAAGCTTCTATATTTCCAGTAAAATATTACACTTGGCATTAGGTCTGTTCGTTTCGCATCCTTCCGTCTACGGTTTACTGCCGCGCCCATATACTTTGTTTGGAGGCGGCAGTAAACCGTACACGCAAAGTAGCGAAACGAACACACCTAATGACATCTATCAATCAGCATTTTTTAAATATAGTAGCGGTTTCCATTGTTATAGCATAGCTAGCTGCTTTATGAAATTTAATTTCTTTATTAGTATATTGAGAATTAAGTACGGTAAGGACAGTTTACCGATCGAAGACAATGTTTGGGGACTGAGCGAAGCGAAGGTCCCAATTTTGCCTGAGCTCGGTAATTCCTTACCATTCGTGATGCTTATACTATTTTTTGCACAATCGACGCACAAAATTTAAAAGAAAAATAAGTTTTGGAATTTATTTTGACATATTAATTTTTTTTGTCATTTTTAAAGTACCTAAGCTTTGATTTTTCTTTTTATTTATTTACCGGTTTCAGGATATTATTCCATTGTTTACATGTACAAAAGTAGGCTGGTAACTAAATAATAACTGTATCTGTATGGTAATATTATTATTACCTTACTGACTTTTCAACAACGTCTACAAAATGAAAATAAAATAAAATGAAAATATAATGCTCTTCATTAATACATACAGATAACGTTAGCCTATCTTTCTAAATACGGTCTACTTTATTCTAAAGTAATAAACATATGGAACAAAGCACATAATTTGAATATTTGTCATATTGACATATGTCAAAATAATTGTTCTGTTAACCATAGCAATCTGACAGTAGCATTAATGAGAGAATTTCAAAAAATGGTATTTATCAATAATGTCTTAATTATCTGAAACCGATAAACTATTGAACAAACCACGGATGTTATTAATCATAACAAGCCTTAGATGTCTTAAATGGCTTGGTCTAATTAATGACACAAAAGCTTGGCTTGTCTTGAAATTTCAAGCTTTTAAAAGTATTAGACTCGGCTTGGCCTATGAAACGAAAGCAGGCTTGCATTGTAATATCAAGCTTTTTAAATTGCCATGCTTATCTTCGTTTGGGCTTGATGAAATAAAAGTTTGGCTTGGCATGATATATCAAGCTTTTTAAACAGTCAGGCTTGGCTTGTTTTTTTCAATCGTTTAAAGCCAGGTCAAGCTAAGCTTCAAACCAAGCCCGTGAATCTATATTCTCACTCGTGTGGTATCAAAATAATTTTTTTTTCTGAATTTGTTTTACAATATATTATTATTATTATTATTATTATTATTATTATTATTATTATTATTATTATAATTAAGCATTTTGATATTTACTTACAACTATTTTTCGGATTAAGTTTGAACACATTCTTATTTCTATTTCTTACAATCATCCTGTAATTAGGATCTTGTATCCTGTTGGATTGATTTATTAATAAATAAATAAATTTAATAAATAAATAAATAAATAGAACAGTGATATTTTGAAACAAAGTAGCGATAGAAAAATAAATATAAATAGAATCCCCCCCTGCGAATGGGTTTCTAATAAAATACCCATGGTGTTCCATCCATTGCTCATTGCCGAGTCTTGGTCTTGGTCTCTTGCGGAACACGGCCCATTATTTCTCAGTGATGGATTTATCACTTACCTCAAAGAATCTCATCCAAGCTTCATAAAATACAAATACGTAAAACTTATCGACTAGCTAATTGGCAGATTAAATTGTTTATGAATACAGCTGTATGAACGAAACCCAATCGCACACAGACGCCATTCACGCACAGATAATGGAATAAAATATCGACCAAGAAGAAACGATGACGAGGATATTATCATTATACACTGCAACGCACAATAGTTGATCTCCAATATTTCTGCTTAAAGACGACAGTGATATCGTGGAAAAACTGTCAAGAAATTACAATAAAATTAACTTCTACAACTAACTGATTAAGGGTTATTAGTAAACAGTTGACTAGCATTGTTCCTTCTGTCAATTGTTTTTGGATTTTTTTGGAAAAAAATACTTCAATTAAAAGATGCGAACAATTAATTTTGGCCAGCAAGATCTTGTGATTTGACACCATGTGAGCTCTTTTTGTAGAAATAAAAATAAAATAAATAAATATATCATCACGGCTTATTACCCATTGCTGGATGTGCCAATTTGCTTTGTACGCAGATATTGGTAATGATGAAATATTTGCACCGTGCGGGCGCTTACCAGGCGTCACCTCACGGGCACTCATTGCTGGCGTGGAGAGCCCCGTAGGGGTGCCATTTAAAACTGGAAATATTTGGCGTCGGTCGGGATCGAACCCGATTCCCCAGATTCGCGTCCTGACACTCAGGCACGCGACCACCTTTTTGTAAGGTTTTCAGATTATTCAAAGGGTTATGTCAAAAATTCGTAAACATTGGGGACTTGTGAAATTGATGTCATACAATACACATCTTCCCCTCCTGTACTACATGCGTCTTTGGAAGAAGAAGCCAGGCTCGAAGAGAGAGATAATTTTGTATTACCGTGGCCTCTCTTTTCAACGTATTGTCCTAATTCGATTTGATATTTGCTCTGTTTTATTTTGCCGTAGTCTTTGATGTATGTATGAGTGATCGGTTTTATTATAACAATGATTTGTTAGCTGATGATAAATTCTATAAAAAAAAAAATCTGATATGACCAGCACATTACCTTCCGTCAGTTCTATGTATTTTGTATAAATGTCATACCTTGCAAAAGATTCTATTTCTTGTACATTACCTTAAGGCAGTTGTATGTATTTTATACAAATTCCATACAGAAAGATTCTAGCAAAAGATCATATATTTCCAGTAAAATTATAACACAGACATACTGTCTACTGCATTTGATACTGACATCTTTCAATCAGAATATTCTTAATATAGCAGCTGTTATAGCATAGCTGGCTAACATATAGAGAATAAAATATTCTTTAATATATTCTCTAATAATGTGAAAAAATGATATTTAACATCTTTTTTTTTTAAAGTGTTAAAATCTTCAAATAAGGGTACTTCCGGTTGACCAATTATAACCAGACCCTAATCAGCTCTTCACATGGATATAACGAAGAGGAATACGAAAGAATTATAATTTTTGGAGTTATCGCATTAGAAAATTTTGTCACACACAGACACAAACACACACACACGCACACACACACACACACACACACACACACACACACACACACACACACACACACAAACACATACAGGCATCATCGTAAAAATAGTAAAATCGTATTCTAGGAACCCTAAAACGTGCTTATTCATCAAAAACCCACCACCGAATTTTTGATCAAAGACAATACCTTCCTTACCTAAAAGTGACGGAAGATAATAATACCGAAACACAAAATTATCCAACATATTTAAATACTGCTTAAATTCTATCTAAGAGATCATGGTAGTGCTTTACTGTCTCTCTCTTCGAGCTTGTCGTCTTTTTCTACAATGGTTACTTCTAAACTCAGTAGTAGATGGCAACAGTAAAATGCTAAAATCATAAGTCATAGAGTGCTAGTGCCCGCTTTGATGTATGGAAGCAAATGTTGGGCATGGACGGGAAAGCATAAAAAGAGAGTGACTGCCGTGGAAATGAGGTATTTACGTGGTGTATGTCTGTATGTAAGACGGAATCGCGTGAGGAATAATTTGACGTATGAAGAATGTATGTTTAGGATGAATATTGTTACGAGAGTTGGAGTGAGTCAGTTGAGATGGTTTGGTCATGTGGAGATAATGAAAAGGAACGGCTTGTATATATCTTGATGAAGTTGAGGGTGTTCGATTGCGTAGCCGTCCAGTATGTAAGTGGATGGATGTGATTGGCAAGGTGCTAAAAGAGAGAAAGTTTCCGAATGGGAAGAGAAGAAGAGCATGTATGCATGCGATTATGAATGTGGCCGAGGCAAAAGAAGTGTGCTTAGACAGGAATGTGAAGCGAAGGATGATTGTTTCGTAACTATTATTGTGGTCCGGGTACGGTATTTCGCTACCGTAAATCGGTCACTTTAATATGTTAAAGATGTGTTCACAAATGAAAATTAGGTTTATGGTTTTTGTTTAGGTTTAAGTAAGTCATTCATAAATGTAAGTTTAAATTACCTGAAAATTAGTTTTGATATGTACAAACATATGTGTAAATGCTTCAAAAACAAGATTAAAATATCGGTAGAGCAGTACTCAAAAAGACACCTGTGCGCCGTTAAACTGTCATTCGCTTGGCATTATTGGTTATATTTCAGCAATTAAATTATGACAGTCTCCATGTTCTTATCGCATTTGTTTAAAAAGCAAGTGGATACTAAATAAAGATAGGTGTATATATCTATATCATTTCAGACTCGTTCTCATTGGTGAAGTTTGTGACGTCAAACTAAATCATAAACCTAAAGTTTGGACCTTGCAATGTTTAGCTTTATGATTTCTATTTAGAGACCCTAAATTCTGAAGTGTGAATGGAGTCGTTACATAATATGCGATCAAAGTCTTTAAATCTAAAGTATAAACCATAAATCTAAACCTAATTTTCATTTGTGAATGCACCTTAAGAGTGAGAAATATTTGTTGTATGATGTCCGGTTAGTAAGAATGTTGTTGAAGGAGTGAATGATTATTTTTATGGTTGTTATTGTTATTATTATTATTTTCTCGGGTTTTTGCTAACCCACTCAGTGGGACATGCGTGATTTTATATATGTATGTACAAGTCGTCATTTCCGAGTTCAAGACGTAAATCCAACGTGTTATTAAAGAAATTGAGCCACATTTTGGCAATCCTTCATTTAAAACTTTTATCAAAATATGGGAACAGAGTCATGGTTGTTATTTGAATGACACTATTTGCTAGAATTAAGCGGACTAAATGAATTTTTAAAAATACCAATTAATTTGTTTTCAATTTTTTGACAGATTCATACACAAAGGGAAAATTTTGTAGAACCATCCTGAGTCATCTTGTTTTGTTGTGGGTCAGAAAATGGTCGGAACTTAATTTCTTGCGGCTAGGCAGTGAGATATAACTACCTGCCAGAGACCGGGTGTTATTAACATGCAGTGGTATTAAACTATCAAGCTTGATATATAGATGAACGGCCATTTTTAATAAGTATACCTCGAGAGGCGACTCGAGCACAACCAACCGAAGATACAAGCCGCGCTGAATACAAAACAACACAGAGAAAAAGGCACTGCGGGAATGAATAAAGATTTTAATGTGCTTGGATTTGATACAAGAATAAATATATCATTGATTTTTTATACATTGCTAAATATGGCTTTTTGCATTACGTAAATTCCATTGTTGTTCAGAAGTACTTGATTTGGAAATTCAAGCTTTTCAAAATTTCAAGCTCGGCTCAGTTTGGACTTCATAAAAACAAAGCTTGGTTTGGTCTTGAAATTTGAAACTAGATAAAGCCTACCAAGCTCTGTGAATAATTACACGCGATTTGATTTGTGCAAGAATACTGTCATAACAGAAAAAGTAAGTAAGTAAAATGTTATTTATATTGAAAGTATACAAGACAAAATCAGGATTAAGAAAAAAAAGAGTTTGAAAACTATTGCCCGAGCGATAGTGAGGGATAGCAAATAAGTTCGAGAGTGGTCAAATGTACCTACATCTCGTGTTGCAGATAAGATTTTTTCCACACCCGATTATTTATTTTCTACCTGTTCTTTTTCACTGCCAGATATGTCAACGCTGTCAAGAAATACAGTAGAATATTGATTCATTACAAAAAAGAATCTAAGTATTCCATGGAAAATTTAAGAAGAAAAGCGCTGTCATCTTTCACATTTGTCACGTCAACGGTAACTTTTGAATGGAAATATTTATGAAATGAGGACAATTTGATAGAAATTAAATTCAAAATTATAAATTATAAGAATGAATAAATATTTGGCACAAGTTTAAGTTGGTATTTCACAAAGAGGGAGGTAAGTTCAGCTGTATGGAAATAAGGACAAACCTTGCTTCCCGTCGTTAATAGAAACCGATCTTAACAGTAAATAATATATTATATACTCAGGGACTAAAGTGCATATTCAATCCCGTGGGTGAAGTTTATTTCCCGAGCCGAAATAATCATCTGAGGGATTGAATGCACTTTAGTCCTGTGGTATACACGCTATTTTTCGCACTCCCGTATCAAATGGAACCATATTAGTGTAATAGAAATTAATCTTACAATTTGACAATACAAATGTCAAAAATTTTGTTCAAATTTAAACTCAACGCCTGCTCAAAATGTAGTGCAGATACGAATAAATAAATCATAGTAACTATATGATGTTATGGAAACATCTTGTTTATTTTTACTTTAGTCCCCCAGGGATTTTTTTCATATTTACTCCCTCTGGGACTGAATTTGAACTTTAGTCCCTGAAATGAGTGATTAGAATCGCTCTTTAGTCTCGGGAGTGCGAAAATAAACATACATCCCTACAAACATTGTTCTAATAGCCTACTTACAATATTGGGAGTGGGAGAAAAGATTTTATTCAACTAAGCCACGTGATTGTCAAGACTTAACTTGGCTTGAAACAAAAAGCTTTTTAAGGTAATGTAAGGTTTGGCTTGGATAAGAAAAACTTGCCTTTGCTTAAAATTTAAAGCTTTTTAAAATGTCAGGCCGGACTTGATTTTTCAAGCTTTTTAAAGCTAATCTGAGCTAAGGTTTCAAGCCAATATCGTAAATCGAATAAGTATAGTGACATTATCGTTATCAAATTTGTTAATAAAATTATAACCGTGTGAAACAATCCTCAAGTATAAAATTTTGAGATAATTGGACACATTTTTATACAATTTTTATTATATTTGTTCAAAATAAAAATTCCTCGTCCATAAAAGGATTGAAATAATATGTAGTATTATTGTAGGCTCACCCAGGCTTAATATATTTAAATACCGAACAATAGCTGTATGGGCGACAACGTTAATACAATTACATAGTAAGCTAAGTGTGTTTTACTCGCCGATTATATTATTTTTTGCTAGATAAATAGATATCAAACAATGGAGAACGGATATTAGGCCATTAGAATGAAATCTCGATATTTTTGACAACGATCCTTTTGTTCGGGTTTTTGAAACTTGTTATTAAACAATGAGAATATTGGTTAGATTTTGAAGGCGTATACAACTCGTAGATTGTCAGACAGATATCTAAATTATACTTTCACTAGCTTATATGGTAATTTTTAATTAATGACTGGTGTCACATTAATTTGAAATTCTGATGTCTTATTAAAAGTTTAGTGAGATATTTTGTTAAATAATTTAATTGGTATCAATGACAGATTGCTAAATACTATTCTGGTTCGGTATTTATTTCAAAAGTTTACTGAGAAATTTCTTAATTAATACTGCATTCCATATAGGTAGGTACAGGAAAGACCAATAATATAAGTATTTTATTAAAAATTTCAATTTTTTATTAGTATCTGGTAAAAAATTGTAACACATTATTAAAAATGAATCATTGGCTACGTTTATCTCGGCGTGTGAAGCCGCTTGAATTTAGTAAATCCCTTTTCAATCTTCGAAATAAACGATCGAGATTAATATTTCAAGCCGCTTGAAAATATCAATTCAAGCCTGGAAAATAACAGGCTTGGACTTATGAAGCGGCTTGACTTTTATCGAAATAAACAGTGAAGCTCCAAATAATGTAACTAAGCATGCGCACATCTGCAATATGTTGGAGTGTTACTAAATTTATATCATTTGTTGGTTATTTGCATTTTATCGCATTTTATAAAAGTCGCGACATATAACTTAGTAAAGTTGACCAAAAGCGAAATATATGGAGTGATGAAGAAACGAATATTTTTTTAATGTTTTTGACAGAGAAGACAAATAACTACATGACAATTTTTAGATTTTGAGATTATATATCCACCATGAAAGTAGATTATATTCCTCTCTCTATCTGTCTGCATAATCTAGTATTTAACTATCTTTTTTTGGTTGATACGAATTTAAAGAAGATAGTTTTTTTGCAAATGATTCCATATTTGCAGTACATTACCCTCAGTCAGTTCTATGTATTTTGTACAAATTCCATGCAGAAAGTTTCTTATAAGATATTCTATATACTTCCAGTGGAAAATAATAACACAAACAAACGATGTTACTTGTACTTGACACTGACATTTATCAATCAGAATTTTCTTAATATAGTAGATGTTTCCATGGTTATAGCGCAGTTGACTGCTTTGTGAAATTTAATTTCTTTTTAATTTTAACTCTTTATCCATTGAATATGAAATATAAAATGTAATGAAATCGTATAGAGAATAAATAAATAAATAAATAAATAAATAAATATATCACGCTGGGTGTGCCAATCTGCTTTGTTTAGCAGATTTCGGTAATGATGATGACATATTTGTACGGTTACCAGGCGTCTCCTCACGGGCACTCATTGCTGGCGTAGAAGTGCACCACAGGGATCAATTTTGTACCATTTAAAATTCGAAATATTTATATTTGGCGTCGGTCGAATCGAACCCGGTTCCCCAGATTCGCGACCAGACCCTCACGCACTCGGCCACAAAAATGAAATATTCTTTAATATTTATAATAACATTAAACGTAACAAAGTGATATTTAATAGCGTTTTTACAAGAAAAACTGTTAAAATCTTCAAATTAGTGTACTTCCTATCGACCAATTATAAACAAAATCTAATCAGTTCTTCATATGGATGTAAAAAAAGGAATACGCAAAAATTATAATTTTTGGAAAGGTGGTATTGGAGTTATGCGATCCGAAAAATCGTCACACGCACATCCATACATCTATCTACTCATCACCGACTTTTTAGATCAAAGACAATACCTTCTTTACCTAAAGGTGTCAGAAGGTAAGAAGATTAAGCTAATCCTCATTTTTGGATTAGCGAATTCTACTCTAATTTTGACAGTTTATTTCTTAAAATATAGTCTAATCTAACCCTAGTATTTCGATAATACAATGAATATTAAATATTAAATATCAGAATAGAATAGAAATCACTAAACCAAATATGAGAATTAGCTTCATCTTTTTTATGAATCTGCCATAAATAAATTTCAAATCTTATTTTTTTAAAAATTTTGTGCCTCGATCAATAATGTTATAAGCATCACGAACGTTAAGTAATTACCGTCCATAATACTTAATATACTATTTTTTATTAATAATTTATTTAATCTGAATAATAATAATTATAATAAAATACGGTTTGAAATAAATTTCATTGATATCTCTCTAAATAAAATTAGTATTTCACGATGTGGTCCAAACATTTTAACATAAATTTCACAATCTATACAATTATCATTAAAAAATTTACTACTATTTTCTCCTACTTAAACTTATTTGCATTTTACCGTAAAGATAATAAAATTATTCCTACTTTTCTCGTCTTTATAAAATTCTTAATTACTGCTCTTGCAATTACAAACAAAATCACATCAAAATCACAACCTACTCAGAGTAAGGAGCACTTAAGATGCTTGTTGGCTCAGCACATAAAACTTTATAAACCGCCCGGTTCTTATTTTTATTTCATAGCCTTCTGTTTTGACACCGGATAATAAAATTGTTGTTTTTAAGACATAAATATCGTTAATGTTCGGTACCTACTGTGTGTGTTAATAAGAACTTTTATTATTTCGCCTGATTTATTATATTATGTTGCCCAAGTTTTTAAAAGGTTGCCTTTCTGGCATAATTTTTCTTATGAAATATTTGTCAAACACCGAAGGGCAATACTACGGCAATATTTTAAAATGATGCATGCGTTTATTTAAAAAATTTGATGTGGCCAACACAATACCTCCCGCCATTTACAGCCCGAGTCACAAAAAATATTGAGTTTTTTGGATTAGCGAATTTTACTCTAATTTTGACAGTTTATTTCTTAAAATATAGTCTAATCTAATCCAAGTAACTATCCTTTTTTAAACTCCTCAACAGGATTAAATCCCAATTACAGAGTGGGTTCACATTCACACACATCCATGCCTTAGTGTGATTCGAACCCAGAGCCCCGAGGGCACTCATGACATGAGGCGTTGCTCTAACCATTGAGCCACCGGAACTATAATAAAATGAAGATTAAATTTTATATACTGGGATGGAATACAATTCACTAATCCAAAAATGAGGAGTAGCTTAAATATTTTTGTGTGTCGTTAACTTTTATTAATCAAAATACATACCTACATATTTCCTTTTCTATTGTTCTATTTACTTTTTCCTTTTTAAAACGTTACTAATATTATTTTGAAATGATTAGTTCTTTGATAGTGACATTTATCTGTCAGTTACATATATTTGAATAACTGCGTTTTGTTTGTTTAAAGCGGAGGTAGTGGGATTTAGATTATAGATAATTTTATAAATTTATCCATGAAATATGTAGAACAAGTATTAATACAAATCTATAGAAGTTATAATAATCTTTAATTTTTATAATAACATTAATCTCGAAAAAATATCATTTAATGGTTTTTTCGAAAAAAAAAACTATCTTGAGCTTCTAGTAAAGTGGGCTCTTTCCAATACAAAGTTCGAAATACAAGATTTAAAAAATTTTTTCAATTATAATTGCTGTATGACTTAGATTTTGAGTATTTGTTAAGTCCTTATTAAAATATTCTAATAAAATTAATATTTTAAATGTCTAAATATATTTTTAAATAGAAGTCTACATTATCTTACCGTCGCTTGTTACCTACCAACCAAAATATATTAAAAAATAAATTTACCATATTTTTTCAAATTCACCTTCAACCATCAAAAATCATCCCTTAAACAACCATGAACAAATTTCCATTGTTTCCATGGCTGTCTACAATCCATGATCCATTCCATCCACCATACTAACTCATATGCCATATGCTACACATACTGAATGCCTGGCCGGCAAGAGTGGTGGAGGGGGTAAGGGGGCGTGGCAATGCATGCTGAGCAACCAATCAGCGTGCGGATGCAGGAACCCTGCAGGCTACGCTATTAAACACGTTATTTTTTAGACATCTGTTAATCACCTGCCTGGTATACCGCAGAGAACTATTAACTAAGGATGGAGTTATACTCAAAAGAATTCTACAAGGTGGGGGTGATATAGAATAAGGAAGGAGATAAGGGGGCAAATTTAGAAAAAGCTTGAAAAATCAAGGCAAGCCTGACATTTGAAAACGCTTGAAATAAGGCTGTTGCAAGAATTTTTATACGCCTTCTAAATTTAAAAAGATACCATTATTTAAATAGCCTCAAATTTGAAAATATCACCAAATATCCATTAGATATTTTACAATTAATTTTTAAAATTTGGATATTTTGAAAAAGTCACGTGATCTGAAACAGAATGTGACGTCACAACACATACATCTTCATCGACTCCAGTTGGTCCCTTATAGTGTCAATTTTTTATGTTTTGTTACAAGTGTGATGATAAATATATTGTCAAAGTTGTCAAACAAGTGTCAAATTTTTGAGTTTGGTTTGTGTTAGATAATACAAAATTCAATATAAAATGAGTAATTTACAGTATCGTATTGTGTCTTCTTGCAAAAATGCGCTATAGGTACAAACCTACTATTGAATTTATAAATATGCCAAAAGATGCGAAGAAAAGAAAATTGTGGCAGGAAGCAGTAGGTCGAAGAGCTGATGGTTGGGTTTTTACATTTTATTTTACTTTAACTCTTTAACACACCTTATTTCGGCAACAGTAAAACAGTCGTTTTCTGATATAAATTCAGCCATCATCCAGCTTTCGATTTTCGGTAAACTGTCCGACTTGCTTGAGTGTATTCTGTATTAGCCATTATTACTCATTTATAATCGAAAATGTCAGCGTTAAATGTCAAGTAGAAGTTTGTTATTAACATGTGACAAACTATCGTCTACGTTTATTTATCTAAATTTTGAATGAATGTTTGACTATTATATATACCGGGTGTCTACTTTTTTCTCCCGAACATAGGAAATTCAATGTTAAAATTTTGATTTGGCGATATCTATTTACCTATTAATTTTAGAAAAAAAGTACATCGAGGAGTACCAAGTTTGTTGTTCAATTGTTTTTTATGTACGAGTTAACAGCAAAAGAAAGTACATGAATTAAGACAATTATCAGAGTGCCATGAAAAATAAGACAATAATTTATGTTTGTTGTTCCTGACGTATCAGACATTTCTTTTGAGTTTACTATTATTAGAATAATAGGAAGACAATTTAGAAGTAAAAAATTAATCACAAATTCTAATAATAATAATTAAATCAAATGAAATGTCAAATCTGTCACATATGTCAGAAACAACAAACATCAATTATTGTCTTATTTTTCATGGTACTCTGATAATTGCCTTAATTCGTGTATTTTATTTTGCTTCTAACTCGTACATAACAAATATATAGACCACAAACTTGATACTCATTAATGCACATTTTTCTTCATTACATGTTTTTTTCTAAAATTAATAGGTAAAGAGATATCGGCAAATTAAAATTTTATCATTGAATTTCCTACCTTCGGAAAAAAGTAGACACCCGGTATTTATATATATATATATATATATATATATATATATATATATATATATATATATATATATATATATATATATACTCGTATATATACAGAGAATTTATTTTAACATGCAACATATGGTTCATCACTTCCATGGTTACACACTCCTGTCAAAAAATGACAGCAATTTCATATTTGTCCATTTTAAAATGCAACATTATAAATAGTATTGCAGCTCAGGAGATACCTTCAGAACACATCACAAATGGTGTCAATTCTTTCTACGACCGACTAGAATATTGCCTCAGTGTGAATGTGGGTGTTTTTGAAAATTTATTACATTAAAATTATGAATTTTTGTAAGCCAAAGTTTGTTAAGTTGTGCTTCATTAAGTTTTGATTTTTTGTTAATCGTGTATAGACTAATTTATTGGAAATTAGTATTGATGATATATAACTACTAATTTTGTATGTTGCATTTTGAAATGGACAAATATTACATTGCTGTCAGTTTTTGACAGTAGTGTGTAACCATGGAAATGATTGACCATATGTTGCATGTTAAATTCACTGTATATATATATATATATATATATATATATATATATATATATATATATATATATATATATATATATATATATATATATGCTCTTAACGTTTTTAAGAATATCAACACAAA
This sequence comes from Harpalus rubripes, assembly GCA_963082715.1. Classification (NCBI taxonomy): domain Eukaryota; kingdom Metazoa; phylum Arthropoda; class Insecta; order Coleoptera; family Carabidae; genus Harpalus; species Harpalus rubripes. The sequence goes on along the minus strand of OY720457.1, from coordinate 61,883,181 downwards.
ATATAAAATTGTAACTTGATTCATTTCAATTTAAAAACCAAGTTTTTCGTTCCCTCCAATTATATTCATCTTTTATATTCGATCCAAAAAAACCTGCTCTATATCCATTACCCATAATCTTTTCTCTCATAATTATTGAATCAATATATAATATACACATTAACCTCTTGCAAAGTAAAACGCAAAAAACTTTTCTTTGCTAACAGTTCAAGTCGCTGTTTCTGGTAAGAATATAGCAGTGCAGAAGTCGTATATCAAGTCGTCTGCGAGTCTCTCGGTTGTTCAGACTCTTCGGAGACCTCAAAGCAAAGATAAGACAACAAGAAAGACTGCAGCACCTTGCTGATGTCGGGTAATGATTCCTGCTACCTGAGGAAAAAAAAGAAATATGGGGGGTATAGATAGAATTGCTAATTTTAATGTTTTACCTGCAAGAGGAAATGCAATGCATTGGATTTAAATTTTTAAAAAGTAATAGAATTTAGTGACATTTATGTATATTCTGAAAAAATATGAAAGAGTGTGTGCAGTATCTGTACAATACTAATCGAAAATGATCCAAGAATCTTGTGAGTTGTGAATTACTACGAAACAAAAGCATCTTATAGAATTATAGAAGCGTCTATTCCTTGACAGTCTTTGATATAAGTTTTTGTTTTTGCATCCCGTTTAGTGATTCTACAACCCAAGTACCTTGGCTTAAAATAAAAATCTGGTGTGACCAACACAATACCTCCCGCCATTTGTAGCCCGAGTCACAAAAAAAATATTAAGTTTATACTTATTTTTGGATTAGCGAATTTAACTCTAATTTTGGCAGTTTATTTCTTTAATATAGTCTAATCTAATCCAAGTAACTACCTTTTTTAAACCCATCAACAGAATTATATCCCAATTACAGAGTGGGTTCACATTCACACACATCCATGTCTTAGTGGGGTTCGAATCCAGAGCCCAGAGAGCACTCATGACATGAGGCGTTGCTCTATCCATTGGTCCACCGGAACTATAATAAAATGAAGATTAAATTTTAAATACCGGGATATAATAGAATTCACTAATCCAAAAATGAGGATTAGCTTAAATATTTTTGTGAATCGTCAATTTTTATTAATCTAAATACATACCTACATATTTACTTACGCTGGAAACTGTTTTGAATTACTTTTCTATTGTTCTATTTACTTTTTCCTTTTTAAAACGTTACTAATATTATTTTGAAATGATTAGTTAGTTTGTTTAAAACGTAGGCTCCGGGATTTAAATTATAGGTAATTTTATAAATTTATCTGTGCCATTTCCGGTTATCCGATTTTTACCAAAATCTAATGGGCTCTTTCCAATACGTAAAACGTTTAACATATAAGTTTTCATAATTTTCTGAATGATAGTATTTGAGTTAGAGTGGGGGATCCAAACACACATACACACATATATACAGCCACACATACACACAGAACTCATCGTGAACATGTTAAAATTGGATTCTAGGGACCTTAAAACGTGCTCATTTACCAATATCTCGATATGAGATTTTTAGCACGATCCCTATACCTCCCTTTCTAAGGGTAGCGGGAGGTAAAAATACTGGGCTTGGACTTGAAATTCAAGCTTTTCAAAACCTCTGAAGAATCGACATATTACTATATAGATGGTGAATAATTTTTTTTTAATTTAATATGTTCCTATGACATTGTGAATCTATTGACAAAAACTGACATATTAGGTTAAAAAATAATAAAAATGTATTTATTTATTTTCAATAGTGACATTAATTAAACGATTAATTTTTGACACACACACAAAATATTCAAATCTTCTTTAAATTCTTCCTGCGTACTATAAGTATATCTTCTTACACTTTTCTTTGTAGAAGATAAACAACTAATAATTAAAATTCCTGTTTCGGTTCCTGTGATCATCCGAGAACTTTCAGACCTCACAGTGTCTGATTATTAACAGTTGAACCCGAAATTAATTGGATCAAATTAAATACATTGAATAACTTAACCAACCTGTATACAATGCATCGAATTGTTACCTTTAATTTGATCATTTTGCAGATAAAGAAAAAGATATAGATAATGACATAAGTGAAAACCTGACGGACATTGAATTTTACAAGAACTTGTAATTTTATGGTAATTACTTTAAAAAAATTGCGGTAGTACCTATGTACAATTTTTGTAAAAGTAATTATTAAAATTAATTTTGAGAGGAAGATATTTCTCTAAATAATAAGTTTTAAGTTAATTTTACATACCTGTATACACGCCTAAACTCATTATAGTTTGACTGATTTACATTTTTAAAAAACAAATAATAAAACCTACGCACATTTCTACAAATTTCTTATGACTAGTTTAAAAAATATAAACTAATAAAATTAACCCTTAACCTTCAAATTACTTTTAATAAAACTAAATACGAATTTCGAGAATTAAGTTCTCATCATCAGTAGTACAACGAGGGTAGTCAAGATTACTCAACATGTTAACCATGCCAGAGGTCCTAACAACTCTGAAAAACAAGGGAGAGAACTGGGATTATATAGGGACGGTAGTCACAGGTGAATGATTACCTATAAACTAAGATAAATTTCGTCCAATAATAATGAGTCATTAAATTTTAAATCGTCCAATAAAATTTAACTTTGTATTAAATCGAAAAGTTTTGAGTTTGGTATGGGACCAAGATCTGCGTTTATCAAATTATTTTTATATTTATTTATTATTAAACTCTCGTATGCATCTAAATATCTATCATTATTAATATGTTTTATAAGTTTAATATTAGAATTGTTAACTTTGTGATTATTAATGAACATATGTTGAGCTACGCTAGATTTTTTTGGATTATCGCTATTTAGATGATAAAAATGTTCTTTAAACCGTCAATTTGTTTTTTAGTTTGACCGATATAAACTTTATTACAATCTTTACAACTAATTTTATAAATACCGGATTTTTTGTTAGTATCTACTTTATCTTTAGGGTTACCTAATAACGATTTAATGGTGTTATTTGATTTGTAAGTTTCGGTTAAATTTTGATTTTTAAAAATACCGTTTAAACTTTTGGAAGCTTTATCGTACGGTAGTGTTATGTATTTATTGTTATTATTTTTATTATTAGATGGTGTTAACGTTGTAAAATTAGAAATGGATTGGGGATTTTTAAATTTATGAACTGATTTATCGATAGTTTTAACATTTATGTAGATTTTATAATTTGTTGAATATGTGTTCAGACTAGTATATCATTAATCATTATCTTTTTTAGCATTTGGCAAATCATCTTCCTATCTTATCATCATCATTACATGTCGATGTTGAAAATTTGTAACATGACGTTTGGCAACATGATCCTTTAGAAAACAGGTGTACCAAGCATTCGGGCAGGTATTTAGTGAACAGTTGTCCACTAAAACAGATACAGATACGTAGGACGAACAACCTGACAACAACTGCTGACAGATATCTGATACCATGATACGACAAACGTCATGCTGATGAGGTTTTCACATTACAGTTTACAGATCTAATTTAGCTTCGACAAACAGGACATAACTTTGCTTTAATTTAGAGTTACTATTGATAGTGTGGAAAATGCAAATCGTTACTTAATCAAAAATAAATTTTTAATCGAATGCCAGTCCGAGTGCCTCTCTATTTTATATTAAATTATACGATATAAAATGTAGAGAAGTCCTTTTAACACAATAATAGTATTTTATGTACCAAGGGCATTATCATCTATAGTAACGCTCGTGGTGCATACAAGATTTTATGTCTCACTAGATTATGTGAAATAAGTTTTCATTTATAATAATTTTGATTACAATAATGCATAAGCTTTGACGTTGCTAAGGATGTTGTTTAATTGTTTTGTTTATTATCAACATTTATTTATTTTTAAAACACCAACGTTTTAAATCGTTGGATATGGTGGAATGGGTGAATCTGATGTTTCGGAAGATATTTTGTCGAAACGATGTAAAAAATTTATTTTGAATGTTTCTGTATACTTTGAGGAAGACAAATGTATAAATGACATCCTAATTATTTCATTCTCGTCTGTAGAAGATGTAAGCATTATATTTTGAGGTTCGTTATCATATGACAGATCTCAGTTCTTTATTTCTTATGCACTTATTTGTGAATATTATTACATTTTAGAGAGCTTGTACGGCTTTGGATGTGTCACATGTGACGGTAAATAATATCAAAAATTAATTCAAACGTGGATTAATATCGTCCCCAAAAAAATTAGTGATCCGTCATCTGTCAAAAATGAATGCGAATCATTACAGTCTGCAATTCGACGGACTTATTTCATGTGTGGTGAAAGTAAATGGCTTTTTAAGGTTTTTTTGATAATCAATTTTAAGTATTATAATTAAATTAAAATTGATTTCTGTGTTGTGCTTTCAAAGCTGTTTTCTTTTATTAATTTTTGTAATCAATTAATGTATTAATTGTTGTAATCAATCCTTATTATTATTGTAATGAATTATAATTAAAAAGAAAATAAATTGATTGTATACCGTTCATATTATTTTTAATTTAAAGTCCATTAACGATGATCGGATTATAATGAGGGCATAATGAAATATTATGCCCTCCCATTATGCCCAGTTTGTTATGTTTATATACACCGTATCCTAGCAATAAATAGTTCATAATACTTTAGTGAGACATAAAATATTTATTAGACCTAAATGAAGTCTGACAGATATTTTCTATCATGAAAAATTACATATCAATCAAAACCATTTCAACATACGTGATCTTATTTTACACAGATAAACTTTTATAAATGAAAACATCATTGGGACCCGTAGAATCCGTTGGCGGCGCTGTAAGCACACCTGTCATGGCGGCCAGTAGGACATATCAGAATTGTTTACATTTTGAACGAGCGCTTTCTAGCCCATAATATTGAAATTCAAATCAACACAATTTTTAAGTTTGTTCAGTCGAATCATTTATCAAGAAACATAGTTGAAGGGCAACAATTCGTAAATCCAGATTTACTTAGTACTTATAGCAATTCTGACTTGGAACTGCAATCTATAGGGACAAATATTAGTAAAATCAATGAATCTACAAATTCTATTTATCAATATTGTCAATAGGTGTATTCAAACTACATACCTGCAAAATTTTATTATAATTTCTTTTTGTGAATTATAAAGAAAAGGCATATTTATTTATCAGATTAAAGTTTTGCGATATATTTAAATTTCTTTTCCATACTTTCTGTCGATCAACTTTATCTTCTTTGTCAAAAATTATGATACTTTTAGATAAGAAGGTATTGTTTTTGGTCAATAAATTCGATGGTGAGTTTTTAATAAATAAGCACGTTTTGAGTCTGTATGTCTGTATATATATATATATATATATATATATATATATATATATATATATATATATATATATATATATATATATGTGTGTGTGTGACGATTTTTTCTCCGTCGATAACTCCAACACTACAATTCTAAAAATTATAATTCTTTCGTATTCCTCTTCGTTACATCCATATGAAGAGCTAATTAGATTTTGGTTATAATTGCTCGACCGGAAGTACCCTCATTTGAAGATTTTAACAGTTTTTCTTGAAAAAATGCTGTTAAATATCATTTTTGCAATATCGGGTTATTTTTTTATGTTTACCGATAGTGTTTCCGAGACAATAGGTGTTATTTACAAATTACTGAACGGTAAGTAATGTGACTAACGTCGGTAAGTGATGTGCTTAACGTTAAGGAATTGACGATCTCAGACAAAATTGGAACCTTCGCTTCGCTCAGTCCTCAAACATTGTCTTCGATCGATAAACTGTCCTTACCGTTCTTAATACTTAATAAACTATTTTTCTCATTTAATGATATTATAAATATTTCTTTTTATATTTCATATTCAATGGATATTGAGTTAAAAAATTATAAAGAAATTAAATTTCATAAAGCAGCCAGCTATGCAATAACACTGAAAATAGATAATATAATTAAAAAATTCTGATAGACAAATGTCAATGTCAAGTGCGATTGACATGTTTGTGTTATAATTTTACTGTAAATATAGGGCGCAGGCAGACACGTGACTCGAGCGTCCTTGCCATCCTTGGAATCAGCTGATTTGTGTGCGCATGTCGTTTTGACAAGAACAGTGTCACTTTGACAAGACCAATGTTTTAACTTATTTTGATTTTGAACTGCTAAAATGTTATTAATATACAATTTTCAGGCAATAAAACATATGAAATTAAAAATAATAACTTCTCAACAGTTCAAAATTAAAATAAGTCAAAACATTGGTCTTGTCAAAGTGACATTATTATTGTCAAAATGACAAGCGCACACAAATCAGCTGATTCCTAGCACGTCAAGGACGCTCGAGTCACGTGTCTGCTCGCGCCCTATACAATCAATTCTAGAAAACTTTCTGTATGGAATTTGTACAAAATACATAGAACTGAGGGAAGATAATGTACTGGAAATATATAATCTTTCGCAAGAAATTGTCTGTATGGAATTTGTATAAAATACATAGAACTGACGGAAGTTAATGTGCTGGACACATCAGATTTTTTTACTTACCACCTCCGCCTCCTGATCGGTAAGTGATTTACATCACTTACCTACCAGTAATTTGTAAATAAATCCTATCGGTAAACATTAAAAAAAAACGATTGTGCAAAAATAATATAAAGTAATGTTGTGTATTTATTGATTCTAAAAATACTCCTGAGAATTGATTGTAAAGACATCTCGTTGTTGTGTTGAGACGCAGTCGCTAACAACCTATCATCCAATAAGACTTACACTACAACACTCACATTTCCAGATTCAACTTGGGTGGTCCGCGTTTTGTTTTACTTGTTTCAGAGCCTCCTTTATAAATAAGCAATATACTCTGCCGGTCTCTCGCGGATGTAAGACAAAGAGGGAACATGTTCCCACTGTGAGGACTACGGGTCCTCTTTGTCGCACTCACAGAGAATGGCATTCCTCAGAGGTGACTCAGTGCCACTGTTGGACAACCCTTAATGATGCCCACGTAATTAATAGAAGGAGTAATTGGTGTGAAATTATTTTGATTTTATGGAGCTTGTTAGAAAAGATTGATTTCTGAGTTTCAGCTTCGTCTTTGAAAGGTGATTGTCATCCTACGAAGAAATGTAATCTCAGAAAATGAAAGGATTTCTCATTTTTTTATTTGTAATAAGTGATTTTATGTTGAACAATGGGGGTCTCCATCATAGCAACAAATTATAAAAATGGTCATTTGTATTGAAACTATACAGGTTGTATATGAAATAAGTACACGAACTTCTTCTCACTAAATTGCATTATCTAGGTTTTAATAATAACAGCATTCATAGGCGCCCACAGGGGGGGTCGAAAGGGTCGACTGACCCCCCTTTCATTTATGGACTGTATCCATTTTTAAAAATAAAATTGTAAATTAATTTTTTATTTCAATGTATCAATGTATTTTTTATTAATTATAATAATATAATAATAATATTTTCTTATATTTTATCTATTACTAAGTACGAAATAGATGAAGTGTCAGAATGAGTAAATTATGTTATGTACTGTTAAATGTGTATTGCAATTATTTTTACATTATATTACATTATCTTCGGTGTTGTATTTTCTTTAATATGCCGTAGTTTATTCTAATCATTTTATGATCACGTTCTTCTCAAAACTTTCACAATTATCGATTTTACTGTTATATAGAAATAAAGAAATAGAAAAGTAAATAATGAATAGACATTGCATATTTATTTATATTAAAAGTACCTACGTATGATTAGGGTTGCCGTATTTTGTGAGGAGCGCGATTTAATTAACATTTAATTATTATACATTTTATTTTGAGCAGTTCAATAGAATAATTATATTGTTACTCAGTAATATAATATTTTAATTTAATGCAACATTGTATTTTCAGATTGTCTGTTTCTGTAGTTATTGCTTATGCTCGCATCTCGCATCATAAAGCCTAGTAGAAGGGGCAATTCTACGCTTTTAGAGCGTACATACGCATTTTCGTCATAAAATATTGATTTTAATTTTAAGAATTTGTTAAATATGCTTCATTGTAAAGAACTCTATATTATCTCACTTTGCATTAAAACACGTTTGACCTTGAAAATTATTAAAAATTCGCCTGCGGAGCATTTTATTCATACAACAAAAATATCGACCTCTCTTGTAAAAAAGTCTGCGGGCGCCCATGACAGCATTGAATTCATACGAAGTTACCTAACTAATCGCTCTCAAGTAGTTAATATAAATGATACTAACTCCAGTCATTGTTCTATTTCTAAAGGTATACCTCAAGGCTCTATTTTAGGGCCGTTTCTATTTTCAATCATTGTATTCGATTTGAATAAAAGTATAAGCTTTTGTAACATTCATATGTACGCTGATGATACGCAATTGTACATATCATTTGACCCAAGTAAGTCTAAAACTGCCGTTGACAACATGAATGCAGACTTAGAGGCATTAGCTCAATTTGTTAAATGTGCTTTAACAGTACTGTATGCTCAACCAATATATGCGTCGAAACAGCCACGGCCGTTATTATTTATAACAGTACAATTATTAAAAATCATGTGTTGCTAAAAAAATCGCAGCATCATGAAATTGTCATGAAGAGCTATCACCTATCAATATGCCATATGCCATATGAAAATAGAATTTTCAGAAGATAATTTATGTTATTATGAAAAATACTGAACGTCACACGGCTGATATGCAAATAACTGACTCGGTTGATTGGAAAATCTCGGCTGTCGCCTCGATTTTACTATATTCAACCGCATCTGTTATTTGCTTCATATCGGCCTTATGACGTTAATAACTATTATCAATAATGTCTTAATTTTCTGAAGCCGATAAACTATTGAACAAATCACGAATGATATTTATTAATCATAACAAGCCTTAGATGTCTTAAAATCCTCGCTGTACGAGCTCAGATTTCAAACTTACATCTGCGGCAGTTATGATGTGCATAACATTCCTAGGTATGTTAATAGCTACAACATTTGCTATGTTCCAAATTCTTACTACTTTTAATTTCAAGTCTTCTGGTAAAAATAAAATAAATAATTTTCGTCCATCTATAAATTCGTCAAATATTAATTAACAAATAACCCTCTGGCACCCGTTTAGCGCTAACTCCATCCCTATATAGAAGCATAGCTCCATCCAATATCAGGGCGAGTACACAAACAAGTGAGTGTGTAGTCAGGAACGAGATACAGCACGATCCAGCCATTACGCGCGATAGCCACCAGAGGCGCGCTGCACTCACACATGTACCTAACCTAGATAACTACAATATGGCGGACAGATAGGCCCTGACCAAGTTGCACCCCGACAAAGAAATTAGATAGTAAAAAATAATTAAGAATTTGAGGATAGTTTCGTCTGAAGTAAAAATAGGCGTAATTCAATAATAGTTATTTGTTTGTAGGATATTTTCTAGGATTCTAAGCTTCAATTGATTTTTTTTATTTAATCCTTTATGATTAAGGTTTAGGATTCAAGTCAGAATAAATATATCATCACGGTATATTACCCATTGCTGGGCGTGCCAATCTGCTTTGTTCGCAGATATCGGTAATGATGATGACATATTTGTACCGTGCGGGCGTTTACCAGGCGTCACCTCACGGGCACTCATTGTTGGCGTGGAGAGCGCACCACAGGGGTCAATTTTTAGAACAGCAATTTTCATTCCTTTTAAATGCTATAAGCCTGATCTCGTTTATAAGTACAGAAATAATTAGTATGTAATTGTATTGAGTTTTGCGCACTTTTCGATCAGGGGTCTGTTTCTCAAAAAATACGGGATTAGTATTACTAGTCCCTACACTAGTAATACTAGTGAAGTTTACTAGTTTTTGTTTTTGAAATATACAAGTGTAAAATACTAGTTACAAGTTGGGAACTATAGTATTTACTAGTGTATTTGACAAAAATACTAGTATTTTGTTTCTCAAAATATTTGAGTTGTCTGTCAAACTAGTAATTTACTGGAGTAAAGCTACAAGTGTCAAAAGTATTATAAATTTTTAATATAAATTTTACTAGTCGTATTATTTGACAGTTCGTGGGATTTATTTTGTAATGTATGTAATTCAATGCTTCTTTGTTAATGTTAATTCAGATTCATGTAGTGTCTGTCGTTGTTTATAAATAAATGAATTATGTCCATGCAGAAACCCCATATGAATGGGAGGTTACTAAGTTAAAAACATTAAATGCATTCAAATTGTATAGAGAATAAAATATTCTTTAATATTTATAATAACATTAAATGTGAAAAAATGATATTTAACATCGTTTCTTCAAGAAAAACTGTTAAAATCCTGAAATGAGGATACTTCCGGTTGACCAATTATAACCAAAATCTAATCATCTCTTCACATGGATGAAACGAAGAGGAATACGAAAGAATTATAATTTTTGGAATTGTAGTATTAGAGTTATCGCATTAGAAAATTTTGTCACACACAGACACACACACACACACACACACACACACACACACACACACACACACACACACATACACACGCACACACTTACAGACATCATCGTAAAAATAGTAAAATCGTATTCTAGGGACCGCAAAACGTGATTATTCATCAAAAATTCACCACCGAATTTTTTGACCAAAGACAATACCTTCCTTACCTAAGATGACGGAAGGTAAAAAGTACTAGACTATTGAAAATGTTTCAGAAACACTATTTTACTTGACTAATAAAATTTCACTAGTAACTAATAACTTGTAACTAGTAACTTGTAACTTGTAAATTAGTATTTTTTTAGGAACAGGTCCCAGCAGAAATAATTGTTAAGATTCCCTATGAGAAAAAAAAAATTTGTGTCATTAAGAAGGAATAAGTAAGGGATGAATCATCCCCGCTCGAATCGCGATGAGTTATTATGTGTTTCTGTGCGTTCACATCTGTTATCAAACGCATGAATTACTGTACTTACCACTCGGGTATTATTGATGCGCGTTTGTTTATTTTTAGAATTAATGGCGGGAAACATCATGCGAATAATTCTTTCCACTTAAGTAGTGGTTGTAAGTGCGGAATAAACGAATAAAAAATTTGAATAATTGCTCAGATTATACAGGACGAAGAGAGGAAAAATGAATTGATTTAGTGAAATGTCAGACTTGGACAGAACGATACTATCAGCAGAGGAAAAGTGTTGAAATTGTTTGCAACTTTTCACAAGAAAATTACTTCATGTTTGTCGAAGACCAAGGGTATAATTACTTGTTTCAATACGTATTTCGCATCTTAACACCTTCATGGGGGAGATTTATTACAGCTAATGTTTTAAACAACAGAATGATATATTGAAATGACCAATAATTGTATAATTACAACCCTTAACTAAGATAAGACATTGTAAAGTGTCGTTCAAAGTATACGTTTGCTATGCACTCTATTCACAACCTACTATTATCTGTTTTCAACTAGAGACGAAGAAAAATAACACAATTTTATTTTTAAAAATTTGAAGTTCGATTGATTGACTTAATTTAAAAAAATCTGATGTGGCCAACACATTATCTTCCGTTAGTTCTATGTATTTTATACTAATTCCATACAGACAGTTTCTTGCGAAAGACTCTATATTTCCAGTACATTACCTTCCCTCGGTTCTATGTATTTGGTACAAATTCCATACAGAAAGTTTCTTAGAATTGAATCTACATTTGCAAAAAAATTATAACACAAACATACTGTCAATCGCACTTGACATTGACATCTGCCTATCACAATTATTTTATTTATATTAGCTGTTTCCAGTGTTATTGCATAGCTGGCTGCTTTATGAAATTTAATTTCTTTATAATTTTTTAACTCAATATCCATTGAATATGAACTATAAAATGTAATTAAATCGTATACAGAATAAAATATTCTTTAATATTTATAATGACATTAAATGTGAAAAAATGATATTTAACAGCGTTTTTTTCAAACTGTTAACATCTTCAAATGAGGGAACTTCTGGTCGACCATAGCCAAAATCTAATCAGTTCTTATTCATATGGAAGAAGAATTATAATTTTTAGAATAGTAGTGTTGGAGTTATCGACGGAGAAAAAAAATGTCACACACACACACACATATATATATATATATATATATATATATATATATATATACACATACACATACACACGTACAGACATACACACATACATACATACACACACATACACTCATACACACAACTCACATACACACATTCACACATATACACATATACACAGACATACAGACATCATCGAAAATAGTAAAATCGTATTCTAGGGACCGAAAAAATACCTTCCTTACCTAAAGGTATGACGGAAGGTAAAATTTCAAGCCAAGCTCAACTTTAATTTCATTAAGTCCATACCAAACCAAGTCAAGCATTTTTAAAGCTGGAATCCAAGCCTCATTTCAAAAAGCTTGAAATTTCAAACATTTTAAAAAGTTTTAAATTCAAGCCAACAGAAGCTTTTTCAAGGACAGTATAATATAATCCTTATTGATGATGGCATAAAGGCTTAAAAATCTTCAAAATCAAGCCAAGCATAAAATTTGAAAAGCCTGATATATCAAGTAAGCTTGACTAAAGCTTTAAAGCTTATTGAAAAAGTTTGAGTAATCACACAAATTCTGACATGGATGACCCCTTTATTAGATCATGTTTACTATTATTCATAATAATTGAAATCAAATAGAAACCGTTAACCAATAATAAAAATAATAGCGTATTTTATTTCCTTTCAATATTGTCAGTACGTATTTTATTACTATGTTCAGTTATATGTAAATTTAAATACCATCTTTCGATAATAAAATATTTCAAAGTTATTAATTTAAACATAAATACCACTTAGTAATGTCATCACAAATTCTTGCATGTAATATAAAAATCATTACAACTCAACAATCATGCATATAGGCAAGGCTAATCTTAGTTATTACTATTTATTTTCCTCTATAAGAGATATTTTGCATTTTGACTAATTATTGCAATCATAAGGAAACTGATGTATACACTTTAAAGATTATACTTCATTACTACTACTATTAGCAAAACTATTATTATATACATATGTTTGAAAATTATATTATGGATATTTTATATATATTTGCAATTGTATGTTTCATTCTACGGTGAATATAGAATCTGCCAATTGATTGTCATAAAGTTTTATGGCTCGTACTTCTTCTGACATCAATTTGTAAATCGAAAAGAGATTAAAATATTTTAGGTATTACAAAAAAATCAAACGTAACTTTTAAATACAAAGGCTGGTATTCTGAGCTCATATTTCACCCCAAGATCTCATACAGTAGTAGTAAATCGCGACAGAGTAACATTTTCAATCGTATAGTTAGTAAGTGGCGATAGTATCTAGTAAAAGACATTACTGAACATATATTTAAGGTGCATTCACAAATGAAAATGAGGTTTATGGTTTTTGTTTAGATTTAAGTAAGTCATTCATAAATGCAAGTTTAATTTAACTCTAATTTAGTTTTGAATTTACTGACATCTATGTAAATGCTTCTTTTCGCATTTGGTTTAAAGACCGAATCTACAAAGTAAATACTAAATAAAGATGGATGTATATCTATATCAATTTAGACTCGTTCTCATTGGTGAAGTTTGTGACGTCAAACTAAATCATAAAGCTAAAGTTAGGACCTTGCAATGTATACCTTTATGATTTGGATTTAGAGACACTAAATTCTGAAGTGTGAATGAAGTCATAACATAATATGCGGCCAAGGTCTTTAAATCTAAAGTATAAAACATAAATCTAAACCTAATTTTCATTTGTGAATGTAGGTATCTTTAAATTAAGATGTAATTTATTAATTGAACACCATTTGAGAGTCTAAGACTTCTTGGAGACGATGGCAACCTTGTACTGAGAAAATTGGGTAAAATATTTTTTGATCATCAGCGAAAAGAAGTTTATTAGTGTGAATTACATCTGCTACATCATCAATATAAAGAAGGAATAATAGTGGACCTAGATTTCAGCCTTGGGGAATCCCTGAAGTCGGAGAGAAAGAGATGGAGTTGAAGCCTTTGAAATTGAACGTAAATTTCCCTATATTTGATTTGAAAGGAAACTGACTTATGTATTCCGTTACAGAAGATTAGAATTGTACCTAATACCAGGAGCCATTTAAAATAAGCTTAGTAACAGGATTCAGGGATGTATTAAAAAAATTTAATACCGCAAATTCTATTTCGTTCGTCTCAGGTGTAAGCAACCCTCGAATCGGAATTACTGTTAGAGGAAATTAAAAATAATCCTATTTCATAGAATTGCCAAACTAAATAGTTTAAAGATCAAAATATTTTGTTATAATCAACATAAACGAAAAATGTTTAAAATATTTTAATCGCACCCCTGTTTTGACATTCAGTTGCTCTAGTCGGTCATCTATTTTCAGCCAGACATGGTAATGTATTTCTGTGCATTCCAAGTCCAGTATTTAAATGGGTTCATGCAAAAATTTCATATCTGAATAATTCGCACAATTGTATTCTTCTCTAGGGTTTCAAAAGAAACCAAATTTATAAAATAATTTAAACGTCAACTTTCATTCGCTAGTCACACCATACTGTGATCTATTCTGTCGAAAGCCTTCGCAAAGCCTGTATAAATACAATCAACTTGCCCTTCGACAATAAGAATAAAAATAACTTTGAAAGTGCACTAAGGACATTAACTATTTGACAATTGATAGTGAAAATATTTTTTTAACTCAGAATGTACAAAACAAAACAAACTCTTCGCTTATTGAGTTCAGTGTATGCCCCCCTTTGCTTCACGAACTCTAACTGAGACGCATTCTCATCTCTCCATGTATCTGTATGTGACACATGCTTTGACACCTGTCATTCGTTCATCACTCAACCACGCTCCTCTCATGTACCTCACACATACACACATGGGGTGTGTGATGATACACCTATGTTGCTGTGTTGCGTCCCATGGTGTCTAAGTGCACTATGTGTAGGTACAAGTCAATTATGGCAGCGCGACCATATGTACGGGTTCACATGTGTGGGACAGCGTAGAACAATGGATGGAGAGATGTTTAATGATGTGGTACATTTCATGTTTTTCAAGATTATGATAAGATAGACGAGGAAATTATTTTTTCAACATTTTCCTAAATTATAATTTATGTGTTTTAAAATTAATAATTATCTATGTATCAAGGCATTGAAGTTCAATTTTTTTATCTTGGCCCTAAGAGCCTCGGCACATAAACTGAGTGATAAAAAGGAACTTCAGTGCCGAGGTGTATATCAAATTTTATTTGAAATAAAATAATTGTGAAAATGAAAGGAATATTTATTTTTATAGATTGTTATATTTTTATCATTTTAGGTACAAATTTACTATTGTACATCAAAGACCTACCCAAACTATTGAGCCGCCTCGGTGGCCGAGTGAGCTGAGGCAGCGTGTTTCTGCAGCGCTCGAAGAGACCATCACCGCTCGGTTCTTGGGGTCGTGGGTTCGATTCCCACCAGGGGCTTGGCTGTTTGTGACTGTCCATTCTTCAACTCATCTCCATCAACGCACCGCAAATTAGTAAAATGATCCATAATATAAGGTAAAAACTGACACCCTCATCAATATCAAATGTAATGCTTATGTTAATTTAAATACAATAAAGAATTATTATTATTATTATTATTATTATTATTATTATTATTATTATTATTATTATTATTATTATTATTACCTATCCAAATTATCTTATATGTAAAATAATCATCATAGCTATAAGGGTGGCAGTGGCGACAAGGCAATTGCATGAAATTTTCGTATAATGGATTACTTTATTGCCGATTTCTGAACTTTTAATGACGATTTTTATGAATTTTAATGACGATTTCAAATAAAACTATTTTATTTTCAAACTAAAACTAGAAACATCGACAGGTCAAGTAATCTTAACAATAATAGTAAAGCCGCAAGAGTATTTTTTAATGCTTCAATAATTACTATACATCTTATAGCTAAATTTATAGCACATTTTGAAAAATAGTGCTTTAACTTCATTAACGTAATTTTATATGAGCTATAATTTGCTATGCAATTACTTTTAAACTAGCAAATTTATTACAACAATATTTTTTTTATTTTGAAGGTGTTACAAAAATGTGATGTCTCGTGGCTGTGTGCCTGTGTGTCTGGTCGCGAATTTGGGGAGCTGGATTCGATCCCGACCGCCGCCAAATATTTCGAATTTTAAATGACACAAAATTGACCCCTGTTGTTCACTCTTCACACCAGCAATGAGTGCCCGTGAGGTGACGCCTGGTAAGCGCCCGAACGGTACAAACATATCATCATTACTGAGTGTACGAAGCAGATGGGCACACCCAGCAATGGGTAATATGCCGTGATGATATATAATTTTTTCAAGACATTTCCTAATTATATACTTTTAAATCTGAATTAAAATAATAATGAGTTTTAATTTTACTTCTTCTAACATCAATAGAAAAGAGATGAAAATATTATAAGATGTTTCGTAATTATTTTAAATTTGTATTCAAATAGCAATGCGTTTGAAATATCCTTCTTCTAACTGCAATTTGTAAATTGAGAATATTATAGGGATTACAATAAATTCAAACGTAACTTTGAATACCAACAGTTATTGGCAATTTTCTTTGGAGGTATATTATGCAAAAACCTTTTTCGGTGTTGAAAGAGTATCAAAACGAAACGTCGTTTCTTTGCTTCACTAGTGTTTGAATAAAATTGTGAATATATAGAGACCCTGGAAATCTAATTTTGTGGACAAGAATGATGGTGAATCCAACATTGCAGAAGAAATAGTTCAACAGCCGTCAGAAGATTTATTTTTTTAATCTGAGTGCACGGTCCGGTACATGTACTCCTTTACTAAATCTCTATATTCTTGTTTATTTATATGTACAAAATTTTGTTTTATTGTCTTATTTATTATATAGTTTCAATTTACAAAAATTATTCAAAAATTGAGTATGATTTTTTTTAATACGGCCCAACTCTTACCCTACAAGTGATAGATTCAAATTCGAATGACCGCAAAGAAGCCCATCCGCCCATAAAAGATTCTAAACCCTGCATAAGTCAGTTTCATAGATACCTTCCTCCAACTAAAATACCAGCTTTAATTCTATTAGGCATTGGATTCCTAAGTCCTGCACATTTTTCTATGAGTATTGTCACATATGTCTTGCAAGGTAGATTTTACTGAACACACTGAATTTTTACGAAGTTGCTTTTCATTGTGTTAAAGGAAAGGGTCTCGGTAGAAGCTAAATCTGGACTAGAAGATGACCCTTAAAATACCGGTCGAACTATTATCACCAGTCATTCAGCCTACAGTTTTTTTTTTAAGTTTTAAGTCTATATTCAAAGTAACCGAAAGAATTTGTGAAGATTTTATAATTTGTTGAAAATGTAAACAGGCCCAACTAATATGATTTTGAGCTCGTCCGTTAGTAATGAAACTTAATTAAATTTTAAACCCTCAGACATTAAATAAATAACTAAAACATTGACGTATGCGATTCTTCCTAACATAGTAATTCCCTTGTCGTTTCCAAATGAACCAATTATTCTTCTCGTCTTGTAGAAAGAATTGCAAGAGATTAGCAGGTGCGCATCTGTCAGCCATCTAGATAGATGATCATGACGTGATGACGTCACTACTCACATCACGTGATGGATGACATCATGTCAGCTCGCACGGAGACAAACAACTTGTCTTGTTCTGATAGTGATGTGATAGCGACTTGAAGAGTGATTACCAAGTAATCACATTCAGGGACATGAGAAAGATATTGAGAATGTGTTTATTTGCCACACAGCTGTATACAGCTTTTATTTACCAAAGCTGTGTTATGTGTTATCCCTAATATCATATCGTTTTGTATCTTGGAGCGCTCAGATTCGAATCTGGACTAGAAAATGAAAATTTTCTGCATCTACGACCGTTCGTACATAAAAAATTTCGGCATTTATGTTTAAGGATTAATTTATAACTATACTATTACATAATCGATTATACTTTTAAAAATGGGACTAAGTATTATGCTTAAAAAAATATTTAAAGAAAATATTATTTTGTTTTGTATAAATATAATAATGGTTTAACCTACCGTTTCATTAAACTCAAGCCAAACCAAGCCTAACATTTTTATAGGCGCGAACTTTCAAGCCAAGCCAAGCTTTCGACTATCAGGTAGATTGGTTGAAATTAAGCTAATCAAGAGAATTCATTTGAATTTACTTACCTACCTTATTATTGACTTCGCTGTTCGCCCATGAGCTTTTAAAGCTTTAAAATCAGGTCAAGCCTTAAATTTTAAAAGCTAACTTTTTCTTTTATTGAGCCAAGCCAGAAATTTTAAAATGCTTGAATTTTCAAATTTTTGCTTTATAGTTTAGTAACAAGATTTCTGTAGGTAATGCTCAAAAAATATATTTTTTTATGAAAAATCAATTATTCCGTCTTCCCTAGTTTATTATTACGCGTATTATTTTAGAATACTTGTTATCATTTAAATAAATAAATAAATATATCATCACGGCTTATTACCCATTGCTGCTTTCTACGCAGATATCGGTAATGATAATGACATATTTGTACCGTGCGGGCGTTTACCAAGCGTCACCTCACAGGCACTCATTGCTGGGGTGGAGAGTGCACCACAAGGATAATTTTTTTGCCATTTTTTTGTTATCATTTGGTGTGTAATAATATAAAAAAAATATTATAATAAAAATCTGATGTGACCATGGCCGTGGCCTATGTATTTTATACAAATTCCATACAGAAAGTTTCCAGAAAAAGATCCTATATTTCCAGCAAAATTATAACAGAAATTGCACTTGACTTCTTTAATATAGTAGCTGTTTGCATAGTTTTAGCATAGCTAGCTAATTTATGAAATTTAATTTCTTTATAATTTTTTAATTCAATATCCATTGGATATGAAGTATAAAATGCAGTGAAATCATATAGAGAATAAAATATTCTTTAATATTTATAATAATATTAAAAGTGAAAAAATGATATTTAACATTGTTTTTTCAATAAAAACTGTTAAACTCTTCAAAAGAGGGTACTTCCGGTTGACTAATTATAATCAACTCTTTATATGGATGTAATGAAAAGGAGTGCGAAAGAAATATAATTTTTGAAATGTGGTCCCGAACTCTGATTTTTTTATTATTTTAAATTAAAATTCTTTTCATTTTGAAGCAATTTGTAGTATTAAAAAGTCTTAATTGTTTTTATTTTGACTGCATTTGAATTTTAATGTCAACATGACGTATATATTGCTATATCTATCATCATCATCATCGTAAAAATAGTAGAATCGTATTCTAGGGACCCTAAAATGTGCTTATTGATTAAAAACTAATCACGAAAGACAAAAAACATAAGGGAAAGTAAAAAATGTACCTACTTTCTCATTTAGATAAAAGTTCATAGTCATGTTAAACATAGATCACCTAGTATAAAGTTATATAAAGTGTCTTTCACACACTCGAGCATGTCAAAAGACGTGATAAAAAATCTGCACGTTACTAATTAAACAGCAGGTAATTAGTTAATTAATTATTAGATTATGAACGGCGTGACTTGTGAAATGTTTCATCCAACGCGTATTATCTCTTTTTCACTCGATTTTTTGCTGCAAGCTTCTTTAATTAAAATAAAAACTTCCCGTTATCTCGATATGTTTCATGCTCAACTCTGGATTTATGTTTGCCAGTAAAATAATTAGAAAGGAATACATGAGATGTAGAGGATTATTGGTGATTTTACTATGACAGGAATATTTATTTTCTTCTTTGACAGTTTAATTGAATCTGATCAAGATGAAAGCAATTAGAAAACAACATTCACAAACTGGTAGATTAAGTGAGTTGTTTTATTTGATAACGACAACGAAATAATTATTTACGAATCTTCAATAGATAAAGTGTTACTTTATAAGCAAGAGTTTAGATATGCTACAGTCAAACTTCAGTAAGTCGAACTTCGATAACTCGTATTTTCGATAACTCGAATCAAACTGGTTGGCAATAGCGCCAAGTGAGAATTATGGGTAATTTTTACTTGATAACTCGAACTTCGATTACTCGAATATCTTTATAATTCGAAAAGAATATTTGGCGCCAGCTTCAATAAGTCGAATTCTGGGGGAAATCCCCTAATTACGTAATTTTGTAACAGGTGTTTTTATAACATAATGATGGAGGCAGTTCGGTTTCTGCTTTTATGCTTTGTTAATTAAAGACATCCAACAAAAATTAAAATTTATCAAACTTGCTTTTCCCCCCTATAATATGACATCTAAGTTGCAACCACTTGATCAAGGTGTCATACAAAATGTAAAATGTCATTATCGCCGCAGAATTTTTTAAAAAAGCTATCAAATATTTTGAAGAAAACAAACAAACTAACATTACATTAATGAACTGTGTTGATAATAACCAATAGATGTAATATCGACGTTAAGCCTGAGACAATTTCTAATTGTTTTAAAAAGGCCGGCTTTGGTCAGTATTCTGAGTGGGACGAAGAGGATGAAATTCCTTTGATATTCATAAGTGAACGTTTGAATGAAAAACGTGAGGAAGAAATTCAATTGCAATTGGAATATGAAGCTTAGAAAAATGTCAAAATTACACCAGAAGGTGTCACATTAATGATTTTATACATGTGGATGAGATACTGTTTCTTCGGAGTTTCCCACAGATGAAGATATTGTCGAGCTCTACAAATCTGAATCCGAATCTGTAGAGCTCGACAATACAGATGACAGCGAAAGTGATATGATGGAGGATGATTTGCAGCAACCACCTTCAAACGAGTTGGTTGAAAATTCGTTGAGCGTTTTGCGATTCCCTGTATAATGGTTTAAATAACATTGATGCTTTTTTTTTGAAAATCAAAATAAAAAATTCTCTCGTCAGTCACAAATAACTGACTTTTTTACACTAAAATAATTTTTATAACTTTGATCTGTACATATTCAATCTGTATATATCATAAGGTAAGTGATTTTGACTCGAATAAATACATACATACATAAATAAATAATATTTATTATACATATGCATTTTATTTAATAACCCGAAGTCTTGATAACTCGAACTTTTTTATGGCAAGTCATGGTTTGAGTTATCGAAGTTCGACTGTATATATTTTGGAGACTGTGCAATTTCGAATAATCCATCTTGTGGCATACCGTATATGATGTTAGTTTTAATTGTTCATATGTGAGAATAATCTTAATAATGATCGGTTGGGCGATCGTCGTGCGATGCGATCAAATTAATCATTTCTCCGAAGGCCGTAATTAGCTGTTCAATCGGCACTTAATAAATCAACGACTGACACACAAACACGGTGTAAATTTCTACTCGTTGCGTTAATGTAATTGCTTGTGAAAGAAGTAATTGCTCTGTTTTCAACTCCGGACCAGAGATTCGTGATGCCACATGTTCCGCGCATGTGTGACGTAATCAGGTAGCCGGCGTTTGTTATTATCTCGTTTACAACTGCCTTTCTCCCAGAGATGATGTCCGAGAAACAGAAGATCACACCTTTTACTTTGGGTGTAAAAAAAATGCTTTTTGGTTGATTCTCATAATTTCTTGCTTTCTCAAAAAAAAAGCGCTGATCTCCTTTCTTACAGGAGTACCATTTTGAAAAAATCTGGTGTGGCCAACACAATACCTCTCGCCATTTAAAGCACAAGTCACAAAATTGATTAAGTTAATCCTTATTTTTGGATTAACGAATTTTACTCTAATATTGATAGTTTATTTCTTAAAATATAATCTAATCTAATCCAAGTAATTACCATTTTTTTAAACCTCACAACGGGATTAAATCCCAGTTACAGAGTGGGTTCATATGCATACACATCCATGCCTTAGTAGGATTCGAACTCAGAGCCCCGAGGGCCCTCATGATATGAGGCGTTGCTCTATCCATTGAGCCATCGGAGCTATAATAAAATGAATATTAAATTTTAAATACCGGGATAGAATAGAATTCACTAATCCAAAAATGAGGATTAGCTTAAACATTTTTGTGAATCGTTAATTTTTATTAATCTAAATACATACCTACATATTTACTTATGCTGGAAACTGTATTGAATTCCTTTTCTATTGTTCCATTTACTTTTTCTTTTTAAAACGTTCCTAATATTATTTTGAAATGATTAGTTCTTTGACAGTGACATTTATCTGTCAGTTACATACATTTGAATAACTGCGTTTTGTTTGTTTAAAGCATAGGACTCTGTAATTTAAATAATAGATAATTTTATAAATTTACATATAAAATATATAGAAAAAGTTTTAATGCAAATCTATAGAAAATTTAATAATCTTTAATTTTTATAATAACATTAATCTCGAAAAAATAACATTTAAAGGTATTTTTCGAAGAAAAAGTATTTTGAGCTTCTAGTAAAGTGCCGTTTCCGGTTATCCGATTTTCACCAAAATCTAATGGGCTCTTTCCAATACAGAAAAAGTTCGAAATACAAGATTTCAAAATTTTCTGAATGATATTATTTGAGTTAGAGTGGAGGATCCACACACATATACACACGTACACATATACAGACGGACATCATCGTGAAAATGTTAAAATTGGATTCTAGGGACCTTAAAACGTGGTCATTTACCAAAATCTCGATATGTGATTTTTAGCACGATCCCCATACCTCCCTTACCAAGGGTAGCGGGAGGTAAAAATAGTGTCCTATAAACCTAATGAAAATGCGCTCACTTGATTTTGTTTGAATAATTTTAAACAAGTTCATATCGACAAAAAAGGAACTCATTTACCATATTATCTATTTATTTATTCGTTATAACGTTTCTTTCCCAAACGTTTGTGCTTCTTTCGTTTTGGTTTCCCAACTGTCTGTTTGTGTGTCGGAATCTCGCGTGCAAAGTGTCCCTGATGTTTTTTGCCGCCGAATTCCTAATGCGTCCAGACAGACTGGAAGACGACGCAGTAATGACCAGAGATTTTGATACCATCTGCGTGTCGTGTAAACCTGCGAGACTGCAGGAGGACATTGTTTCTTTCTTTCCCTTTCAAAGTTTTTATGTTTTGTATGCCTACTCTACACAAAATACAGATTTATTTTTTTCCAGAAATATATAAGATATAAGTAAAAAATACGTTAATAATGTAATTATAATTAAAGATTCCAGAACATGGCTTGATGCTTGTAAGCTTGGTTTGGTTTGAAAAAGTTTAAAAACCAAGCCAAGCCTGATGTTTTAAAAAGCTTACATTTTCCAATCAAGCCAAGCATTAGTTTTACCAAGCTCAAACCAAACAATATAGTTTAAATTGAAGACAAGTCAAGTTTTGGTCTATCAAATAGCTTAGTTGTAAACAAGGTTTTCCTATTTTTTAGTATACTGTATTTCAGATAAAAATAGATTTAGGAATAAGATAGGGCTTACGATTCCAGCTTTCTGATTAGTCTAAACGCAAACCAAGTTTACAATAGCAATATGTAAGCAGGTATATTATTTATTCCATTTTTTACTTTATAATCTATTTAACACAATTTTTAAGTAACTGTTTCTTTACTAAAGAATTAAAAATGATCAAATTTTGTCCTTTAGGACTGTCAAGTTCACATGCAGGAAACAAGACTAATTCATAAATTATATGTGTGTAAAACAGGCTGACTCTGCAATGCTACCAAGTCTATTCTTATCTGAAATGCAGTATAAGAATTGTTGACGATTTGAACAAAATTATAATTTCATGGAGGTAATGTACTTTTTCAATGCATCATTGCTTGCCAGATTACTTGGCTTCAAAAATTTCTAAACAGAAAATTATTACAGCATACCATCTCTTTTCAATTTTCAAACCAAGCCAAGCTTTTTTATTTCAAGCCAATCTACTTGACATGGTGAATCAAAAATAAAATTTAACTGGCTTGTACACGGAAAAAAATGTTTTGTCGATTATAACACAATTGTGAATATAACGTACGCAAACGCGGTTAATTATTAGGACAGCAACTCACTGTTGAAATAGTAACTAGAAATTTGTGATACTTCTTGTGTGTTGTTTTTACCACAATTTTGTGATACAACTCATGATGTAAAATATATACAAAATATTGTGATAAATAATAAAGCAAATCTTTATAAGTAATTACTGCAAGAAATTGTATATTTTACCCAAATGAATTGTAAACTATTCACTATCATTTAGTTTTATTTACTATTTTTTCCATAAAAATTATTTACGTTAATAATAAATATAGCATCTATAATTTGTAAAAAAATAATTTATTTATTAGTATTGTATACTGGAATGAATGTTTTTCGTTTCTTAATATTGTGTTATAAATTATGTTCTTCATGATTCTGTGAATAATTTGCAGTATCTATTATAGTTTAATAGGTATAATTATAATAAGTAGGTATGATAAGAATAAAAAAATATATAAAAATCTTAAAATAACATATATTCTTTATATAAAATATTTTTATATAATATACAATAACAAATTATTATTGACAACAAAACAAAAGTAGACTAACTACTTACATTGAAAAATCTAACAAAAAATACTCTTACATACATCTTAGAAATCATTTCCAAATTATAATGTAAGTACTAAAGAAAACACCTTGTTGAAATATATATATATTTCACCTCTTCGTTTATAAGACTAACAGCGCAAAATATTTGGAAATGATTCAAAAGACATTAGTCTATATTTTTTGGTTGAAACAACGAAACATTAGAATACCAACTCTTATAGAGTTGTATTCTTTGGTAATAGTTTCAAACCAAGGTATCGCCAAAAAACGCCTAATATTAACGTAAATTTCGTGATATACAGAACCTATTTTTTAAAATTGGTATTAGGGGTTCCAAAATCCACTCCACTAATTTATCTTCCACATATTTGTCAGCCATATTTTAGTCATAACACAATTGAATAAATTAATTAACTTGAACTTTAAATATGAATTTATATGTATTAGCTCAGCAAAAGAACATATATTATGGATATACGTTATACAAACGTTGAACGACGACTGATGCTTTTGAACTGTGAAGAATAATGCAGGTTTGAACTTGCAGTAAAAGTACCCCTGCTCAGATACTTTCAACAAATCATTGTGGTAAATGTAACATATTAATAGTGTAAATATTGAAAATTACATTAATTGTGGTAAATTCTACAAACAAAAATAACTTTACATCTTGTTGTATTTTTTATCACAAATATTTCGTTAAAATATATGCTGTTCACACGTTAATTATATTACCTTTTAGTATTATATACATAAATACATTTACTACAGATTTTTTGTGATCATTACATGTAACGTCGTAAAATAAATCTAGAATTCCTAACATAGTTACAGCAAATTTGTTAAAATATAATATAAAAATAATACACCATAATTGAAGTAGTAAAGATTTATAATTTTTTTTCCGTGTAGTTGTAACGAATGAATCTATTCAGAGTGCCTCTACCATTTAAATAAATATAACTGAAACAAACTGTCAAATGACAAATTTATCATTGCTCTTAATACTCCAATTTAGGCCCGGTATTTTCATCTCTCGTTAAACTATCTGTTAACTATCAGTTAAAAAGAAAAATGTCGCATCGATAAATTGCCACATGTGTAATTTCTATAATAATGCTGTATTTTTACCTTCCGTCACCTTTAGGTAAGGAAGGTATTGTCTTTGGTCATAAAATTCGGTGGTGAGTGAGTCCCTGGAATAAGATTTTACTATTTTTACGATGATGTGTGTATGTGTGTGTGACGATTTTTTCTAATCCGATAACTCAAATACTACAATTCAAAAAATTATAACTCTTTCGTATTTTTCTTTACATCCATGTGAAGAGATTTTAAGATTTTAACAGTTTTTCTTGAAAAAACACTGTTAAATATCATTTTTCCATACTTAATGTTATTATAAATATTAAAGAATATTTTATTCTCTATACGATATGTTTACATTTTATATTTCATATTGAATGGATATAGAGTTAAAAAATTATAAAGAAATTAAATTTCATAAAGCAGCTAGCTATGCTATAACCTTGGAAACCGCCACTCTATTATGAAAATGCTGATTGACAGATGTCAGTGTCAAGTGCAACTGACATGCTTGTGTATGGAATTTGTATAAAATACATAGAACTGACAGAAAGTAATGTACTTGAAATATGGAATCTTGTGCAAGAAACTTTCTGTATGGAATTTGTACAAAATATATGGAACTGATGGAAGATAATGTGCTGGCCACATCAGATTTTTTTTTGTTTTTACTGACATTTAAGTTAACAGACAGTTTAACGAGAAATGAAAATACCGGATCTTAAGCGTGGTTTTTCCATACTAGAATAAAATATCAGTTAACTTTCAGATAAAATGAAAATATTTAAGCGATATTAAATTATAAATTGACAAAATTATAAACACGTCAATTCTATGATGCGATATTTTAATTTTGTCTGGCATACAAATTAACTGGCCCTTTATCAAGAGGAGGAAAAACCGGGCCTTAATATTGTTCATCTATCTGGAAGTTAAAATTTTAAGTATGGTTTGTAATATCAGCGTATAATATAGTAAATTAACCAATAAAATATTTATAATTCTGTTGTATACGCTATATTTAATACCCAAAATCTATCCACCTTGATTTAATCTATAAAATATTGATCCTCATTAATGGATCATCTCTTCTGTTGAAGATCTGCACTCTAACGCCGTGAAAAAATCCATGTTTATCCTCCGATCTTACAGCGTGTCTCACACCGTATTGGAACACAGATTCCCATCTCAGATGACCAACACTTACGTAGCTTGCGCTTGTCCGTCCGGGACCACACACGTCGCCGTTGTAGTTCGTGCGAACGCCGCTGGATGGCGGCAATGCCACCAGAACGAGCAGGCGAGGCGAGAGCTCGTAGTTCGTTTTTGTTATTGTTTTTCACATGTTCCTGCAGTGGAATGTCATTTTGGTTGGTTTATTGAGCTTAATTGGATTTCAAGTTTGATTTGATTGAATTTTGGATTGGGTTACATAAGCGACAGATAATTGGGAAGTACACGCTGGAAATTAATAAGAACCGAACGAAATGAAATACTTTAGAATACTACACAAGTAATATGAAAACAAATATTATCTTGTTTCAAATTGAAGTTGTCTTAGAATTTTTTAACTGATCCTTGAATGTAATATGTAAATAAATAAACAAAAATTGTGAGAAATATTCGCTTTCCGGGAATGGACTGTGTCATATTTTGGGTCAGAGCTCAACGTTTCGCCCGCAGTCATATGGGGCATCTTCAGGAGCAAGGGCGAAACGTTGAGCTCTGCCTCAAAATATGACACAGTCCATTCCCGGAAAACGAATATTTCTCATGACTCAAACTGTGGAAGCCTACGCAATTATTAAACAAAAATTGTATTTATTTAAAGTTTTGTAATAATAATACTGCAGAAGTCTCTAATAATGTCAGATATAAACAAAAAGCCAAATAAGCAGATAAGGGGTTTGGGAATCTGTAACCAGTATGTTCTCAAATGCAGGGCTGGCTCTAGAGTGTTGTGGAAGGTGCAACCGCATCAGCCTAACATCCGGGGCGCCAACCACAGAAGCAAATTTAAATTTGTGGTGCTTGAATCAGTTTTAAAAGACCAGGGAGAACTAAACACAGTCCTAAAATCTAAAGATTATAAAGTACAATAATTGGCAGAATAATTTCCCCAATGTATAGACTGTTCTTAGCATTCTTCCAACTATCCCTGTAACTGTAGCTATGAGTGAGCGAAGTCTCCGCAAACTTAAGATAATTAAGATTCATGTCACAAAATGAATTGTGTGATTAGTGCCGGCTCGAGACTTTTGAGCGCCCCAGGCGAAAATTGTAAATTGCGCCCCTCATTTATTACAATTTTGTTTAGATTATATAGGTACAAAAATTAGAAAAGAGGCGATTTGTGTCCATAACTCGCGAACAATCTTCAGAATGAGATTTTTTTGAAAATATTTTGGATATTTAAAATAAAGAGATTTTTTTCTTTTGGGTTCTACAGAGTCGCTTAATTTTTGTCTAATACCATATACAGGATTAGTCACAGGAGAGTTACTTTCAAAGTCCGTTTATGTGCAATCCGAAATACAATTAACAACAGCGTCTAGCTTCCTCTCTTAAAAAAAATTGAATATTTAACTCACGATTGCTTTGCCTGTCTAGTGATGGTTCTGTCATTTTGACATTAAACAATTAAATATGGTCTATTGTCATTAGTATTTTGAGTTGCAAACAAACGGACTTTCAAAATAACTCTTCCGTGACTAACCCTGTATACAGGGTGATTCATCGGTCTGTCCTCTCTTTATAACTCTTTTATTTTAAGTCAGATAGAAAAACTCTTCAAATATAATTTATGTGATATATTATTGTCTATCCACGTACCATTTGCATTTGTATACTGGGTGCTCCGTTTAAGCGCAACAATATGTAACTTTATATTTCTTAATGGAACATTCTATATATATATATATATATATATATATATATATATATATATATATATATATATATATATATATTTTGATAGTAAATTAGATTCCCTATAAAAAAGTATTAAGTAATAAGGGGTCTAAAATTATAAATTAAGAAGTTATTTACGTTCATAAAAAATAGTAGTTCAGAGTGGAAAAACCATAATATAATACAAAATTTTGATACTTTTTTATTAATACTTATTTTAAACATTACACTAATTACAAAGGGGCTATTAAAATTTAGTGACAGACTAAATAATGTAAAATTATAATAAATGCTCGAAAACTTGTCCTTCAACTTCCAATAGATTTTTCTATTATAAATATCATATTAACCATTTCATCTTTACTAAAATTTGTATTATTCATTTTCACATCAACATCAACAATGATAAACTAAGAGTATTTGGACAACTTGTTTGTTTAAATACGAAACAATTGATCAAATTATCCATAGCTTACTTTGTTAATAATAACATGATAGAAACATATCATTCAACGAATAAAGGTAAATAACTTCTTAATTTATAATTTTAGACCCCTTATTACTTAATACTTTTTTAAAGGAAATCTAATTTACCATCAAAATAAATAAATAAATATAGGATGTTCCATTAAGAAATATAAAGTTACATATTGTTACGCTTAAATGGAGCACCCTGTTTACAAATGCATATGGTACGTAGATAGATAATAATATATCATATAAATTACATTTGAAGAGTTTTCCTATCTGACTTAAAATAAAAGAGTTATAAAGAGAGGACAGACCGATGAACCACTCTGTATATAGGGAAAGAAAAAATATTTCTCAGTGTAGGCATAAGTCTCGGTATAAATACTTTTCGTTATTTTGTAATTCGGAAAATCTAATTTAACCCTTTAACGGTTCATCCTAGGCAAAAAATATAAGAATCTTGTATTGTTTAAAATTTCGATACGGATCACCGTTTTCCAAATTGGCGAGGGGCTGTTGCATGAGTGTATTTTTCTGTACAGGATTCCGTATGAAAGCTTTTGTTGCAATATTTTTTAATGTTGGAGGTATTTTTCAGTAGATTTCCTGAACAACAATTACTTCTTCAGTATTTGATATGACAATGTTTTTAATTGATATAATCGCCAACGAATTTAACATTTCTTCTTTCTTAGTATAACGTAAAAAATATAAATAGGATTTAATTAATATAAGTTTGCTGCAGCTGGAATTGTCAGTATTATGATTAAAGCTATACACACTGGTCGAGTCAATACACTTATAATTTGATATTTAATTTATTTTGCAAAAAAATAGTCTCAAAAAATGTCGCCCTAAAACCAATTTCGCCCCAGGCAGTCGCCTGGCTTGCCTGTAACTTGGGCCGGCCCTGGGCCAGACCTAGCATCCTGTCATTATGCAATACACAAAATTGGCTAAGAGACCAAAATATACCATTTGTTCCCCGAAACGAACTTCCCAAGCTCTTCCCATAGAATATTTTTGGGCTCTTTCATTTCGAAAAATGGGGACGAATTTCAATGCAGAATATACAGGAATCAGTAATTTGTGCCAAGGGACATTCTCTTTTAGTAGGATCAAAGGATCACAAATGCATTTGCTTCTCTATCAAATTAAGTTTTAAAAAAATCTGATGTGGCCAGCACATTACCTTCCGTCAGTTGTGCGTCAGTTCTATGTATTTTGTATAAATGTCATACAGAAAGTTCCTTGCAAAAGATTATATTTCTTGTACATTACCTTAAGGCAGTTGTATGTATTTTATACAAATTCCATACAGAAAGTTTCTAACAAAAGATCCTATATTTACAGTAAAATTATAACATAAACATACTGTCAACTGCACTTGACACTGACACCTTTCAATCAGAATTTTCTTAATGTAGCAGCTGTTTCCAGAGTTATAGCAAAGCTGACTAATATATATGATATTTAATTTCTTTATAATTTTTACCTTCCGTCACCTTTAGGTAAGGAAGGTATTGTCTTTGGTCAAAAAATTCGGTGGTGAGTTTTTGATGAATAAGCACGTTTTAGGGTCCCTAGAATACGATTTTACTATTTTTACGATGATGTCTGTATGTGTGTGTGTGTGTGTATGTATGTGTGTGTGTGTGTGTGTGTGTGTGTGTGTGTGTGTGTGTGTGTGTGTGTCTGTGTGTGACAAAATTTTCTAATGCGATAACTCTAATACTACAATTCTAAAAATTATAATTCTTTCGTATTCCTCTTCGTTACATCCATGTGAAGAGCTGATTAGATTTTGGTTATAATTGGTCAACCGGAAGTACCCTCATTTGAAGATTTTAACAGTTTTTCTTGAAAAAACGATGTTAAATATCATTTTTTCACATTTAATGTTATTATAAATATTAAAGAATTATTTATTCTCTATACGATTTGAATGCATTTTATACTTCATATTAAATGGACATAGAGTTAAAAAATTATAAAGAAATTAAATATCATATATATTAGTCAGCTTTGCTACAACTCTGGAAACAGCTGATACATTAAAAAAATTCTGATTGAAAGGTGTCAGTGTCAAGTGCAGTTGACAGTATGTGCATGTTATAATTTTACTGTAAATATAGGATCTTTTGTTAGAAACTTTCTGTATGGAATTTGTATAAAATACATACAACTGCCTTAAAGTAATGTACAAGAAATATAATCTTTTGCAAGGAACTTTCTGTATGACATTTATACAAAATATATACATAGAACTGACGCACAACTGACGGAAGGTAATGTGCTGGCCACATCAGATTTTTTAACTCTATGTCCATTTAATATGAAGTATAAAATGCATTCAAATCGTATAGAGAATAAATAATTCTTTAATATTTATAATAACATTAAATGTGAAAAAATGATATTTAACATCGTTTTTTCAAGAAAAACTGTTAAAATCTTCAAATGAGGGTACTTCCGGTTGACCAATTATAACCAAAATCTAATCAGCTCTTCACATGGATGTAACGAAGAGGAATACGAAAGAATTATAATTTTTAGAATTGTAGTATTAGAGTTATCGCATTAGAAAATTTTGTCACACACAGACACACACACACACACACACATACATACACACACACACACACATACAGACATCATCGTAAAAATAGTAAATTCGTATTCTAGGGGCCCTAAAACGTGCTTATTGATTAAAAACTCATCATCGAATTTTTTGACCAAAGACAATACCTTCCTTACCTAAAAGTGACGGAAGGTAAAAATCTGGGCAATACGGCACCGCCAACGCGAATCAATAAAATAAATGAGTATCGCTTGGCATTGTTATCCCAGTCCCAGTATACTAGATCTCACCGCAAACAATCCATTTATAACTTGGAGTGCTACAAACACTAACACAGGTAACACGATGTGATTGTGGTCGCGGAGTGGACACTTGAAAAATGAAACATGAAACTGTGGGAATATTAGCGCCGATGACATCTATACCAACTAGATAAAGCGTTATGTGTACTTAATAGCGTTTTTATATACAGATCCAAGATAAAAGTAAAATATTACCAATGGCATTTTGAAAGTGGGTGGGACAATTGAAACTATATCCGTAAGAATTTTGACAGAAGTTAAGGACGCTCAAGGAGATTGGAAATTTACAATGTGACGCAAAAGAATTTAATTTGAAATTGGATCAAAGGATTATTATTATTCTCTTAGTTATTATAAATATTAAAGGATATTTTATACTTTATACGATTTGATTATATTTTACACTTCATATTCAATGGATATTGAGTTAAAAAATTATAAAAAAATTAAATTTTATAAATCAACTAGCTATGGAATAACACTGGAAACAGCTAAAGTAATTAAAAAAATTCTGATAGATGTCAATGTCAAGTGCAATTGCCGTAGTATGTTTGTGTTATAATTTTACTGCAAATATAGAATCACTTCTATGAAACTTCCTGTATGGAATTTGTATAAAATACATAGAACTAAGGGGAGGTAATATACTGGAAATTTAGAATCTTTCGCAAGAAACTTTCTGTATGGAATTTACGTAGAACTGACGAAAGATAATGTGCTGGCCACATCAGATTTTTTAAATAATTACTTTGCTAGGAAATTTGTTGTCAGTGTTACTGGGACGTAGCACTATTGCTATCTTTCTCTCGCAGCCTACTGTAGAACCTGTGCGAGAGAAATATCAATAGCTGTCGCTGTGACGTCATATTGACTTCAAAAATCAAATGAAGTTAAACTAAAAACAATTAAGGCTGAAATGAGTTATTTATATAATATTATTCACGAAAGATGACTATTCAAGGTTATTTATGAGTCGTCTGATATAATATTACTTGCAGATAACTTCACTGCATTTCATACCCATAGGCGTGCAATGCGAAATATTTATGAATACATTATAAATTTTAAAAAAATATATATTTTAAAAAAAAAATTATTTCTTTTTAAATAATGTTTCTCTCCAAATGTTATCTTCTTCATCTATGTTTTTGCATAAAACAAAAATATAGACTTGCAGTAAATAATAATTTAATTTAAACGTCAACGTCACTGGATAAATATTAGTACAGAGGGCAGTGTAGTAGATAATTACAAGTCTGTTTAACTCAGCGACATATGTCATTACTATTTTTAGTGTGTCAGAAAGTAATGCAACCATTTAGGTACATTTGTCGCACTACATAAATTAAATAGACAGGTCAAACAATCTTTCCTTTTCTAATACAAAAGTTGCTAACCTACTGCTATATAAAGTGCTGTGTATTCTTTCTTCGGACAAATGACCTTGAACAGTCATCTTTCGTTAATAATAGTATACATTTTGTATTAGTTGCTGTTGGTGATACTTATGTGAAGTTTGAAAATTCATTTGTCGCTTATAATTATAAGTTTCCCTATCCTGTATTTGCCATTAAAATATCTTATTAATTTCTTAATATTCCTACATTAAAATTAATATTTTAGAATGTATTCTTAATGAAAATCAAACCGCAAACAGTAACACAATTATTAGAAATGTCATTCCACGTTTGAAAAGTGTGCTTTCAATTTTTGTTCCCTGTAATTTTCAGCAATAAAAAAATATTTGAAAATATCACACTCGACTTGTGATTACGGCAATGGCTATATTAGAGTTTTTTCAATGGTCTTTGATGCCTATCACGGCATTTTCCTCTAGAGAGAAGGGAATAATTCGAAATAAATTTGGTTTCACTGAATGATCGTCATCATGCGATTCGTGACTGTTTTGTTTGCTGCATGGTGGAATTGGTGCATTCAGATCTTGATAGCGAGGTGCAAGAAATACACTGTTTGTTTAAATAATTATTCATTTGTTTTGGAAACAATGAGCATTTAAGAATTAAGTTAATTGGCGTTTCCTCCCGATTTTGTTTTGTTTTGTTTGAATTGTTGAACTGGGTTCGTTTGTTCATTGCAAGTCTTTTGTTAAATTAAATTTTATTTGAAATCAAACCGAATCAAATGGTTTATTTCATTACTTCATTAAAACATAATGAATGGGACGCAATTTTTGCAACACAACTGAAATATGTTTTATGAGTAAATTTATGTTGTTGCAAACTGAACTATACTGTTAGTATTAATTAATTTTACATCATTGCATTGAGTTGAGTTAATTATTTTGCAAGCCAAATAGCTTTGTTCAATATAATAAAAGATGGCTTGACTTGGAAAATCAAGCTTTTCAAAATTTTAGGCTTACTTGACTATGGGTTGATGAAAGAAAAACGACTTTAAAATTTTAAAACTTGGCTTGATTTTCAAGCCCTATCAAGCTTTTTTAAGCCTTTCAAAAATTTGTAAATGCTTATGGGTGAATTTATTTACCCATGCCCATAAGATAGTTTTAATTCATTTATTTTATTATCATATATTATAATTGGTTTACTTCCATTAAAGCAAATCTTATAAAAACATTAATAAAGCTTGTTTTCAAATAAACTACTTGATAGTCCAATACTCGGCATAATATTAAGCTTGTTAAAGTGATAAGCTTGGCTTGGGCGTAAGTTAGGTTTGGCTTGATATTTTAAACTTATTAAAATTCCAGGCTTGCCTTGATTTTTCAAGTTTTGTAAGCCAAGATCTATAATTACAGTTTTGTTAGATACATTTTTAACAATTTTTATGAAAAAACTTATTTTTGACTATTTGATGGACCATAGCTTGACTTGACTTGATATTTCATTTTTTTAAATATTTTTAAAATTGTCTATAATTTTAATCCCGGAGCCTACGCTTTAAACAAGCTAAACTCCTTCGTTACACAGTTCATATCTCAAATGTATGTAACTGACACTGTCAAAGAACTAATCATTTCAAATTAATAAAAGTATCGTTTTAAAAAGAAAAGAGTAAATAGAACCATAGTTATATGGAAAGGATGTTAATACAATTTCCAGCGTAACTAAATATGTAAGTATGTATATAAAATTAAATAGCGGGAGGTTTGGTGTTGGCCACATCACATTTTTTAAAATGTTTGACTTGCTTGACTTTTCAAATCAAGTAAGCTTTCAAGCTTCAAACCAAGCCTGTAAATCTCTACCTGAAATAAAAATATTTTATGTCTCACTGAAGTATTATGAACTGTTTATTGCTAGGATACGGTGTATATAAACATATCTATAACAACCGGGGCATTATATGAAGGCATAATGAAACATTATGCCCTCATTATAATCCGATCATCGTTTATGGACTTTAAATTAAAAATAATATGAACGGTATATAATGAATTTATTTTCTTTTTAATTTTATGTCATTACAATAATAATGACTGATTACAACAATTAATACATTAATTGATTACAACAATTAATATAAGAAAACAGCTTTGAAAGCACAACACAGAAATCAATTTTAATTTAATTATAATGCTTAAAATTGATTATCAAAAAAACCTTAAAAAGCCATTTACTTTCAACACACATGAAATAAGTCAGTCGAATTGCAGACTGTAATGTTTCGCATTCATTTTTGACAAATGACGGATCACTAACTTTTTTGGGGACGATATTTATCCACGTTTGAATTCATTTTTGATATTATTTACCGTCACATGTGACACATCCAAAGCCGTACAAGCTCTCTAAAATGTAATAATATTCACAAATAAGTGCATAAAGAATAAAGAACTGAGATCTGTCATGTGATAATGAACCTCAAAATATAATACTTACATCTTCTACAGGCGAGAATGGAATAATTAGATCATTTATACGTTTGTCTTCCTCAAAGTATACAGAAACATTCAAAATAAATTCTTTACACCGTTTCTACAAAATATCTGCCGAAACATCAAATTCACCCATTCTACCATCCCCAACGATTTAAAACGTTGGTGTTTTAAAAATAAATAAATGTTGATAATAAACAAAATAATTAAACAACATCCTTAGCAACGTCAAAGCTTAAGCATTATTGTAATCAAAATTATTATAAATGAAAACTTATTTCACATAATCTAGTGAGACATAAAATCT
This sequence comes from Harpalus rubripes, assembly GCA_963082715.1. NCBI lineage: Eukaryota > Metazoa > Arthropoda > Insecta > Coleoptera > Carabidae > Harpalus > Harpalus rubripes. The sequence continues at coordinate 61,846,950 of OY720457.1, read as the reverse complement.
TGTATGCACCACGAGCGACATCTATCCCTCGGGCCAGAGGCCCTTGGGCTAGATCGTCGTCGCCCTCCTGGCATTATCATCATAGTAACGCCCTTGGTACATAAAATACTATTAAATATGTTATATATTCTAACATCAGATTATATCTAAAAAATCTGATGTGGCCAGCACATTACCTTCCGTCAGTTCTATGTATTTTGTACAAATTTCATACGGAAAGTTAGTTGCTAAATTAAATATTCTATTTCTTGTACATTACCTTCCGGCAGTGGCATGTATTTTATGCAAATTTCATACAGAAAATTATTATTTTGTGACGTTTTCTATATACAGTGTAATGTATCTGCAGAAATAAAAGATTTATTATTATTATTATTTCTTGTACATAACCTTAAAGCAGTTGTATGTATTTTATACAAATTCCATACAGAAAGCAAAATATCCTATACCTATTTCCAGTAAAATTATAAGACAAACACACTATGTCAATTTCACTTGACACTGACATCTTTCAAACAAAATTTTCTTAATATAGTAGCTGTTTCCACAGCTATGGCTACTTTATGAAATTTAATTTCTTTATAATTTTTTAACTCTATATCCATTTAATATTAGCATTTAATAAAATGCAATCAAATCGTATAGAAAATAAAATATTCTTTAATATTTATAATAACATTAAATGTGAAAAAATGATATTTAACATAGTTTTTTCAAGAAAAACTGTTAAAATCTTCAAATGAGGGTACTTCCGGTTGTCCAATTCTAACCAAAATCTAATCAGCTCTTCGCATGGATGTAATGAAGAGAAATACGAAAGAATTATAATTTTTAGAATTGTAGTATGGAAGTTATCGTAGACGAAAATTTTGTTACACACACACACACACACACACACACACACACACGGACACACATACATACATACGCACACACGCACACACACACACACACATACAGACATCATCGTAAAAATAGTAAAATCGTATTCTAGGGACCCTAAAACGTGCTTATTCATCAAAAACTCACCACCGAATTTTTTGACCAAATACAATACCTTCCTTACCTAAAGGTGACGGAAGGTAAAAATTAGCAGATTGGCACACCAAGTAAAAAAGCTAAAATGAAATATTACTTTTATTAATATATTTTAAAAAAATTTATTCGCCAATATTGAATTAAATTGGGGCCAAGTGTAGGAGTGTTCTTTATTTAAATTACATATACAAACATTGCTGTAAATTTCCATGTCATTCTATATAAACATGCTTGTATATACAATTACAAATCACATATATTATGCATAATACAAAAAATAATATTATTAAACAACAATATTATTCCATATAAAGAACCCAAGCACACTCATAATTTAACAAAGTTAAACAACTTTTATTTATAGCCCAAATTCAGATCTCCAACCATAAATCACAATCTAAGTACCATTACTTAGCAACATACGTGTTTTCTATGCCAAAATAGTCTAATGCAATCAATTAATAACAATCGATATCTCTTCCTGATCGCAGTTGCCTTGGGAATGAGAACAAATGAGACACCGAAACAAAAATCCCAACATGGGTAACTTGATAGGGTTAAGAGGTATGTTAATGTTACGTCATTAAAGAAGCGGGAGATTTAAATTAGATTCTACCGAAATGGGATGATATATTTGTGATACTTATCTCAAAAAGGAGGGAATTTTGATTTGATTTTGAGTGTGGGAATTGAAAAACAAACGCTTCAAAGATATTAAACGAACACTAAAATAAATAAATACATCATTTACTTATGTAAGAATAGATTCAAGAAAATTTTTAAAACTTTGATATAAAGGGTTATTCCTATAAAGTAAAGAGATAAAAAAATAATTTTATAGATGTGGTTTCTTTTGAAACCCTAGAGAAGAATAGAATTGTACGAAATATTCAGGTATAAATTTTTTGCATGAACCCATGTAAATGCTGGACTAGGAAAGCACAGAAATACATTACAACGTCTGGTTGAAAATAGATAGCCGACTAAAGAAACTGAATAACAAAACAGGGGTGCGTTTAAAATATTTTAAACAGTTTTCGTCTATGTTGATTATAACGAAATATTTTAATCTTTAAACTATTTAGTTTGGCAATTCTATGAAATAGGATTATTTTTAATTTCCTCTAACAGTAATTCCGACTCGAGGATTGCTTACATCTAAGACAAACGAATTAGAATTTGCGGTATTAAAATTTTTAAATACATCCCTGAATCCTGTTGCTAAGATCATTTTAAATGCCTCCTGGTATTGAGTACAAATCTAATCTTCTGTAACGGAATACATAAGGATCAGTTTCCTATAATCTATACGTCAACTTTCATTCGCTAGTCATACACTATATACTGTTAACCCAAAACATTATTGTCTTTTTAATACCCTTGATACCTTAATAACTATTATTCACAATCATTATAATAATATGTCACTTCCTAACTGGGTTGGCAATCTCTTAGGTTTGAAATGAGAAACCAAGCTTCCACCCCACGGGTTGGAAATGTTTATATAGGGTTACCTAGCAAACATTGTCATAGATCCCTATAATACCGTCGACTAAACAAATTTTAATAGAGCTGTCAAAAAATATTAATAAAATTAAAGGATAATAACTCAATGATTCATTTTGATAATAATTATCGGTTTAAAAAGAGGGAGTTTCATTACAGCCTCACGCTATATCTAACCTTGAGGCTTTGCCTCTCGATAAAATACATAAGCCTTCGGCTGTAATGAAATATATCCCACGTTCGATGTATATTTTTAATTAAAAATTTATTTATATAGTAAATCATAATATTCCCAAAATTGTAGTATCTTATTCATCTCCTTGCGAATTCCCACATAATGTGCGTAATGCACCCCATGTCCACCTGTGAAGTTTTCTACCGTAGCCCACACACCTAGTGAACGTTATTTATGATCGTGCGCGCATGTAGTCATGTTAGGGCCATAGGCGGCTTCTTTTTCTATTGCGGATAACACTATACGTAGCGGGGGTGTAAGTACTTTTAGATGCCGACAGAATGGAGAGTAAAAGAATAGAAAAGAATATTGAGGAATACAGTTTGTAAGGTGCAGGATATCTTAAAATATAGGTGCAAATAAATAAATAATAACTATTAACATATCTAGGATATGCTATGATTGTTATGACCCGACTATCTAAAAAATTTAAAATCTTATCTCTTCTCTTCTGTGAGAGGCTAGGGGATGAAGGGTGAAGGGCATCAAAGGGTAGGACATCCAAAGTCACGCACGTATGCATAATAATTTCAAGACTTATCAACACATAATTGTCAAAGATCGGTGACATTCAGAATAAACAAAACCCTCGATAGGAAAAATAATAATTATTTCTAAACAGAATTTTGAATAACAAAGATAACAAGTTGAAATATTATGCTGGATTTATACAGAGTAAGCCGTAACGTAACGTACCGTGCCGTGGCGTATTGTAACATATCGGAACGCATGATTTTTTAAGGCTATTTTATACAGAACTTTTACGGTACATTCTCGTAAAAAGTTTACTAGTGCTTTGTCGATACAAGTGTAATGTGTCTACATCAGATTTGTATTTATCAGGATCGTTAGTTTATTCGCATTGCACTATATTTCATATATATTTTCATTCAATATATTAATCTAAACTTTGACACATGACACATGCTAATTATGTCAGTCAAAGTCACACAAAATAGACTATTCGTAATGTAGTATATTTTATATTTATTTCTATTTAATTTATTAATTCCAACTTTGACATAATTAGCCGCACAAAAACAGACTATAGCGCAGGGCAGTAGTAATTTTCGTAATATCGCAACGTATCGTAACGTGCCGTAACGTAGAAAGATAAAACTTGGCGATCTTTGGGTTTTTGACACATTACGGCACGGTACGTCACGTTACGGCTTACTTCTGTATAAATTATCGCATATGTATGCATTGATTTATTCTTTACGTTACGTTACGGCACGATACGTCACGTTACGGCTTAGGCCCGAGCCACACTATGCGTTTTGGCGGGACCGGTTTAACGGGACCGGTTGAACGGGAAGACAACAACTTATTGTTTTAAATGAATGCGTCCACACCTATGCGGTTACGGTCCGGTTGCCGGATACTACCGCAGCATGTTGCGGTTTGACCGGACGGTCAATTTGCCGCATGACAACTACAACATATTGGAAATAATGCGAGCGTTCACAAGGGTCTGGTTTTGTTTTTTAATAGACAACGTATACTATTTGGGCTCTGCACTAATCAGACTGTGTCCGAATCGGGTTGTCAATGCTGCCGTCCTGTTTATATGTGGACGCTATATGATCCATCCCGTTTAACCGGATGCGGTATTACCGGTCCCGCTAAAACGCATAGTGTGGCCCGGGCCTTACGCTGTATAAATCCAGCATTATAGTCAATATTGTTCTACCCATTCTATGCTGCTATGCCAACAGTGTCAGTAATAAATCCAATTAAATCTACAGTAATTCGATCTTTTTAAATTTTTCTGGTATAAACAGTCAAGATTTAGGATTTATTTAAATCCGATTTTATTAGAAATCCGATTAAGGACTTCGATATAAACTTACTCTTACTATGATGCGATATTTTTATTTTATATGGCAGATAAGTTAACTGGCACTTTACCAATAGGTGAAAAAACCGGGCCTAAATGTCATTACTTGTCAAAATAACAAATCTCCCCTAGAGAAATTTGTTTAAAGTTCTGAACAAACTAAAATCTCGAGATTTTTTCTTGTCAATCTGAGACAATACCATCGTCAAACCTCAGCTTAATTGCCTACATTTTGTAGCGCATGTAACCAGATGTAGTGGCTTGTTCTCGATGTTTGCAATAAGGACGAGTGCTGAATACTTTAAGAAGGCTCTGTAAAGGATTCTCGACTCTAAGGAAGAGAAGATGTGCAGTAGCACACATCCAGAGCCAGTTTTTGCACGATACCGCCAAGATGATAAGGTTGCAGGCTGGTTCTTGTTTGTGTTGGTTAACGCGAGCGATTCACGTCCTTATTAGGAGGGTGGAACTTGAGGGTGAGATTGGAGGACACGGGCGGAGGACACGGTAGGAATTTTGGGAGCCTCAATTATTTTTTCACAATAAAAATAAATAAATGTATCATCACGGCATATTACCCATTGCTGAGTGTGCTAGTCTGCTTTGTACGCAGATATCGGTAATGATGATGACATATTTTTACCGTGCGGGCGTTTACCAGGCGGCACCTCACGGGCGCTCATTGCTGGCGTGGAATTTATTTCCGTAAAAATATTTGCTTGCATATGTGGAAATGGGTTAGAGATTCAAGGGCTTGACTTGAAGCTTGGAATCTTGGCTTAGCTTGGTTTGAAAAAGATTGAAAAATAAAGCCGTCTGACATCTAAAAAGTGATATCATTAAATATGAAATATTAGCTTGTCTTATGTGGATATGGATTAGAGGTTTTCTGGCTTGGCTTACTTGAAAGCATGGCTTGGCTTGCCTTGAACAAACATGAAATATCAAGCCAAGCCTGACATCTTAAAGGTAATATCCGTAAAAATTAAACGTTTGCTTGTAAAATAAATATATGACATATTTGTATAATGTGACTAGCGAATGTAAGTTGACGTTTAGATTATTTAATAGATGTGTTTTCTTTTGAAAACAGTACCCTATATTTGATTTGAAAGGAAACTGACCCTTATGTATTCCGTTATGAAGATTAAAATTGTAATCAATACCAGGAGGCATTTAAAATGACCTTAGCAACAGGATTCAGGGATGTATTTAAAAAATTTAATACCGCAAATTCTAGTTTGTTCGTCTCAGGTGTAAGCAACCCTCGAGTCGGAATTACTGTTAGAGGAAATTAAAAATAATCCTATTTCATAGAATTGCCAAACTAAATAGTTAAAAGATCAAAATATTTTGTTATAATCAACGTGAATGAAAAATGTTTAAAATATTTTAAACGCACCCGTGTTTTGATATTCAGTTACCCTAGTCGGCCATCTATTTTCAGCTATACATAGTAATGTATTTCTGTGCTTTCCTAGTCCAGTATGTAAATGAATATTTCGTACAATTCTATTCTTCTCTAGGGTTTCAAAAGAAACCACATCTATAAAATAATTTAACCGTCAACTTTCATTCGCTACTCATACCATACCGTGCGGACGTTTACCATGCGTCACCTTACTGGCACTCATTTCTAGCGTGGAGAGCGCACCACAGGGGTCACTTTTGTGCCATTTAAAATTCGAAATATTTGGCGTCGGCCGGGACCGAACCCGGTTCCCCAGATTTGCGACCAGACACTCATGCACGTGGCCACGAGACCCCATACTTTTGCTTGTTGTATGTGAAAATGGATTAAATCTTAAAAGTCTGGTTTGGCTTGGAAAGCTTGAAAAGTCAAGCCAAGTTTGACATTTTAAAAAGCTAAGCTTTGTTTTATTAACCCCAATCCAAGTCAAGTCTAACATTTTTTGAAATTTTAAACCAAGTAAAGCCTTGGACTATCAAATAGCTTGGTTGTAAGTTTACTTTTAAATGTTTTTATAAAAATGCGTAAATGAGTTTACAAAAAACACGTTTGATTTGAAGTCCAAAACCCAAGAGAAGCCAAGCTTGAATTTTATGCCAGCTAAGCTGCTTGTCTTGATGAATTACTAAATATCATCCAAAATATCAAATAACAGATGAGAAAATATATTTATTTTATCAAATTATAATACCATATTTCTCATTTCTTATTGAATATAACACAAAGAGTTATACCCTCATTCAAGTAATAGTAAATAACTGTTCTTTCTTGAATATCTCATTTTCAATTTCATAGCTGTCTGGTATCTTTACAAAGATGACGAGACAGTAAGGTTATGGATATATTCACGCCAGACCGATACAGTATATCGTGCTGCAAATTCAATTCTAGCACGTAACATGACATATGTGTGCCACATACAAAATCTTCGCTAAATTGCACAGCATTTTTTATCTAAACATAATGCTGCAGTGACATGAAATTGAAATTATATTTCATCATTACAAAAACATATTTTTAATGGATTTAAATAGATCAACAGGAAATAATGATTCACCAAGCCAGTAGCCTGGTTTGAATTAAAAAGCTTCGCTTTTAAAATTACAAGCTTGGTTTGGCTTGAGCTTACTAAAAGCAAACCTTAACTTGAGCTTAAAGCATTTCAAAAATATTTTATCTTTACAAGGGGTGGATTCTGTAACTCGCCCGTTATCAAACGGTACCATTATCACTATGGTTATAAAGAAAAATATATTTTATTCGACAATTATGACGTAAATATGCCAATCATCATAAATCGAAAGCTAAACTTGGCTTTACATTTCAAGTATTTTAAAAGGTCTGGCTTGGCTTTTTTCAAGCGTTTTCAAGCCAAGCTATTTTAAGCTTAAAGCCAAGGCCCTCTTTTTACCTTCCGTCATCTTTAGGTAAGGAAGTTATTGTCTTTGGTCAAAAAATTCGGTGGTGAGTTTTTGATGAATAAGCACGTTTTAAAGTCCCTGGAATAAAATTTTACTATTTTTACGATGACGTCTGTATGTATGTATGTATGTGTTTGTGTGTGTGACAATTTTTTCGGATCCGATATAACTCAAATACTACAATTCAATATATTATAATTCTTTCGTATTCCTTTTCTTTACATCCATGTGAAGAGATGATTAGATTTAGGTTATAATTTTCAACCGAAAGTACCCTCATTTCAAGATTTTAACAGTTTTTCTTGAAAAAAACGCTGTTAGATATCATTTTTCCATATTTAATGTTATCATAAATATTAAAGGAATATTTTATTCTCTATTCTATACGATTTGACTGCATTTTATACTTTATGTTAAATAGCTACTATATTAGCTGTAATCTTTTTGAACAAAATCTCAGCTCACCTCAGACCAGTTCAGATAAACTTAGGAAATTGTTGTTCTTTTTGACGCAACTGATCTGAGTTGTTCTGAGTAAACTAACTTCTGAGTTTCAATTCTGATTGAAAGATGTCAGTGTCAAGTGCAATTGACATATTCAATACATATAAATAGTATATTCCGTAACTTAACCGCGGTGACCAAGGTTCTGGTTATGCGTTCCGTAATGTAACCAAAACATAATTTCAGGATCGCGGTTCAATTTCAGAATGTGGTTCCTGAAAGTTTTGGTAACTTTTTCGTGACCACGACGACCACAATTTTTTTGCGGCGTTCGGCGTTTGTTCAGAGGGAGATCCTTGATCGGCGATTGTTTCAGAGGGTAGTGGATAGTAATTATTATTCCAAAGGTGCGGAGAGGTAAAATTTGTGAAGGGGAAATCATAAGAACAAAATAAGTAGGTTGTCAAGACAAAGATTGTTTAAGTGAGAGTGGTTGTGGTTTTGACGACACAAGTTCAAAACCAATCGAAGATTTTTATTCGTATAAATGGTGAAGTATAATCTTGACAATATGGCGGGACACTAAGAGTATAAAAGATTCCTACCTTGATTCCTGGGACGATTTCCTGAAGTGAAGTTTGAGCGTCAACGCAGAACCTGAAAATAAATTACCAGTTATATATTAGTATTATTATTCAACAGGGACTATGCCCCAATTACAGAATAACATCATATAAAAATACATGAGAAAACATACAGTACACTTATGCAACTAAGTATCATAAAAAATAAACATACAAGTATTGTGACATGAAAGCATTACAGATGTACAACTAAGTATCATGAAAATAATAACCATACAAGTATTGTTACATGAATGCATTATGCGTTGTAGGAAATTTGAAACAAGATACAATACATTTATTATATTGATAATAATTCATGTAGCTTATATTTAAAAGTCCTAATATTATCAGAGAAATCTAAATCTTTGCAGTAATTATTATATTTACGGCACATGTTGTTAACAGGTGAATTTAGGTGGTATTCTGTTCGTGAGAAACTGCAAACAAAAGTTTGTTCCAAACGAGTATTTAAGTTATTTATATAAAAATTAAGCAGCTTTAATAATTCAGGATCATCAACAAAATAATTTATTAGTTTATATAAAAATATAATTTCCTGTTAAGTTCGCCGATTTATTAAAGGTTCTAGGGAAAAATTATTTAACAGCTGCACATATTCACCCTTTGGCCAGTAGCCAAACAGTTTTTACAAATTTCTTTTGAATTCCCTCGATAGCATTGATCAGATACTGCTGTGATGATACTACCATAATCTAACTTACTTAAAACTAACGAATAATATAAGGACTTGTAGCAGGAAATATTTTTGAATTCATATGTGATTCGTAACACGAAAGGTTTTATAACAATTAGTGATCATTGCTTCGATATGACATTTTAACGTCAATCCTGAGTCCAGTAATAGACCAAGATCTTTAACAAGAGTAACACGTTGTAAAACCAGATTATTCATATGATAACTGAAAGTGATATTTGTATGTTTCCTGCTGAAACTAATTACTTGACACCTACTGACATTAAAATTAAGCTGGTTTTTGACAGACCACATCAGTATTTTGTTAAGATCGAATTGTAGTAAATGACAGTCATGTGCATTTGAGATTTCACGATATAACTTAAAGTCATCTGCGTACATTAAGCAGTGACAGTATTCCAATTCATTGATTATGTCATTCACAAACAGTAGGAAAAGAAGGGGGGGGGGTTAATAACGATTTGAAAAATAAATCCTACTTCACTTATTATTTTCATTAAATTTTTATGTACTACCGTTTTCGAGCATTTGCCTGATGAAATAAATTGTGAAAAATTGTCAGCCATCGGGATTTGAACCCGAGACACCTATCTTGCCGGGACAGTGCTCTAACCAACTAAGCTATTGCTCTCCTCTCGATGCCTGAACAATCTTTCACTTTTAACGTCGTATAACTGCTGAGGATATTATTAATCGTCACATTTACCTGATGATGAACATCTAAAATTTAAAAAAGTTAATTAAGTTATAAAGATCTATAAAGTTAAGGAATCTAAAAAATTGTTTCATTGATTCTCCCAAATTAAAAAAAAAAAAAACTGGACTAAAGTTGTCTTTGCTAACAGCTCTTCAATTGTAAAAGTGTAATTTTTCCTCTATTCTACTTCTTCTTGTAATTCTGCTTCACGTCTTCGCATTTAGACAATTGGATTCGGCACATCGAATTGGGCACGGAGTCGGCAGGTTGTTTTGCAACCCCGTTATTCGTTTGTTTCACCTGCAGAGCGGCGCTAGGCGACGCACAATGACAGTTGAAGGTTTTATTGTCCGTGGACAACATATACAAAGACACCGGTACGCCACAATGTCAAACAAGATATACAACCGAACCGAAACAAAATGCGAACGAAAAAGGAACACCGGTGTAGAAGAGTGAAACTGAAAGCTAGGGAGAATTATATTGAAGGATGAACTTTACTCTATTTTTGTACTTTCATTTATTGATACGAATTAGGCCCAGTTTTTCCAACATTTTCATTCGCGTGAGTTTCAAAAAAATTAATAATACATCGATAATAAAACTTTTACAAAACAATATAATGAATTTATTTTTATTCAAATTTTAAATAATTATTGAATATCGCCCTCCCTTTGGATCAGTCCTTGTTCCTGCTTGAATATATATATATATATATATATATATATATATATATATATATATATATATATATATATATATATATATATATATATACAGAGACTTTATTTTAAAATGCAACATATGGTTTATCACTTCCATGGTTACACATACTACTGTCAAAAAATGACAGCAATGTAATATTTGTCCATTTTAAAATGCAACATTATAAATAGTATTGCAGCGCAGGAGATACCTCCAGAACACATCACAAATGGTGTCAATTCTCTCTACGAGCGACTAGGATATTGCCTCAGTGTCAATGGAGGTAGAGTTGAACATTTATTACATTAAAATTATGAATTTTTGTAAGCCAAAGTTTCTTAAAATGTGCTACATTAAAGTTTTGATTTTTTGTTAATAGTATGTAGGTACGCTAATTTATTGGAAATTAGTATTGAAAGTACATAACTACAAATTTTTGTATGTTGCATTTTAAAATGGACAAATATTACATTGCTATCATTTTTTGACAGAAGTGTATAGTAACCATGGAAGTGATTGACCATATGTTGCACATTAAAATAAATTCCCTCTATATACAGGGTGTTAATTAAAAAGCGGGCCATAGGCGTTTAACATGGGAAATCAGTTTTTCCTTGCGCAAAAGTTCCCAATTAATTTTAGACAAAAATGTTTCAAATAAAAGTTGTAGATAATAAAATTATTCACCAGCGTCACTAAACAGATTTTATTTTGCATGGTTAGTAACCTGTAAAATCCGAATTGAAATTCTATAAATATTGCTCATTTGTAGTGACAGCCATGGAATTTAAACAAAATTACAAAGAAATGCATATCATTTGAACTGTCAGAAATTAGATTTTCAAATAAAAATTACTGATAATTATATTCTATCATAAGTCCTTCAAACTATTTTGTTTTTATAATCTACATCTAAATTATTGCTTAGATTTTATTTATTTTTATTTTGTAATCTGCAAAATCGAAATTCTGACAATTCAAACGATATGCATTTCTTTGTAATTTTGTTCAAATTTCATTGCTATCACTACGAATGAGTAATATTTATAAAATTTCAAATTGGATTTTACAGGTTACTAAACATGCAAAATAAAATCTGTTTAGTGATGCTGGTGTAGAATTTAATTCTCTACAACATTTATTTGAAACATTTTTGTCTAAAATTAATTGGGAACTTTTGCGCAAGGAAAAACTGATTTCCCATGTTAAACGCCTATGGCCCGCTTTTTAATTAACACCCTGTATATATATATATATATATATATATATATATATATATATATATATATATATATATATATATATATATATATATATATATATATATATATATATATATGGGGTGGTGACTTGAACGACGCAGCATAGGGGTTTCAATGGTAAAATCTTAATGTACAGTTATTTGCTTCTCTAATTCTTTTAGAGTAAAATTGTATTTAGTTTTTCCCTACAGAAAAAAATACTGCACCCGAATATGATATTGTTTATAATTTTTCAATTTCCGGAACCGTAAAAATAATCGAAAACCATCATAACATTTTTGTAAAAATCATTGATGCAATGGAGCAAAAATTAAAACAAAAGCGCAAACATTTGTCACAGATTCTTGACGTTTAAACTTATTTTCAAAACGAGGAAAATGAAAATATTTTTAATGTAGTTAATGACAACAATGTAATAGTTGATTATAACAATGTAGTTTGATGAGAACGAAATTTATGATTTCTTTAAGTAGTCTCAGCAAATGTTCAAACAAACCACTATTTACCATTAAACAATGCCCCCAATCTGTTGAAAAATTCTTGTCTGACATTTGCTAATTGTTTTTGTGATATATATTTGTTTAAATTTTTATTCCATAGCATCAATGATTTTTGCAAAAATGTTAGTAATGTTTTCGACTATTTTTACGGTTGAAAAATTATAAACAATATCATATTCGTATGCAGTCCCTACTTAAATACAATTTTGCTCTAAAATAATTAGGGGAGCAAATAACTGCACATTAAGATTTTACCATTGAAACCCCTATGCTGCGTCGTCCAAGTCACCACCCTGTATATATACGTATATAGTAATTAATTCATAATTTTATCTATAATTTTAATTATCTTCTAATACACGTACACAATTTTATTTTCAAGTCAAAATCTTTTTCTATTTGTGTAGAGCACATTAGTTCTGCTACAACAAAACGGATGTGAAACGTTTTATTCCTATTCCCTTGAAAGATCAGGTTTAACATTTTGTCGCTCACCTGTAATTTAAGTGCAGACCCGTGACTAAAGTGAACTATGACTTGGCCTGTCAAAATACTACAAAATATTTTACTTTTCAACACAAATCCTTAGGTTCTTGCAGACAATATGCGGTAGAATCCAACTGAGAGGACAGGCACGCATTAGCCCAAACGGTACCTCAATTAAAATCAACATATTTAACAAAGAAATTAGATATTTTTATTTACTTCAAAACTACGAATAGAATATCGTATTGTAGCAAATTGAATTCTTCAACTACTTTTATTGATAGGTATTTTGTTATTTGACATTGGTATAACTGCACTAAATGCACAAAATATATGGGCAACAAAAATTCCTTTTTCTACCTTCTATATACAAAGTAGCCATTTACGCTTTCTTTTGTCAACGCTAAATGTCACTTTGCGCTCATGCGTGACAAAGTAGAAAAAACACTCGCTGTCCAAATTTCGACTATACAATGTTGAGAAATGTCACTTGTGTACATTCTTTATGGAAACGTTTAGTCAGGAACTAATGGCACTGCAGTTACACATTTACCACCTTAACATATAACTACTCTATCGGTATATTACATAACCAAACAAAATGTCGCACTGCTGTGGAAATAAAATAGGGCATTCACTTACAAAAACGAAAGTATAAAATGTTTAGATTCGATTGCAGCAATAGCTCAAGAAAAATGGAAAATAACGATAAGTTAAAATTAAATATAAAATAAATTGTGTGATCAATGCTGCCACCTGCAAAAGTTTGGCGTGAACGCTCCCTATAGACATCCATTTTTTCACTGCACTAGTATAATGTACTTGAACAAATAAATTATACAAAAAAAACTTATAATATTCATTACAAAATTGGCATTAATTTTTTGAAAAAACGAATGCCAAAACAATACCTTGAAGTCATATTTGAATACGTTCCTATCTTCACTGCAAAACTATTGAGTAGTACTGTAAGTGCAAAGTGTACATTTTATTATTTTTTGTTATGGTGGAGCACCCTGTTGTGGCGACTGTAGAAAAAGTCTTATGTGTGTCTCGAGCGCAAATGGACATTGTCGATTTCGAGAGAATGCCGCGCGACAATGTCCCATTTTGCGCTCTTAATATACAAATAGCTATTAATGAAAAATGTAATTAAGAATATTCGAATCATGATTTATAATTTGGCATCTTTTTCAGTTTATAAGTCAGCCTGAAATTCATTTGATAGTGTGTAAGTGCTCTAATAATTAGTTTGATAGTTTTGTCGATTTATGTATCCTAGAAATTAGTTTAAAAGGATTCCAAAAGAAGATTGGTTTTCAACTTTTAAAAAGTAGAAGGAATGTATGGTTGTTACTGAAGAAAATTACTTTGAATATTAATCAAATTAAAATTTTATCAAATGTGTCTTAAGCATTCACAATTGAAAATTAGGTTTATGGTTTTTGTTTAGGTTTAAGTAAGTCATTCATAAATGTAAGTTTAAATTACCTGAAAATTAGTTTTAATATGTACAGACATCAGTGTAAATACTTCAAAAACAAGTTTAAAAAATCGGTAGAGCAGTTCTTCTCGCATTTGTTTAAAAAACCGAAACCACCAAGTGGATCCTAAATAAAGATGGGTGTATACATCTATATCATTTCAGACTCGTTCTCATTGGTGAAGTTTGTGACGTCAAACTAAATCATAAACCTAAAGTTTGGACCTTGCATTGTTTAGCTCTATGATTTGGATTTAGAGACCCTAAATTCTGAAGTGTAAATGGAGTCATTTCATAATATGCGGCCAAAATCTTTAAATCTAAAGTATAAACCATAAATATAAACCTAATTTTCATTTGTGAGTGCACCTTTATTATCGATAATTCTGAAATTTTTTCGAGTGAGGCCCTGATATTTGGGAATGGTTTTCCTCTTTTTGAGGTAAGGGTGTATCCGTAAATAATTTTAATTTCACCCTAACCTGAAAAGCTGACATCTGTGTAAAAATCTCAAGACAATTGCCCGTAAACAAAAACGCCCTTTGTGTCTAATATTTACATGTTTGGAGTTAAGTATTTACCTTGACCAACAAATCTCAAAATAAAATTTGTTCCGGTTGTCTTTGAATTAGACAATTGTGGGAAAATAAAATTTACATTTTAAAATTTTAAATTTGGAAATGAAGAAATAGGATGCAATTATCAGTACGTGAATGTAATCGTAGGGGTAGTTTGTACCCTAAAACTAGGGCACATTCCAAACATTCCTAGAGCAAAATGTGTGTCAGGGAAATCGATAATAGTTCCAAAATAGAAAAGCAATCGTTTAACAAACTTCTATAAAATTAAAATTCACGCTAATAAAATGGGGTCCTACACCATAGCAAAAAATAATAAAATGTACACTTTATACTTAAAGTAGTACTCAATAAATAGCGATTAAGATGAAAAAACATTTTTTTAATAATTACTTTGCGAGATATGGGGTCTCGTGGCCGCGTGCTTGAGTGTCCGGTCGCGAATCTGGGGAACCGGGTTCGATCTCGACCGACGCCAAATATTTGGCACAAAATTGACCCCTGTGGTGCACTCTCCATTATTTTACTTTGCGAGATATTTGAGGTTTGTAGACAGTGTCACTGTGACGTCACATTAGTGCTACCTTTCTCTCGTTGCTTACTATAGAGCTTGTGCAAGAGAAAGATATAGCAATAGGTGTGCCGTGACGTCACGATGACATTAAAAATCAAATGCAGTTAAACTAAAAATAATTAAGACTTTTTAATACTATGAATTGCTTCAAAATTAAAAGAACTTTCATATAAATAATTAAAAAATCAGAGTGCAGAACCCTTATCTAAACTTTAGAGGAAAATATCATTTTGTTAGATTGAAGAAAATAATTACAAAATTTTTATTTAAAAAATTATTCTCAGTGCAAAGTAAAATAAAACTAAAATCTGTACATTTTATTGACAGACTAACCCAGTGGTTTTATTGGGCATTTTAAAGTAAAACTGACCCAATGGGATGTAATTGGCTTTTTAAAGAAAACCAGGCACAGTGAGTTTTGTGGGCATTTAAAAACCCGATCCAGTGGGTTTCATTGAGCCTTTTTACTTCCTTGTACATAGTAAAGGTTTTCAGATTTCAACGGAAATATCCATTTTGACCATCCCTGAATCCATTTTGACTAATTTCGCCATGACGTCTGTACGTACGTATCTCACATAACTAAAAAACTGTAAGTCGTAGAAGGTTGAAATTTTGTATTTAGGACTGCAAGCTATAACATCTAGTTGTGCACCTCCCTTTTTGGTCATTACATAATTTCCAGAAATGGTACTTTATTTGAAGCCTATAATAGATTTTAATGAAAAACTATTTTAAAATATAATCCATAACTTTTCAACTTTGGTATATAAGACTTTTATGTCAATTGGAATAACATAGTAGATTTTGGATAAAACAGGCTAACCGGAAGTGATATATTACCTGTAAATGTTAACAGTTTTTCATGAATAAAATGGTTTCATTTTGATTTTAGAAATTAATGCTTCAAATAAGAGAATTAAAGAATTAAATTCTGCATCTAGCACATCAAGTAATATTAAATTAGCCCTTTGTATAAGCGAGTTATGTAAATTTAAAACTTTTGGTTTTTGTAATGAAGCTTGCTATGGATTAGGACAAAAAAATAACAAACAAATAAAAAATAGATGTTAATGTCAAATACGTGCAATTTTATAATTGAGTCTACACTTCATATTAGTCTTGCGTACAAGGAAGTCATGTGGTGTCCACATCAGATTTTTTAGATTAGTTTTAGATATTTTTAAAAATAAATATGAAGTACCTTTCAGATATTATTAATAATATTAACTGTAAATTTGAATAACGAATATAAAAAAGCTTTATTGAAAATATATGAATATCTAATAAAAAAGATTAATGGCAAAATATAATACACTTATTGATAATATATTGATACATCATTTAATAATAAATTCAGTTTATATATTCCTTATAATCACACCGCCTATAATAATAATAACAATATAATGAATCATTCAAAGTCGTAGGCAGATATATTAAAAATCGATTTATAATTTCACGGTTCCAATATTGACCCTATCACACCGAGTCGACCGCACGTATTGAATTACTACGTTTACATTTGCAAGCCACGCCTCCAAGCTATGCCCGATATACAAAAACAAACATATTTACGTCTCAATCTCCCGCGTTACCCCCACCAAAACTTCCAGCCAATCACAGCGCACGTATCCCCACTACGAGAATTTTTCCATTGGAGGACGCGCTTTTAAATGAGACGTAGCTTCGCTTAAAGATCCGGGCAAAAACAATGAGATAGACAGAGATGCCAGATGGAAATCGATAAAGCAGAATTTAGGAAAACTAAAATAAAGATAATTAACTAACAATTAAAATATAATCTTTTATAATACAACCCTTAATACTTGGAATATATTGATGTAATATTGAAATTATTATAAAGTCCAGTTTTTTGTTTAACTTCAAGTTTCCAGTTTTGATTCCCGTTCAAACCTGTTCGTCGACAGACGAATCATTTACACAACTGATCCGTCCTGATTACATGGTGTCAGTGCTTGAACAGAGACAGAAAAAAGGAACAAACATGTATGTTAAACAGAGATATTTAAAAAGAGACAGCACATAAATACGCCGCGCCTGTAGACAGAGACAAAACATATCCAACTCTCTCGAGTTAAAAAGAGATGCGTCTACCCTACGTCGAGAGGCGGAGTTTCTCGTCTTGAAGTAATAAAGATGACTATTTTGAAATCTCACTCAGTTTGACAGCGCAGTTTTAGTAGTGAACTTAGAGTTGTGCGCCAGGGTAAATATCGCAAAAGTTGTGAAATTGACTCATCACTCTAAAACTCGCTCTAAAGTGAAGTGTATGAGTGATGGCCTTCGAAGATAGATTTAGTCCAAGTGCAGCTACTAGCCCTACTTCAGGAGATGTCCAGAATCCTCCAGATTCTCCAGAATCAAGCAGGACATCTCCATACACTTGCCAAATCATCCAAAAGGACAAAAATTCAATATTCACTATTTCCACCCTTTTATCAAAACCGGAACCCTCTGAAAGGGTCCATTACACCCCTAGCCCTCTCCAAAGTCCTTCCGTCACTTCAGATACAGAGTCATTATCCTCTGACCGGCCGAAAAGTCCCCCATCCTTACCCGAACCATCAACATCCTTAAAATATTCTATCTTCAACATCCTCCAACCAGATTTTGGTAAATCCGCCCTCCAAAAATCCAAAATTGGTTTTAAACCTTATGAAAGAAAAGAAACATCTACTTCATTGGGAAGTCTGTGTCAAGCGGTATCGCAAATCGGAAGACCGGAAGCGGTTCAACCGGAAGTGAAACGGGTAGAGGAACCACCCAAAGAAGAAAAAGATGATAAGGTTCCAACGCTTTGGCCGGCTTGGGTTTACTGCACCAGATACTCTGATAGACCCAGTTCAGGTAAGATTTTTTATAGTGTTTATATAATTATGTTAATAAGGATATCATTAGATTTTTTGATCCAGTAGGTAATCGTTTGCTATTTTTGAACCATAAAATTTATAATGCACATTTCTTTTTACATTATTTTTGCTAATTAAATTACAAATAATATAAAAATCTGAAAAAGATTAATTGATGTGGAATGAGCTCTGAAAACTTCTCTCTCCGGTTATGCAAACCTTTAAAACGGATTACCGAAAGGTTTATTAGGTCTTTCTATTGTTAGGTATTGTTAAAGAAGTTTGTTTCGGGTATAAAGCGGGTGGCATTCTATGAGCACCCTATATATAGTAAAGTTATATTTATTTTTGCAAATTTTGATTTATTATTCTAGCTCATTCCGAGACGAAGGATAATGACCGATTTACAAACAGTACTATACAGGGAGTTTCAAATTAAAATTATTTTATTAGATTATTGAACGAGCCCTGTACCAAAAGAATTGGCCTACATCCTTTTTCTTAACATACAAGGCAACATTTATGATAACGCGTTTTATTTAAATTTTAAGCAGTAAATTAATTCTAATAAGACAAAAGTAGGTTTAGGAATAATAATTAAATAGGTAAGTGAAAACAATAAATTAAATACCTAATAAAAAATCTGATGTGGCCAGCACATTACCTTCCGTCAGTTCTATGTATTTTGTATAAATGTCATACAGAAAGTTCCTTGCAAAAGATTCTGTTTCTTGTACATTACCTTAAGGTAGTTGTATGTATTTTATACGTATTCCATACAGAAGTTTCCAGCAAAAAATCCTATATTTCCAGTAAAATTATAACACAAACATACTGTAAACTGCACTTGACACCGACACTGCTGTTTCCAGAGTTATAGCATAGCTGGCTAATAAATGATATTTAATTTCTTTATAATTTTTTAACTCTATATCCATTTAATATGAAGTATAAAATGCATTCAAATCGTATGGAGAATAAAATATTCTTTAATATTTATAACAACATGAAATGTGAAAAAATTATATTT